>BPTQ01000004.1:97332861-97456092 GCA_019973895.1 Chrysanthemum seticuspe
GAACCCTGTTAAGCGCGAGAACTGCGAGAACCTCATTTTTTACTCCTAATAATACATAATGTACATCATGTCAATGCATAATGGCATTTTTGAAAATATATTTAACTTTATTTGATAGAAAAAATTAATTAGGGGCAAAATTGGAATTTAATTTTTCCAGAAAAAAAGGAAATATATCAAAAACCGTTTCATATCTCTTTCATTTTTCAGATCTAAAATCAAATTAGCATTCCACTCTCCATCTATTTCTTCTTCACCCCAAACCCTAGCCGCACCCTCTCAAAATCGTCCTATTTCTTATGTGACCGTACCCTACACTATAAAACAAGGAATTAATGTCTATTTAAATGGATATGCTCCAACAGGAAACCTTCGTTTTCGTCAAGAGTCTTGTTACGTTTAAGGTAAAAAGTTTTCACCAACCATAATTGTTATTTCACCAATAATATTCATTATGCATAAATTGGATTGGCCCTTTTCTTATTTTTGTAGACACCACAGGAAACAAACTAAGAATCATGAATGTTGACATCATTTTGAGAATCATGAAAGTTGACTTCGTTTGAACATTATTTTTATAGACACCACAAGAAACAAAGAGTATTTTAATCCGAAAAATCCCGTTTCATAATAAATTATATAATTGTTGACATCGTTTCCGATTGGTATTTAGTCGGCAATAAAAATCATTATGCATAATTTTTATTATATAAATGTTGACATCGTTTGAACCTCCGCACTTAGTCGGCAATAATACTTTTCGATTGGTATTGGTAATCATAATTATCCATGATTTATGATTGTTAAATGTCGATTGTTTTGTATGTTTCAGGTGTTATCTATTTGTGGATATCGATTATCTGTGTATGTGGTTTTTTTTATTGATAATCGATTTGGGTGTTTTTTTTAATGATATTGATTATATGTTTTAAGGAATGGTAGATACATGTTTTAAGAAATTGTGCATACATGTTTATGTAAAAAAAAAATAATAAAAATGGTGTGCATATGTATTTTATTGTTCATATAAAATCAAAGATAATACAAAATGGTGTGCATACATGTTTTAAGAATGGTACATACATGTTTTAAGGAATGGTGCATACATGTTTAGTGAAATGTGCATATGTGTTTCAAGTATAATATTTGTGTGGGGTTTAGTTATATTTGTGTGTGCTTGTTTCAGGTTCATGAAGATGATAATAGCATTGAAGACTAACAAGTGGATGCACATATAGATGCTTGAAGATAATTTGCGGCTTTGAGAAGAAACAATTATTGCATATGTATTTTTTGTACTTGTAATCAAATCAAATGAAGTGTAACGTATAAGTATATAAATCTTTTTTTTATATAGGTTTATATTCTTTAATTTTGTATCAAACTTCAAAAAGAATAATGGCTAGTTATACGCCGAAAAATATTGGTTTGATGGTATAAATATCTAAACAATTGTACAATAGAAACATACATGCACCTCATCTTAAAAAAAAACACGTATGCACCTCTAACATTCCGAAACCATGAAACATACATGCACCTCGTCTTTGAAAAAACATGTATGCACATGTAATATTCTGAAACAATGCCCAAAAAAAAAGAAAAAAGAAAAAATCTGTATTTAATTTAAAAAAAATAAGAATGAATATAAAAATTGTATTTTACTATAATACCCTTATGGATTAATAATAATTCTTAATATTTAAAAAATTTTCATTGGTTTAGAGGAGTTCTCGCAGTTCTCGCACTTAACAGGGTTCTTAAAATAAAGGCCCCCTATATATATATATATATATATATATATATATATATATATATATATATATATATATATATATATATATATATATATATATATATATATATATATATGGGTTTTTCTAACATGTGCCTCGGGGGCACATGTTAAGCACACCAAAAGGACGGCGGGACCTACGAAAAATGACGTCCGGACCCACAAAAAATACATTTTTTAAATAAAATATGTGGGTCCGGACGTCCTTTTTCGTGAGTCCCGCCGTCCTTTTAGTGTGCTTAACATGTGCCCCGGGGCACATGTTAGAAAAACCCTATATATATATATATATATATATATATATATATATATATAAAGCTGGCGTAGGTTCCAGTATTTTTGTTATGTTAGTAATATATGGAATTCATTACGTAAAGCTGGCGTAGGTTCTAGTCAAGTATTTTTGTTATGGCGTAGGTTCCAGTATTTTTGTTATATACGCCAGCCTAAGTACTAGCTTGATGTGAAGAATGAATTTCATATACTACGTATTTGTTATGTTAGTATTTACGTAATAAAAATATTATTCTTGTGTTTTTGTACAAAATTAATTGTGACTATAAAAACTTATTTTGTGTCATATTTTTTAAAAGAAGGTTTTTTAAGGGATGGTTTATTATCATTTATGTTAATTTTTTTGAAAACTTACCAACGCTAGTACTTAGGCCCTGTTTGACTAAGCTTATTTAACATAAGCTGATTTGGGCTTTTTTTTTAAGCTCTGATTTTGTGGCTTATTTTGAAACTTGTCGGCTTATATAAGTTTATTATAACATGATAAACTTATTTTTATATAAGTTTAATGGACGGTCACCGAGTGTCGATTCAACACCGTATCAAAAGCTGGTGGGTTCCTTCATCCTTGCAATACTTAGCCTTCACAAAGCCTGATGTATCCTTTGTTGTTAATCGGTTAGCTCAATGTATGCACTCTCCCTCAGAGATTCATTGGCAGGCATTAAAACGGGTGTTACGTTCATTAAAGGGTACAATACATCATGGCCTATATATTAAACGAGGTTCCTCTCTTCATCTAAAAGCCTTCTCTGATTGTGATTGGGGAGGTATCTTGAATGGAGGCCGTTCTACCACTGCTTACATAATTTATCTGGGCTCCAACATTATTTCATGGAAATCGGCTCGTCAAAAATTTATTTCTCGGTCCTCCACTGAAGCAAAATACAAAGCTTTAGGTAATGCAGCAGCTGAAGTTTCATGGGTCCAAAACTTGCTCACTGTTGAAGCAACTTCCCGCTGTCCGGCTTGACTTGAGAGTTCAGCTTCTATCAACGGTGCCGGAGGGAAGTAAGCGTTCCTTCCTGCACAATAGACAACACGCGTTAGCCTCGCCCTGGATGATATCCAGGACCAAGCTCCGACGTGAAAGTAAGGAGAGGATAATAAATGTGGTAATGAATGTAGTGATTAATGTAGGTGTGTGTGTATTTATTGCAAAACATTAAATGTGTTGGGGTATTTATACTACCCCAACTATGTACCTGCGTTACTGTGGACTCACTGTTCGCGCAGACCTATATTACCTGCCTGTAGGTCTATAGCCACCCTATTTGATAGGGCACGCGGTAAGAATCCCATAAAACCTGGCTGTTGTCACTTGCCATCCGGACGGTAAAGCATACCCTCCGGTCAACGATCTTGCCGGACACCAGGTCGTCCGGATACATATGCCAACATGTCCCCTGATCCGTTGTGAAGTGAGTGTGAGAAAAACACAAATATCAACAATATCAAATTAGCCGTAAAATCCGACAAATCAACCCTTTAGGAAAAAGGTCAACGTGCCAAACCTCACGGGTGTGATAAAAGTGATACCGGGAAGTGATTTCCCCGGGTCGTGTCCCAACGAGGTGTGAATGGAAGGATTCGTTGAGTTTCGTGATTTGAACTTGAATTGGATTTATAATGATTTGGATTTGATTACGTATTCTACAAATTAATGAACGGGAAAGTAATTAAGGCAAGGGAACCCTAATAAACTAAAATTAAACTATCACTAAACCTAAGGAATGATAAAACTAAACTAAACTAAGTCCTAGGGTGCTAAAACGTAAAAAACTTAAAAACGGTAAAACAACCCGAGCCATAAACGTAAAAGTTTTGCAATTTAAGGGCTACGGGTGTGAAACCAATTTTCCTACGATCTATTCGACTAAAAATAATTTTAGGAAAAAGCGGAATATTTTTTCGACTTTTATTTTAATTTCTACGAATTAAAAACGATTTAACACTACTTAAAAGATTAAAAATACTAAACTAATCAAGAAAAATTTGAAATTTTACAGAAAACTACTTAAAGTCTAGCTGATTCTAAGAAAATTTAAAAACTTTGGTGTTGCTTAGGAAAATAAGCAGGAAATAAGCTAACAAGTACTTATAAGCTAAACTGCCTAGGTAACCTTAAGTATTTAATGATGCGAACTTCAACTGATAAAGTCCCAAGGGCAGATGGTTGGCATGTTGTGTTGTGAACTGGGTGGCTTGGGTTCGAGTCCCACCATGCCAGTTTTTTGAAAACTATTTTTTTTCTTCAATTTTCTTTTTGAAACTTAAGGACCTTATCAAAATGAAAACTTTTTGTAAAGACAACTATTCTGAAATCCTTGAAATAAGCTGTTAGAAACAGCTTATCTCAACAGTAGCCAATAATTACAAACAAACACTCCTTTTACTTGATTCAATTAAGCACTTGGCCAAACTAAGTATAAGTGGCTTTTGAAACTTGAAAGTTTTAACAAAATGTGGGACTTTAGCAAACACTTATGCTTTGAAGACTTCACAAATAAGCTGTACAAACAGCTTATCAGTGACCTTTTTTTGGACAGAACACAAACAAGCACTCTTTTAGGCTAAAACCAAACACCCTTTAAGCTTATACTCATAAACTGTTAACAGTAAGCAATTATGACCAAGAAAAAATTGATCAACTAACATGTGAATAAGCTAGACTTAGGCACAACAAGCTAATAAAACAAGGGGGGAAGCAGTAAACAGATTCTACACTATGGGAGCCTTAAACCTGATATGAATTGAGATTAAGCAAATTAGCTACACTAGTATCAACTAAGCTAAGTTGTATCTAAACCCACCTAAGCTACACTTAAAAGATAATAAAGATCCTAAATAAGATATCCAACTAATCCTAATAAGCTAAAAGGAAGAGAAAGAGAAAAACAAGGAAAAACCAAGTGTGACCTGTGTGGGTCTGCTGTAGTGCAGGCTACAACAGCAGCTGGGGGGGGGCCTGTTTTAAGCTTATTTATAAGCTGAATGGGTGAGCTTCCAAGCAAGATTTAAGCTGCAACTCAAAGTTAGCATAACAAGGATTATAGAAAACTAATTGTGGTGGCAAAAATCAAGCTGAACCAGTTCAAAAATTGCTAGGAACAGGACTGTTAGTCCAATTTTGTTACTGATACAAAAAAAAAATATGAAGTGTAATAACAGGTTTTTCAGAGATTTTAAACTAAGCTAAATGTGGATTTAAAGCTCAAAGCTAAATCCAAAGTCAAAGTAGCCTACAAGGATTTGAGGAAAACAGGTTTTACACAATTTAAACATTAAGTTAACCCATAAAACCCTCAAGATCAGCAACTGTGCCTGCTGCTGCAGACACAAAAAAAAACAGATCAACTTCTTTTTTTTTGTGTACTCAAATGTTTAAGTGAACTTGTGATACAATTCTGACTTAGAAGACTACACTAAATCTTAAAAAGCCTTTGACTCTTAAAGTCAAACGGGCAACAAAAGTGGTTTTGACCCGTTTACAAGTATTAACCAAACACCCCTTCTTCAAAAACTGAAACCACCATTTCTATGATCAAACTAACAACCTTTTGACAAATTTCACTCAGCTAAATTAAATGTTTAACAGGACATAAAATTAAAAAGAGAACTAACTTTCATTAATTAAAAGTAACTTACAATAAAACTGAAAATACAAGAAAACTTAAAAATATTTTTAGAAAACTAGGGGTGCCTTCTAAGGCTTACAAGGGATCCTATTTATACTACTAACTACTGGTCTTCAATACTCTTCAACCTTGTGCTTCTCCTGTGAGTGCAAACAGCTCAAGCTCCATATTTGTGCTTTCTTGAATTAATCTCGACCCTCCATCAAGTAGGTGTCACTTTGAAGCAATCTTGACCATCCACTGGGGCCTTTTGAAGCTGGGATTGCCAGCTTGGCAGTTGGGATGAGGGGGAAAAATTGGTAGTGGGTTTGGGAGTTGTGATGTTTCTGGGTAAAAGCTAGGGCTTCTGGGTATTGTGAAGTGGAGGGAACAAGGGCACAGGATGGGGAATAGGGAGTATTAAATTGGTTGTGTTTCGTGTTGTGTCAGGTTTGTGTTTGGGCGGGAATGAAATGGAGAAGAAGGGGCAGAGATGGGTTGGGGGGTTGTGTTTATTCATTTGACCGGGTATGGGAGGGTTGACCGGGTCAAGGTTTGGACTGGATTGGGTTGGCAGTTAGGATATTGGGCCTTGGTTGGTTTTAGTTGGACATAGGATTAAACATGAAACTATGTAATACTATAGGGACCAAAACTGCCAAAGTGAAGATTTCAGGGACCATTCATGAAATTGTGAAAATATAATCCAAGGTCCAATCTTGTGACTCTCAAATAAACCAAGGGACCAAATTTGCAAATTGTGAAATCCGAGGACTAAACTTGACAAATTTAAAAATCCAGGGATCAAACTCGTAATTTCTCAAACTTTTGAAATTTTACACCAAAGGACTAATTATGACAACTTATGATTTAAAAAGGACCTTTGGTGACTTTTCTTTTAAAATACGTGCTCAGGGACTATTTCTGTCAATTTTTGAAAGACGGGGGACTGAAACTGCCAATTTTGCAAACTTTGTTCGTTTTTCATTTGTTTTGCACCTGAAACATATAAAACACAATTTTGAGATATTTTCAGTATTTTGATGCTTTTCGGAGTGTTTTTAAATGTTTTGCAGCTCAGATTTGACCTAAAATGATGAGTGAATACGCACTCATCATCCCCCCCCAGTATTGTATCACCGGGTGAAAACCGATGGTGCAATACTTGAAATTATTAAATATTTATAAAAGAGAGTATTCTGCTCCGTCCCGCCGCGGGCCTTAGTAGCATCTGTGGTATTGGGCTATTCTGATGGGCCTGGCCACCCAATGGGCTTTTATCCATGCCTCTTTGTCTTCTGAGATCGACGTGGACGGGTGGGATTGAGCCACGTGCCTTTTTACTGACTGATGGGACGCTTCGACAGCCTGTTAGGGTTTTTCACCGCCTATATATATTTGCTTTTTACCACAGTCATTTTCTCACACATCTCTCTTATATTTTGAACTGCTCTTGCTCGCCGGATTTCTTCTTCGTTTTTATAAGGTTTGTCTCGTTCTCTCTGTAATTATTTGTACATTTCCTTTGGCATCTTTTTAGTAATGGCCGAACAAGCAACCGAGGAACAAAGCACTCCTATTTCAACCGAAGCTATCCAACCTTCGGTAGTTCCGAAGTTCGATATGCATATTTATACATCTAAATTAACGCAATCCGAGCTAGACAACATAATTGTAGAATACGGTATTCCCAATGACCTTCGCCCTCACCTTCCTCCGAAAGATATGACTATGGACCGACTCCCAGCCGATAAAATTGGCATATACCCTCAGCAGTTTGATACCGGAGGTGTTAGGATTCCTTTTTCTTATTTCCTGCTGAATGTGATCAGGCATTTTAGGGTCCACTTTTCTCAGTTAGTTCCTTTAGGCTTGAACCGGGTGACTCTTTTTGAGATTAGGTGCTATAGTTTAGGTATCCGCCCCAGGGTGTCCTTGTTCCGGGCATTTTACCGCTTGTGCAAGCAGGGGCATTGGTTTTCCTTTGAGAATAGAATGGGTAAGAAAGCCTACAAGTGTTTTAAGGAGGTGCTCACCGGTCTTAAGCATTGGAAGGAAATTTTTTTCTTGATTGACCGTAGGGCGATCCCTTATGCCATGGCATGGAGGCACAAAGATTCCAAGATTACAGATCCTTATCCGGACGGTTTTTCCGAGGAGGATGCTAGGAAGCTGAGCAGTACCCCAATTTTGCTAAGGAAACCCACCATAAGCTTGTTGTGGATGTGCCATCTTTCCTCGGTTTTCAGGAATCCGGGGTTCGAGCCTCTTCTAAAGGATGCCGGGGGTCATGGTAATTATTTGTCTTGTGCCATGGGATTTGTTGTGTTTATTACTTTGTGTTTTCCTTTAATAATCTTTTTTCTCGCAGTTGTCAATATGTCCGAATATCTTGAGCTCCCCGAATGGGACGATACCGTGGTGAGCAAAGGTGCCGCTGTTGACCCCAACCGGGAAGTACCTAAAAGAACGACGGATCCTCTCCCAATAGGCGAAGCCATTCCTCAGAAGGATGCCATGACCAGAAGAGCCGAGGAGGCTGATCCGGAGGTCGTGGCGGCTAGGGAGAAGAAAGAGAAAGAAGCTAGGGAAAAGAAGGAGAGGGAAGCGGCCAAGAGGAAGGGTGGTGAGGGCACATCCAAAGCCCAGAGTAGGAAAAAAAAGAAAAGGAGAACGGGTTTTGTTGAGCACTTCTCTTCAGGTTCTCCCGTGGTGAATGCGGACCCCTTAAACCAAGCCCATCCGGCGGATCAGGAGGTGAATTTGAACCTTAACATTGAGCAAGAAACTCCCGTTGTTGCTGCTGGAGGTGATAATGAAAACGTGGCCCATGAGGGGATGGGCGATAATGGGGCCGGAGGTGGCGAACATCTGCAACAGATGCCGCCGTCCCAAAAAGGAGATGACCATACTCCTCCGCTCAACTCCCCACTTCATAATTCCGAAGGTATGCGCTAATTGTCACACCCTCGCCGGAGGCGGAAACACGAGGTGTAACGGAAGGGAACATAAGCAAAAGATAATAGAACATACCAACATTAATATTTAAAAGAAAGAGTAAACCATTACAATACTAGTTTAGCCGTCATCGGCAAATATATTACAAAGTTTAGATTCCAAAATATGAGTTTTATTACATACAACTTGTAGCGACAAGTGAAAACTTCTTTATACAAGACTTGATAGAAAAGCTTACTAACGATCACCTGAAATGCATGAGAGAAAAACGGGTCAACTATGAAAATAGTTGGTGAGTAAACACGTTTAGTGAAATAAGAAAACTCGTAAGAAATATCAAAGCTTTCGGTCGACGAAAATGGTCCACAAAGCAAAGGCATTGTAAATCCACTCAGTTCCAAGTTCCGCCCATACAAAACTTGCAACCTGTGTGTTCACAACCCACTGCCAAAAGTAGTATGTCTAAAAGTCAAGTATAAACGGTCATAATAGTTCACAATATTGCACCACGTATATAATAATTCAGGGATGCTACCGATGAAACCAAAATAAGCTGGGTGCCACTACCCAAAGTTATGCTGGGAGTCTCTACCCAAAGATATACTGGGAGTCTCTACCCAAAGATATACTGGGAGTCTCTACCCAAAGATATACTGGGAGTCTCTACCCAAAGATATACTGGGAGTCTCTACCCAAAGATATACTACGAACAAAGGTGTCTATATAGTGATGCTCCGAACATGGGAGACTTTATAGTGATGCTCCGAACATTGGAGACTTTAGGACAAGGTCATAACATGTACGGTTCAATAAGTTCAAATAAGTCAAAAGAGTTCACAATTGTAAGGATCAATTTAATTCAAGTATGGTTCATGCATTCAGCCCCAAAATATAGTAAAACGGTAAAAAGGGGATGTGATTACTCACTTGATAAACTGGTGTGATGACAAAAGTGAGTACACCGAGATATAATGTGATGCGTCTACCGGGACCTATTACGAATGATATGATATGTAATGAGTTGCAATGTAATGTTATGCATGCACTTCGTATGTTATTTATACCATTTACGGGTTTTGAAAATATCACTCGTCGACGAAAAATACTCTTTTGACGTCTTGACCCTTCAAAAATGACTTTACAAATATTTACGTCAAAATGTCATCCTACAATGGTTTTATAATGATTTTTAGTGAAATTACTACTTTTCGTCGCAAAACAATGTCGTCGGAAAAATCATGAAATTAACAAAAATGGCTCCGGAAAAGTAGTTGTAAAACGGTGTACGTCGATCGTTAGAGAACGAACTCGACGGTTTTGGAAAGTTTGTATCGATATCTAAAAGTTTCAGTTCAGGAGTTTTCGTCCAAAAGGTCTCGATCATAAAGATATCAAAGGCTAAAGTTGGTGATTTTTGCTAATTGTGTGCAGAAAATAAGTTTCGGCCAATGTTTGAACGTCCGTAATTAAATCACTATAACTCCGCTTGACAAACGGCTTTTTGTTTTGAAAAATATGGCCGATGAACTTGATTTTACTAGAAGACATTTCGTTATAAAAAAGTTTCACATCATGGCTAAAAACTGCCGCAAACATAGCCCTTACAGCTAATAAAATACTTGTAACGTAAAAATAATATAGTTTTTCAGAAAATAATATTTACGGCAACTTTATAAAAACGTGCATATATTTGTCGTTTTAAATCCGTTTTCTACGTAAAATATGTCCTTAGCTTCGTATCGAAGTAAACTAATATATTTTTGACAAGTCGAAATAATTTGTGAAGCTTAAGGCTCGTTTTTGACCCGAAATATGTAAAAACTGCTTGCTGAAATTTTCAGAAAAATAAACATTTCGTCGTCAAACTTTAAAAATTCACCACGGCTTCGTTATAACTCCGTTTTTATCCGTTCAAAAGGCCACGGATTCGTTTTAAAGTATATTTTCTAATTATCAAGGCAAAAATGTCGTACCAATAGTAGGATTTTCCAGAATTTCGAAACAAGGACAGAACCTTAAAATATAGTTATCGAAAATAGTTTTTTCTCGGACAAAACCTATTCTAATCCCTTCAAATCAACTCCACAACTAATCTAATCCTACCATACACCTTCTTAGGGTGTCATGGGTTCCTAATCACCATCAAGACCAAAGAATAACTTGGGAATAATTATAGGATGACTATAAATATATATAACTTCTAAAATCTTGAAATAAATGGTATAAATCACATAACATGCATATAAGCTCCAAAAATGATAAGAAACATATGAAAATGAAAAGGAAACTTGAAAATGATAAAAACAAGCTTACAAATGATAGTGATGAGGTGAAAGTAACAAGGATTAGCCTAAATATCCTTGGTTTTTATTTCAAAACCATATATAGAGTATAAACTAGATTGTTATATAACTTGAGCTTGATCAAAAAAAAATGGTGATCCCTTGAACCTCTTGTATAACCGGTTTGATGAAGAAGGAATAAAGGAGAGGAAAGTTTTTCTACTTGTTGAATTTTTGATGAATGATTGAAGTGAATGTAATGAATGAAAGTGTGGAGTGTATACATATACTATCAAAGGAAGAAAATTACCACTTCAATAAATGCTTGTCCTCCCCCTAGAACCGGTTTTGGGGGAGGCTTGTCCATAAAATATATATTTTTTTTTTTTTTTAAACTTATATATATAATTTGTGTAATGTTTGATAAAATGTATAAGTAAAAAGGTGTAGTTAAATGTAACTTTTTGGTACAAGTAAGTTTTTAATAGATCAAAATAGAATGTAATGATATAATAAAAATTTTAAAAATACATTCCTTGTGAAATTTGAGTGATAAAATAATTATCGAGTAATTTTTAAGAAAAGCGTCGTAATAATATAACTTTAACGATTTATGTACCAAATAAATTCAAAACACTAGGTAAAGTCAAAATATAGTTTTTATAAACTAAATGTGAGTATAAAAATATGTCGGGATCATTTTTGAAAGTAACGGATTAAATGCTCAAAATAATAACTCACGCGATAACGTTTATTAAATATAAAAATTTACGCGTTAAATGTGAAATGAAATGCCATGAATGAACTAATATGATGCATATATAATTTAAGAAATGACCGGAATTTGAGAATTGTGACACTAATCCCTGTGCAACTCCCTCGTTCGTTTTATCACTTCCAAGTACTAACTTTGTTTTTTTGGCCGTCTTTCAGGTCAATCAGCCCCTCGCAGTCATGGCCCCCACCATATTGAAAGGGTTTTATTAGATTCAGGTACACTTCAATCTTATATTCATCCATGTCTGCTTGTTAAATTTTTTCTCATTATCTCTTTTCCTTTTTCTTGTAGACAAGGCCACTAATGTTTTCATTGCCCAATGGGGTCTTCGTGACGATGTCCGGATAAATTCGTACCGGTCCTGCCGGGAGATGATTGACAATCTCGCTACTCCTGCTGAGAGAGGGGCTTTGGAACAAGTGAACAACATTGATCTCATCCGCCGGGCGTACGAGGATTTTGGGAAGAGTGTGATAGCCCAGGGTGAATTGCTGAGGAGGTTCAGGGATCTCTCGAACGGATACTGGCAATTGAATGAAAATCATAAGGGTTGCCAGGGACTCGCTGAGAAGCTTTTTGTCACCGAGGGTGAAAATGGGAGATTGTCGGAGGATTTGCGAAAGCTGGACTCCGATCTGAAAGCTAGTGTGAGCAGGGAGAAAGATTTGGAGGAGGAAGTTGACAGGGTAACTCGGGACAGAAATGAGTGGATGGAGACTTCCGGTGCACAGGCCTAGAAAATAAGGAAATTAGAGAGTGAGTTGGCTGCCAAAGACCAATCGATGGCCGCTCTGCAAGTGGAGAAGGGTAAATTGGTGGATGAGGTTGCTCAAAGCGAGGTGGTCAAGCAAAACGCTGTCCGGACACTTTTGCCTTCGGCGGTTCGTCGATTATTCGGAACCGTTGAGTACAAAAAGAGCATGGCTAAGGTATACAGCTTGACTTACCAAGCGGGGTTCGTGACAGGGGCTAAAGTGAATAGATCTGAAGAGGAGACGGAGGCTGATCTTCAGGGTATTCGGAAGGTCAACAGGGAGGCTCCAAGCTTGTGGAGAGCTGAGTATGACAAGCTTTTTGAAGCCGAGTATCCCTTCATTCAGAAGCTCGCCGACTCTTACCGTCTACCTTTGGGAGATCTGCTAAACATGGAGCCGGAGGTTCCTGTTAGAAAGGATCCGCCCGGACCGTCCAATGCTCCCCATAATGCTGATACTCCGGCTGTCAATACTCCGGTAGATGTTGTGGAAAAGAATGCTTAAGCTCGAACATTCTTAGGACTTGTACTTTTATGAACAATTATTCGGATAATATGGCTGTAATAATTAACAATGTTTCTTTATTATTAGTCAATCTTGTGAATGAATGCCTTTCTTGCTTGACATGTGTTCCTTTTGTTTTTTTTCTTATTTCCTCGTTTTATACTTCGTATTTGACATCCTCCTTAGGTTATTCTAGGGGCATCCGGCCGCGTAGGCCGTGCATCCGGATTCCGGGCATCCTCACGAAGTTAGAGGGCATCCATTACTTGGGCATCTGTTACAGGTGCCCAGGCATCTGCGTGGTTATTCCACCAGGCATCCAAAGGTATTTTATACTCGGGCATCCTTATAAAGTTAAAGGGCATCCGACAGGTGTTTTCGGGCATATTTGTATTTTCATACTCGACGGGGGCCAGCCGTCGGAATTGTTATATATCACACAAGTTGTCACAGAAAATTGTCCGCCCACTGTGGGAAAACTTTCATCATTGAACTAACATACATAGTCATTTTAGGTTACACAATGATAGTAGGATTCTTATCACAATAACAACTATAAGAAGCAATTTCTGAGGTTTATAGCGTGCCAGGTCCGAGGGACCTCCTTTTCCTCCATCGTTTGCAACTTATAAGAGCCATTCTGATTTGCTCCTATTATCCGGTAGGGCCCTTCCCAATTTGGTCCTAACTTTCCTTGGTTTTCCACCCGGCTGGCTTCATTCTTCGAGTAAACAAAATCTCCTACCTTGAAATTCATTGGCTTGACCCTCCGGTTGTAATACTGCTCGACCTGCATCTTGTATTTAGCTTCTTGGATGGCAGCATTTTCCCTTCTTTCTTGTAAAAGGTCTAAGTTCAGGCGTTGTTCTTCCACGTTCTGATCCTCTCGGAACATCATTGTCCGATGTGTAGGCATCCCTATCTCCGCCGGAATCACAGCCTCGCTGTCGTATGTCAAGCTGAAAGGGGTTTCTCCGTTGCTCGTTTTGAGAGTTGTCCGGTGTTCCCATAAAACGTTAGGTAACTCATCCAACCATCCTGCTCTCTCTCGGCCTAGCCTCGTTTTTATTCCATCCATCAGGCTCCTGTTGGCCCGTTCTACCAATCTGTTGGCTTGGGATGTGCCACGGCTGTGTTTATTTGTTTGATTTTCAACCCTTCACACCATTTCTTGAATGGGTCATTGACGAAATTGGTCCCGTTATCAGTGACTATGACCCCCGGCAAACCGTACCTACATACAATGTTTTCATATACAAACTTTATGACATCTTTCCCTGTCGTTTTGACCAACGGCTTCGCCTCTATCCACTTGGTAAAATAATCAATTGCCACAATCACATATTTAATGCGGCCTGGTGCTTCCGGAAAGGGGCCTAACACGTCCATCCCCCATTGGTAGAAGGGCCACGGGGCCATGATGGATGTTAGTGGTGTCTTGGGGAGTTTGGGTACTGGAGAGTGTATTTGACAAGAGTCGCATTTCCTGATTTCTTCTCGGGTATCCCGGTGCATGGTGGGCCAGTAATACCCTTGCCTCATAAGCTTGGCCACCACGGTTCTTGGTCCGGCATGCATTCCACAGCACCCCTCGTGCACTTCATGAATTATGTAGTTTGCCTGTAATGGCCCTACACACCTCATCATCGGCACTAAGTAGCCTTTCTTAAAGAGGACGCCCTCTTCCATAACGTACTGCGGAATTTTCATCCTTAGACTCCTAGCCTCATTTGGATCCTCCGGCCAAATGCCCTCTTCCAAACACTTGATGATCGGCGTCATCCAGTTGTCCGCCTCTTCTTCCACTATGGTGTTAACCACTTCTTCGCCCCCTGACGGTTTTTCCAGGACCTCTACAAGTACTTTTTTGGTCAGGTGGTCGAGGGCTACTGACGCTAGCTTGCTTAGTATATCTGCCTTCTGATTTTGGGCCCTCGGAATGTTGCAAATCTTAAAGATTGGAAACCGGATATGTAGTTTCTTGCTTGGGCTAAATACTTCTGCATGCTTTCCTTAGTAGCTGTGAATTCCCCATTGATTTGACTGGCCACAAGTTTTGAATCTACTCGCACACTTAGAACCCTGATTTTGAGCTTCCTTGCAATCCTTAGACCGACCAGCAAGGCCTCATATTCTGCCTCGTTGTTGGTGCTAGGGAAGTTAAGCTGCAGAGCGTAGGTCAGTTCTTCTTTTTCCGGGCTGATGAGAACTAAACCTGCTCCGGAACCTTTATTGTTGGATGCTCCGTCTGTATATAACAACCATTCTCCTTCCCCTAGCTACTTCCATTACATCTGTACTTTTCCCACATCCCGACTCAACCGGTACTTCCGTTAGGAAATCCGCTAGTACTTGCCCCTTGACTGCGTTGCGAGGAACATAGGTGATATTGTATGCTCCTAGTTCCACGGCGTATTTGGCTAACTTTCCCGAGACTTCCGGTTTATTCAGTATTTGCTTGATGGGTTGATCGGTGATGACCCGGATGGGGTGAGCCTCGAAGTAACTCCTCAGCCTTCTGGATGCATGTAACAGACATAAAGCTAATTTATCTATAAGGGCGTAATGCTTTTCGGCATCATGTAGTGTCGGGCTGACATAATGCACCGGCGACTGTCTCCCTTCTCTTTCTACCAGAAGCATTGCGCTTACTGCTCCTTTTGAAGCCGAGAGATATATGAACAATTGCTCCTTCGGCTTAGGTGTGGATAAAGAAGGTAGTTCGAGTATCAGCCTCTTCATTTCCTGGAAAGCCATCTCGGCTTCCTTTGTCCATCGGTATTCGTCCTTATTTTCTTTGGTGATGTTTTTCAGTGTGTCAAAGAAAGGGAGGGCTCTTTCCGCTGACTTTGATAGGAACCTATTTAAGGCTGTTAGCTTCCCACTTAGACTTTGCATCTCCTTTAGGGTTTCCGGGGATTTCATCTCCATGATAGCCTTTGTCTTTCGTGGGTTAGCCCTTATTCCTTCCGACGTCACCATATAGCCGAGGAATTTTCCCTCTTCTACCCCGAAAGAACACCTCCGCGGGTTCAACTTCATGTTTATCTTCCTGAGGTTGTCGAAGGTTTCCGCGATGTCAGCTATCATCTCACGTTCCGTTTTGCTTTTTATGACCATATCATCCACATATGCCTCCAAATTCCTCCCTATCTGTGATTGAAATGCGAAATCTACCAATCGTTGATAGGTTGCTCCGGCGTTCTTTAATCCGAACGGCATTTTGGTGTAACAGTATGTCCCCCGTTCTATGTAGAATGCCGTCTTTTCCTCGTCATCTTTATCCATCTGGATTTGGTGGTAGCCCTTGTAAGCATCCAGGAAGAACTTATATTTATACCCTATGACGGATTCAATCTTCCAGTCTATCTCCGGCAGAGAGTAGTAATCCTTGGGGCACGAAGAGTTCAGGTTCTTAAAGTCAATACACATCCTCCAGCTTCCGTCACATTTCTTAACCAACACTGGATTGGATATCCATGTAGGGTATCTTACCGGGCGGACTATGCCAGCTCTAACCCATTCCTCCACTTCTTCATTGATCACTTGGTTTTTTTCTCGCGAGAATGTTCTCCTTTTTTGGGCTATCGGTGTGTCAGAGATGTTCACGCAGAGAGAGTGTTGTATTAGGCGCCTCGGCACCCCGGTCATGTCCGCTTGCTCCCAGGAGAAAATATCTTTGTTCTTTCTCAAGATCTCGATGAGTTGCCTCTGGAATTCCCGCGAGAACCTTGTTCCTATGGTTACCCGTTGCTCAGGGTAGGCCGCATTAACCAGGATATCTTCCGTTTGCTTTTGGTCCTCTTGAGTTTCTTGGCTCCAGGTTTCTATTTCTCCCTTGGAAGAGTAACTTCTCCTAGGATCCTGTCCTTCTTCTAATCTCCTACATTCCATAACTACCGCTCTTTTGGCGATCAGGGTAGCTATTCCTCCCGGAGTGGGGAACTTCATCATTACGTGGATGGTCGAAGGTATGGCTCTTAATTCTTTTAGACCTGTTCGACCCAGTATTACATTATAGGGAGAAGGCGACTTCACTACCGTAAACGTCATCATAACCGTCCGGAACAGGCCATGATCCCCCATATGCACTTCTAGTTCGATCTTTCCCATTGGTTGGATGACCTCGCCGGAAAAGCCTACCAACGGAGAACTGGTTTCTCGTAGCCTGGATTGGATTGACCGGCATAAGTTTCTGAAACAATGTTCGTACATGACTTGGACGGAGGCACCTTCATCTACAAACACCCTTCTCACAAAATAACCTTCTATCTCCGCTTCCACAATCAACGGTTCTTCGGACAGGTCGTCCGCGCCTATCCGGGGAAAGGATATAGGGACATTCATCCAGTCTTCGTCATAGAACCGGCCCTTCCTTTTACGGTCTTCCGAGTAATGACAGACCATGTTGATCACCTTCCCTTTTCCGTTGTGACCTATCGGTATTTCCCTTCCCTTTTGTTGGACGTTCTTAACCAAATGATCCAATTTCCCAGATTCAAGAGCCGCTTCCAGCTGCCTTTTTAGGTGGTAGCAGTTATTGGTTAGATGACCTCTCTCTCCATGGTATTCACATAACCAGTCCTCATTCTCTTTGCTCGGTTTTCCTTGTAACGGGGGTGGTGGGGGTAGGTTTAGGTGGTGTTCTGTGGAAAGTATTTCCTTAGGCTGTTTAGATAGG
This sequence comes from Chrysanthemum seticuspe, assembly GCA_019973895.1. Taxonomy (NCBI): domain Eukaryota; kingdom Viridiplantae; phylum Streptophyta; class Magnoliopsida; order Asterales; family Asteraceae; genus Chrysanthemum; species Chrysanthemum seticuspe. The sequence continues at coordinate 97,350,526 of BPTQ01000004.1, forward strand.
CCGGAGAGCAAGATCCGATGGCCGTCGGGCTTATTAAAATCATTGCGTCTGGCTTCATTTCGGGGCCGCGTCTCGGTTTTCAGAGAGACATATGGGGAAAAGACCTCCCTCTGTCGAGAGTCATTCCTTTCCCAAGGCCGTCGGTCACTCCTTCTCCTGTCACTGAACCCTCCCTTAAGGTTCCTATCTCTCGGGGTCTGGACGTTCCCCCTCCGGGATAGCTCGTATGCTTCTCCCTTTGGCAATTCGGTGTTCTTATAGGCCTCTTCTGCTCGAATATAATCATCTACCCTGGTCATCATTTCTTTCACGGATTTTGGGACCTGATCAGAAAACTTCTTAGCCAAGTCGGGGCACCAATGAGCATTCATGAACGCCGATATCTTCATGAGTTCGGGAACCCCTGGTATCCTACTAGCCTCATCGGTCCACCGCTCTTTGAACGCCGGTAGTGTTTCATTGGCCTGTCTAACAATCCGGGTTATTTCTGTGGGATCCTTCAGGTTCTTTTGTCGCAGAGCAAACCTTGTAGTAAATTTTTCCCTCAGCTCGTCCCAACTGTCAATGCTCCCCGGTTCTAAATTGCTAAACCATCCTTGAGCTGCTCCGTCCATAGTCTGCTGGAACATTCGGCACTACACCGGCATTGGCCATTCCCCTTGATTCGCCGCTCCCACGAAGCGGTTGATGTGATCATCCGGATCGGCCGAACCATCATATAGCTTCAGGTTAGTGGGCATGGTGTACTTGGGACCAGCGAACTCTACTATCCTTCTTGTGAAGGGTGACCGAGCTACTTCCTTATGGGGTTTGTTGAGATCATCCTTGGGGTTCGGTTCAACATCTTCTTCCTGCTCATCTTCGTCTCCGAAAGTGAGTCGGATGGGTTTAATAGCACCGGCTCCCGTTGCATTGTACTTTCTAAGGAGAGCCTCTAATGACACCATCTGGGCTTGTATTTGTTCCGGTATACGGAGGTTCTGTTGAAGACCCCACACCCACCTATGTGTTCCGGAGGTGAGGGGGGTTCGGGCGGAGGTGGTAACTCCAGACCTGTCATTCGATTCTCTGGTAGAATGAATCAGGGTCCCACGGATGGCGCCAATTTGTTGAAGCAACTTCCCGCTGTCCGTCTTGACTTGAGAGTTCAGCTTCTATCAACGGTGCCGGAGGGAAGTAAGCGTTCCTTCCTGCACAATAGACAACACGCGTTAGCCTCGCCCTGGATGATATCCAGGACCAAGCTCCGGCGTGAAAGTAAGGAGAGGGTAATAAATGTGGTAATGAATGCAGTGATTAATGTAGGTGTGTGCGTATTTATTGCAAAACATTAAATGTGTTGGGGTATTTATACTACCCCAACTATGTACATGCGTTACTGTGGACTCACTGTTCGCGCAGACCTATATTACCTGCCTGTAGGTCTACAGCCACCCTATTTGATAGGGCATGTGGTAAGAATCCCGTAAAACCTGGCTGCTGTCACTTGCCATTCGGACGGTAAAGCATATCCTCCGGTCAACGATCTTGCCGGACACCAGGTCGTCCGGATACATACTCCAACACTCACTGATCTTGGTGTCAAACAATCCTTACCACCTACACTTTTATGTGATAATATAGGTGCCACTTATCTATGTGCTAATCTGGTTTATCATTCTTGTATGAAACACGTGGCCTTGGACTATCATTTTGTACGTGAAAAAGTAGCTAATGGTTCCTTGAAAGTTCTTCACATAAACTCAAATGATTAGCTTGCAGATGATCTTACCAAACCTCTTAGTCGGAGCCCGTTTCTTCGTTTGCTTTTCAAGATTGGAGTCTCTAATGGATCCTCCGTTTTGCGGGGGCATATTAAATAAATTAGTAATTCTTTAATTTAATTTAATATTTTAAGGGTTTTGGTAACAACAATTCTATGGGTTGTGGTTAATCATTCGTTAATTAATAAATTAGTATTAAATGAACTAATATATTTCATAATTATACACATTTATTCGTTTTAAACATAGAATGTGATATTAAACATGGTATGTTTGGTCAATATATTGATTGTTGACTTTTAACTACAACCTATATAACAAGTGCAATACCCGTGCGTTGCCCGGGTACATACTTTTCTGATGACGGTTATATAAGTTTGGAAGCGTTTAAGTAAATTAAGTTAAAAGGATAAATGGTATAACAAATCAATGGCGTACCGAACAAAATATTACATATATCCTACATCAACACGCAATAAAAAGGCATCACAAATTAAGAATTTAAAACATGAACCAATCTTATGTAAATGTTTCTGTATAAAATACAATTCTGAAACATATTAAATCAAGTTAAGTTAATATATTCTTATGTATCCAATCTAATGTGTCTTTTAGAAACTAAAATAAATTAGACCAGCTGGGACACATATGAGCACATTCGCACCAACTGCTTGCATCTTCACGTTCCAGATATACATAATTCCAAAATAGATCTAGGTAGGTGGAGCCGGTGGAGCCTCGGCACCCCCATCACCTTCAACTCAGAATATGTGAGAAACATCGTTAGAATTACAAAAATGATGTCAAAAGTAATTAATTCTAACACAAAAATTGTTTGGCCTAAAGGAAGCGTAATTGCATTTCATACTTTTGTGCGAGTCCATTTTTCCTGCGTCTTATCCATCTACAGATCACAAAACATGTAAAAAGCTATAAAAAAAATCATGAACATCTTTGAGTACTCAATACACATTAAGGTATTCAACTCACTAACTACATGCATTATTTATATAATTATATCTTTAACTTGAAAGCACCCAAGCTTAACGTACTAATCGCTTTTCCTATAGGCCAAAAGTGCCATAGAAAAACGGCCGGGTTCCCAACAAATGTGAGGGCAAGATTGAGTTTGTGTAAAAGGTGGGTCATGCAAAGTGCGTCGACCCGTCTAGCCATTCCATATTTACCCAAAAATGACCAAAATCAACCATTGCCATCATGTACTGGAACTTTTGTTGCGAACACCGATGATTATATAATAAGGAGTTAAGAAAGGAATTTGTTAATTAATTGGTGAAACAAATATAAAGATGTAAACAACCAAACTTGAATATCACATGCCAGAGAAGGTTTAGGAAAATTTGATCTTTGCCTAAACAATGTGAGTGTAGACAATGATTTCTTTGTGTAAAACATACATGGACAATTTAAAACACATAAAAATTTTATGTAACTAAAATTCTCGTAGGTCTTTCAAAGTAGAGTATGGATGGAGTCCATGTTAATGTTTTTCAGTTACTTAAGTCCAATAATATAAACAACTTTTTCGAAATTTATGCAATGGATCATATCATATCGAAGTTATTCTTTTAGCTCCTAAATAGTCTCCTAGTCAAATGTACATCTCGGCTATATAGCCTTCCTTGGTAAATCAATATATTGAAAAACATATTTCACCGCTAATATCTTTTAATACGTACGAGGTAAAGCTATGGAGGCAGTTATTCAAAGTCGTGCTTTTCTTAATGATGCTAAACGGATTATTATTAAGGTATATGAATTGTTAATTACTAATTTCATTCTCTACAGCCATCACTAACTAATCATTAATTAGTTTATCTTTCTTTCTGTTGGAATCACTCCTAAACAGTATTTCAAATATTTATATTTCATATGTAATAGGTAGCTTTATTATGGCCTTTATGTTTGTTTAAGGTCAAGCTTATGTAGAAGGCCCATAAGCTTAGGCTCAAGCCCAATAAGGAATAGGGAAGGAGAGGGAGTGTTGCCCTAGCTCCTTGCCTATATAAACCATGTAATAACCCTCACTTGAGGGTTGGTTGTTCAAGTTTTCCTTTCATTCACTATATTACGCATAACCGTCTCATATTATTGTGTGTGTGTGTTTGGTTCTTGTTCAATCGCCTCATCTCCTTTCTTTATAACTTGTGTTTGTAAAACTAGTGACCTAACAGTGGTATCAATCGCCTAATAGTTGGGTGAATAGTTATTGCTTTTGAAGTGGGTTTTGGTCCTACGCGTAAGGCTAACGAGTGATACTTTGGTTCGCTTAAAAACACGTTTTTTACACTTTTTAATCCAAGATTCTTGTACTTTCAATGTTTTGAGGTGTTAAAATACTTGTTTTTGGCAAAAAGTTTCAAACTTTACGCGTGGATCTACGTTTTTAAGCTTGTTTTTGTTCGCGGGTGTCGTTCTACGCGTAACCCGTCTAGCAGTTTTGGTACATCAAATTTCACATTTTTGTGTTCTTTTGGTACTATTGAAGCTATTCCATAACAAAAAACTGGTTTAGAAACACATTTGGGCAAAATCAAAGTTACGAGTAATCCTACGCGTATCAAAACCCTAAAATTACGCGTAAGATTTTCCTTGGTTTGATCTTCATTTTCCTGGTTTATTCCGTGTTTTCTTACTTGGATAAGTCTGAAAATACGTCGACTTTGGATATCTTTTGCACTGTGATAGTGTAAAAAATCATTTGGGCAAAAACCCTAAACTTACGCATAAGCATAAGCTTACGCGTAGAAATTCTACGCATAAGATTCACTTTACGCGTAAACTTAGGTCTACGCATAAGGTAATCCTACGCCTAACTTTCTACGCCTAACTTTTGCCTACGCATAACTTTAATGCTTTTATCCTACTTACGCGTAAGCTAAAACCTACGCGTAACTCCGTATTGTTATGCGTACCAAAATGTTAGGATCGTATGTTTGGTTGATATGGTGAATCGGGAGGTCTTGGAAGATGAAAGAAAGCCATCTTCAAGTTAGAGAGAGAAGCTAGAGAGAGAAGGGAGAATACTAGGTGTTTTATTAATGAAAGGTGAAAGATACACTAATGAGACTCACCCCTCCATGGAAGTATGGAGGGGTTTATATACCCAAACACATACAACTATGGGTAATTGACATAACAAACCCATGTGTTTAAGGTAACAAAGATAGAAATTGTAATCCCGTCAATGTCGTTCCATTTACGAGTTAGGAGCGATTCCAACAATCTTCCCCCAATGGGACGACATAAGGGATTACTTACAACATTTACTACAGATATAGAAAACAAATAAAGAAAGGTCTTCATAGGCTCTTCAAATGCTGAGGATGATGACGGTTTACGCTCTTTGTCTTCTTCTTGTACCTCGACTTGAGAACTGTCTTCTTCACTTGTAGGCGAATGATGTAATATGCAAGAATTGGATTAACTTCCCCCCAATTCATGCCGCATATCTTTAGCAGCTTCTCCGTACACTCCTTTTTGGCGAAGTTTCTGAATCAGCTTCCCCCCAAACTGACAACCGTCTTCAGCAGATTCGAAACTTTGATGTAGTGAACATTTCCTCTAACTTTTGACGTTTTCAGTACGCAGCGGAATTTGTAGATGAGCAGTAAACCACACAAGGTAAATCTGACTTATTGCGGAAAATCCGTTCGGGGGTAACATGCAAGAAATCAACCAGATCTTCTCACATATATAGATGCTTCACACCAAACAAACCATGAAAGACGAAATGAAACGACTTCCCCCTGAATGTTGCGGTCTATCGGAATAGTAGTTACCGGTGAATCTGCAATTACTCGATAAAATGACCGTGTGTGAGGCATCACAACATCATATTTAGGTAACTTCACGCACGATAACTCTGTGAAAGTGAGACGATAACACCAAAGTGAGACGTTTAGACCACAGATCGTCTCATTTCTTCCCCCTGATTGAAGAAATTCATGAAAGGAGAGGGTTTTCGCAAAAAAATACAAAAACAACAAAGGAAGTTGACACCACCTATACTCTCTTCCCCCCGATGTTTTCAACGAATCAGAATCATACACCACGTATGTTGATGATGAAATTGGAGACATCGAAACCATGTATGTTCAATTAATCGAACAAGTGTGAAGTACCATAAATATCTCGTGAGAATCAACTGCTGACAAGACTTCTCTACTCGTGTATACTCTTCTCAGCTAACTCTTTACCGACCCCATTATCATTCTGACGGCTTTTTGTAGTGACTACTGATGGAGAAAACCCAATATGACGAACTTGAGACTGAAGTAGTATAACCCGAACTTGTGACTTAAACTTGCACTGTTGTCAGATGAAGAACCCTTTTTCTTAAATCCATCGAAAAAAGGTAAACTTAAAGTTTCTCAAATTGTCCACACCTTAGTGTGACACTTGAGCACAACAACGTAACTCCTTAAAAGTGATAGTTATAAGCTGTGAGCACAACAACGTAACTCCTTACATCAGGTTCAACTAGATAACTCAAGTTTTTGTCATTCGTACCGCTTAAAGCTCGAACAAGGATATCGAAGAGTCATGCATCCAACCAACCCCGATATCTTCAGATACTAAGTACACGCACCCGTGATATCCACTTCAACCTCAAATAAATAATAACGAATTCACGCCGTAGTCACATCTTACGGTTAAATGCCCAAAATTAGCCTTCATCAACGGTTTAAGATGAACTTGATAATGGTTCCCGATCTTGTCAAAAATTGTATCCTTGTGAAAATTTGTCATACCAAAAATACCAACCTTGATGAATAACAAAAATTTGTATCCAAAAATTTGTTTATCACAAAAAATTCGGATGACCTGTTTTTGTTACCACGTCATTTTAAGTGTAAATATCAGCCCGTCAGTCAAAGATATCACAAGGCCCAAATCCTTCACATTTGGACGAGACATAGGCCCAACACAAGTGAAACAGTCCACGATCCAGCATGTCAGACCCGATCCAATAATCTCCCTCACATCCGGTTATATAGATTTACACCACTTTACCCTAAACCTAAAATAACACTTGAGATGCACACGCCTACCAACAAAACTTCTCTCTCACCTAACTTCTCAGAAGTCAACAACAAAACAAAAAAAAACAAGATCTCATCTACATCTGCTTATCAACTTACATGCTCTCATTCCAATCTCAGTTAACATATCCATCTTCTAACAATTTTAACACTAATCCATCATCAACAACAACTGAATCCCAACAAGAACTTACAACCGTACCTTATGAGTATTCAATTTTCTGCACAAACCCAATCAAGAAACCATTTTGAAGGCTTCATGATCCTTTGGAGGGTCACGGTAGGTTCGACTTCTTTGTTTTGTTTAACGTTTTAATTGAACCGAAAGAAAAGAAGGGAATGAAACTGATTATAGTTTTGTTCCTTCTTAACATTTTCGGATATGAATTAAAAGAAGTTATGCTTCGACAATTATCAGTGATGATAAACTCTTGTTGGTTTTGTCATAGGACAAATCTTGTTAACAAAAAGAGTAGTCTGAGATCTATCATGTATTGAGTCTTGTTTGATTGAACTTTGAAGAGTGATAGTGAGGGTCTTGGGGTGAGTCTAGATTAGGTTTGGTTTTGGTTCGGATTTGATTTTGAATCGAGTCTCAAAATAGTCGATTCGATTACAATGAACTCTAAGGACTGATGAGGTTTATCTTGAAACTGAGGTCGAATGGGATTTTTGTAATGAAGGTGTTTGGTATTTGGTATTTGTTTTGGTCATTATCAGTCAAAGGTCCTTCTTCATCATTTCTTCAGTCAGTCTTAAGCGTAGATTCAAGAAGAGTTTAGGCATAACAGGTCATACGCGTAAACACGGTTTTAGTCCTTATGCGTAGCCTTACGCGTAAAAGAATCTTAGGCGTAGCCCATTCTTACGCGTAAGCCTAGGCTTATGCGTAAGAGCATACGCGTAACTTTTCATACGCGTAACTTCACAGCTACGCGTAACACCTTTGTAGATTCCCCTTATGCGTAAGTTTAGGGTTTTGACTTTTTGACCACTTTTTCCGACGAGTTTCCCGACTGAAAAAATCCGACCATCTTCAGAAAATACCCAGAAATGCATAAAAAGTGCTTCTTGAATGCCCAGTTTGACCACTATTTGACCACAAAAGTTTTCACAGATTTGGTATAAAAAAATCATAAAAGAACTGTTTGGACAATATGACACCAAAAACAGTCTTTGTTGACAAGACTTTGTGACCAAAAATACAATAAAAAATCGTATATAGAAAACTGTTAAAACACTAGATATATCAAAAAGTTAAAAACTTTGTTAAAACAGATTTCTAAAAAAACGATTTTGACAAGAAAACATCACCAAAAATCAACCAATGATACAAAACGGACCTTGCTCTTGATACCAATGTTAGGATCGTATTTATGGATGATATGGTGAATCGGGAGGTCTTGGAAGATGGAAGAAACCCATCTTCAAGTTAGAGAGAGAAACAAGAGAGAAGGGAGACAACTAGGTGTTTTATTAATGAAAGGTGAAAGATACACTAATGAGACTCACCCCTCCATGGAAGTATGGAGGGGTTTATATACCCAAACACATACAACTATGGGTAATTGACATAACAAACCCATGTGTTTAAGGTAACAAAGATAGAAATTGTAATCCCGTCAATGTCGTTCCATTTACGAGTTAGGAGCGATTCCAACACTTTCATACAATATCAAATGCATATTTATGGCAGCTCATATAGGTAGTTTGAAAGGCTTTTTCCTATGCATGTAAAACCATTTTGTTTTCATTTCTTAGCACTCGTGCATATTTATATGTATATTTTTATTCATATGCTTTGTTATTTTGAATCTCAGCATAGGTATATGCATGTACTACCTGATTCCATTTTATTATATATAATACAAATAACTTGGAAAATAAAGGTCCTCTCATGGTCTCCAGATTAAGATGGCAATGAACATAGGATCGTCTCACAAACATTTTCCGTACTCCTTAAAAGAATTTTACAATGATATTAGTTTGTTCATTCTTTTTTCTAGGTATGTTGGATTTATGAATGTATTTAGGCCCTTTTTACATCGGGTAGTTCCTTCAATAAAAGCTCCTGCATTGCAAAGTTAACCGGTTTTCACTTGTGAAATGAAATAGTTTTCTTGTAGTATTGGAACAATGCTACCATAACTTGTTTAATTTACGAACTGTAAGGGTATTTGAGATTAGCTTATTTTTATAAAGACCATCGACCCGTCTTTGGTTGATGTGTGAAAGAAGCAATAAAGATGGACCCCTACCCACGAGGAGCCCTGTGGAGTGGGTACCTGATTATTTGAAGGATATAGATAATTTCAAGTGTTGTCATAATCTGTTCTAATCCGAACATGCATGAACATATTTGACTCGATAAACTTTTGACGACTTTAAACTTAAAATGTGATAATTGGGCGAGTTGGGTAGCGGCCAAACACACGTCATGGTTTGGTTTGGTTTGGTTTGGTTTGATTGAGTGTGTCAATTTTTAACACATGTTGGGGCATGACAACTTGATTACTAGTTTTTTTTAAATTCAGATAATCTTGCCTATTCGTATACTCATGAAAGAATTGATTAAATTTGTTTGGATGTATCATGTTATAGTTCTAAAACATCTAACTGATTTTTGTTTGGATTTAAGGTTGGGACTTCTGTGGTCACTGAAAATGATGGAAGACTTGCTCCTGAAAGATTAGTTAGGAGCACTCTGTGCGCAGGTTATAATAAAGAAAAATTCAATAAGTTACGTAATTTTTAGGCTCTTTCTTAAACAATCACTGCATTTTCTCAAGTATTAACTGCAGATTCAAGCACTGTATTCTCAAGGGATTGAGGTGATTTTGGTGTCATCGGGTGCTATTTGTGTTGGTCGACAACACCTTAGTACCAGGACATCAGTCAACAGCAGGTACAAAAACAGTTTGACCTTTTCCAATTCAAGCTATGTGATATTTACCCCTTGGACTTGTTTGGCATCTCTATTTAGCATAACAGCTAAAACGTTTTTATTTAAGCTCTGCCGACCTCCAAAAACCACAAGCTGAAATAGATCGTAAGGCTTGTGCAGCTGTTGCACAAATTAGTATCATGTCACTCTACAATAAGTTATTTAGCAAGGTGAATCCATTTCTCACTATATTCTCTCTATTCCTAACCAAAGTTTTATATAACATGCTTGACTTTAATTCTTACCCTTTTTGTAGCTAGACTTGACATCAGCACAACTCCTTGTGTCTCATAATGACTTTAGGAGTCCAGAATCTAGGAAGCAACTTACTGATACAGTCACTTCTTTATTATCATTAAAAGTTATTCCCATTTTTAATGATAATGATGCCATTAGCACCATAGCTCCATATGAGGTACCAATACTGCCCTTAGATTTCTAAGTAAACATTTATCGATGAAGAGTTATAATTATGGTTATTGTTGTAGTCTTTTGGCATACATTGGGATAACGACAGTTTGGCAGCTCTACTAGCTTTGGAGTTAAAAGCCGACCTTCTTATGTTTTTAAGCGATGTAGATGGTCTCTTTTCCGGACCTCCTAGTGATCCTCAATCAAAACTCATTTATACATACATTGAAGAAAAACACGGGAACACAATTACTTTTGGTGATAAATCGAGCTTAGGAACAGGTGGTATGACTACTAAAGTCAATGCTGCTGTCTATGCGTCACAAGGTGGCATCCCCGTTGTCATTACAAGGTAACTTTTGGTAGTTCATATTAAACTTTGTGGTATGACTACTACTCTTTCTTATTTAGAATGGCAATTTTTCACACACCTATAACACCTAATACCTATCTCACAAATGTATCCGACGAGACTTGAACCCATTGTGAGGTGTAGTTTTTATTTGGTGTTTTTTGGGCTGATTTCTTAACAGGTTTGCGGGAGACAATATTGTTAGAGTTTTACAAGGACAACTCATCGGTACACTCGTTCACCGAGCTGCTAATACAGGGGTTTCAAATGGAGAGCTAAATGCCCGTGAAGAAAGTTCTAGAAGACTCCAGACCTTCTCTTTAAAAGCTAGGATGGGTTTAAGTTATGAACCTGAAGCAACTGAGACGATGATTATACATGAAAATGAAGCTGATGGTGGTTACGAGACATCTTTAGTCTCTCGTTTGGATATACTAGAGGCTGGAAAGGCAAGTTACTTAAAGGCTGGATGCGTGGAGAAGTGCAGACTGCAGAGCTAAGATGTCTTTAATCCTAGCTTTCCCAAAAAACAATCACAGCCTCGTTAATCAATATCACTTGAAAAAAAATTATAGAAAACGTGTTACTCAAATTAAATCATCCATGACCAAGTTGATTAGCAACTTAATTACTTTCATCAAATAGTTGGTATTCTTGTATCTAATCACTCTTAGTGTGATCATATCTACCTTGTAATAGTCACGCCAATTTCCATATGGGAGAAGTTTGCAAACGTAAACTTTAAGTGACAACAACCTCAGACGTCAGTTTGATCGGGAAAAGATCTAAACAATTAAAAATAATAATTTGGATTATCTCCTAATTAAATCCCTTGTTTCTAAATGTAATTAATTGTAGGGCAAATGACACAAAAAGTTATCAAACTTAAGGTATATTTTCAATTAAGGTACTATTTTTTTTTTCTTTCATAAAAATGTACCCAACAAATTTTTTTGACGGATTTTTTATTAACGTTCGTTAACTCACTTTGTTAGTAAATTACATGTCTGGTCCTCGAATTCGTATAATCATTTCATGTAACATCCAAAAACATTTTTAATTTTTTTTACGGTCCTCGAAAAAAAATTTCAAAAAAAAAAATTACATGTTGGTCCTCGAATTTTTTCTTAAATTAGAAAAAATTTCAAAAAAAATTGAAATGTTTTCGAAAATCCTTTTCGAATTTGTATAATTATTTTTGAAAATTCGAAAAAATTAAGAAAAATTTTAAAAATAATTGAAAATTCTTTTCGAAAATTTTGAAAGTTTTTTTTAACAAAGTTTGAAAAAAAAATTTTAATTCTTTCGAAAATTTTCAAAAATTTTCAAAAAGAATTTTCAATTTTTTTCAAAATTTGTTAAAAAAAAATTTAAAATTTTCAAAAAGAATTTTAAAAAATTATTATACGAATTCGAAAAGAATTTTCGAGAATTTTCCGAAATTTTTCAAAATTTTTTCAAATTTTAAAAATAATTACACGAATTTGAAATGGATTTTCGAAAATGATTCAAAAATTTTTGAAGTTTTTCAAAAATTTTCGAAAATTTTCAAATAAAATCGAGGGCCAAACATGTAATTTTTATTTTTGAAATTTTTTTTCGAGGACCAAACATGTAAAAAAAAATTCAAAAATGTTTTTGGATGTTGCATGAAATGATTATACGAATTCGAGGACCAGACATGTAATTTACTAACAAAGTGAGTTAACGAACGTTAATAAAAAACCCAAATCCGCCAAAAAAATTTGTTGGGTACCTTTTTATGCAAGAAAAAAAGAATAGTACCTTAATTAAAAATGGACCCTAAGTTTGGTACCTTTTTGTGTCATTTGCCCTTAATTGTATCTAAATCACTATATAAGAGCATCAGGTGTGCTGACATGCCTCACTTTTCAGTGCCACCTCAGCATCTTCACTTTTAGCACTCACACACCAAAACACCTTTTCACTAGTGCATGTCATTTCACATGCCTTTTAGGCCCACCATACCTAATTAAAACACTACATTCACACACAAAAAACTAATTAAAATTTTTTTTTCATGCCAATTAAAGTGGCGATCTATGAAATGGCGGAATCAAAGGGTGTGGTGACGTACATGTGGCGGCGTCGATCAGCATCCACACTTTTAACACTCACACACCAAAACACCTATTCACTAGTGTCATATCATTTCACATGCCATTTAGGCCCACCATAGCTAATTAAAACACTACACTCACACAAAAAACTAATTAAAAGGTATTTTTTTCTTTTTTTTCACGCCAATTAAAGTGGCAATCTATGAAATGGCGGAACCAAATTAGGTGCCACGTTGGAAGTTACGTGACATTTAGTTACCATACCGTATGCTCTAAGGATCACAACATTAAGTCCAGTGATATAACTCTAAGGATCACAACATAAATGAATGTAGTATTTATAAGGGTTATGGTACACGTAAGTTACTAAAGTTTCCAAAAAATTTGTCCTAAGTTACTATAGTTTCATTTTGGTCATCCAGGTTACCCATGTTATCGGGTTTGTTAATTAGGTCTCTATACGTTTAAAAGTACTACGCTAAGGTCATTGCGTGGAATGGCAACCGGCTATTAGCCCGTCTCCTATGCCACATGGGCAGAGATACTCTTCCACCTCATTCCCACGTAGGATTTCCACTTTCCAACCCTTTAATATTAAAAACCGGGTATATATCAAATACTTTCCTTCTTGATTTCCCCCAAATCATTTTTAGGGTTTCATCAAACCCTTTCTTCCACAAAACCATTTCTACCACAGACCATTTCTACCACAAACCCTTTCTTCCACAATGAGTGTGCTTTGTGGTTGTGGTGAAGTAGCAAGGTTGCGAACTTCATGGACACAAAATAACCCCGCAAGAAGATTTCTTGGTTGCCCCAACTTTTTGGATCCAACAACCAATTGTAACTTTTTTAGATGGGTTGATCCCGCATTACCAAACCGTTGGTATCAAACAAGGATGGTTGAGTTGAATATGATTGTGATTAATCTTCGACAAGAGCTTCTTCAAGTAAACAATCAATTGTCAAGATCTACCTTCTACAATCGGGTGTTGATTGTGTTGCTTGTTAGCATTTTAGTCTTTTATTTTCTTTAGGTTAGTTAATCTAGTATGGCAGGTTAGTGAATGTGGTAGTTGATGGTTCTTTTGGTTAGTTATGGTTTTACAAGAATGGTATGATGGTTCTTTTGGTTAGCAGTGGTTGAAGTGGTAGGTTGGAAAGAAGAGTATGTGGAAAGAAGAGTATGTGATGTGGTTACCAATGGTTGTTTTGGTTAGTTGTGGTTTTAGTTCATTTGGTTAGCAGTTTTATGTCTCTTGTAACATGTTTTGTTGTATGATGGTTTGTTGCAATGAAATGTGGTTTTTATCCTTAAATGACTCTTGTTTATAAGCTGTATAACATAAACTGGTAACATAAACGGGATACTATAACCTGTATAACATAAAATGTTTAACATAAACAATATCAACTAGATACCATAAACTGGATACCATTCATTTAAGTTGAACATACAGAATCCATGATTACTGAATCCATGATTACAGAAAATAACTGTAAGATGGCAGATGTACAAAATTGCCTAACATTTGGCAAGCCATTCTTAGTCAGTTATACCAAGTAATCAACCATCATCCTATGTCAGTTTTACCTAGCATCCTACATTACTTACCAAGCATCCTACATTACTTACATAACAAAGTTTGACCAAATTACTTAATTGGCATATGAACAAAAGTGCCTAACAATTGGCATGCCAATATACATCCAACATAAAACCTATTCAACATCAATAGCATCATCTGGATCCAATCCAGGTCCAGGTGGTGGTGGCTTGTTGAACAGAAGTTGCTTGATCCTTTCAGACCTTCTAGCATGTGGTGGTGTAACTGGTTCTTCATCAGATAATCCTGTTTCTTTTGGAGAATGAACTGGTGGTTCTTGGGAGGGCAATGGTTGTGACTGGCTTAATGGAATCTCAGACTGAGACTGGGCATGGATAATGCAATCTTCTGGTGTAATTTCAATTGGCCATGCATATTTAGGAAGACCCATGTTGTCCTGCTAAGAAAGAAACATAAAGTTACATTAGTATAATGATTGAAGTGTGATTAGTATAATGTTTAAGATGTTTACTTACCCCTAACATAGTCTCTCCATCAACTGGATCCCAAGACACACCAAATCCTATAGGGGCAATCCCAAGACACATACTGCTCAGGTTCTAAGTGTAAGAAGTAAAGGGCAGATATACCATGTTCGCAAGGAATACCTGATAATTGCCAACCCCTACAACTACAAGTCCTTAATCTAACATCAACCTTAAACCCTTCATATCCATTTCTAACTTCAAATCTACTCTCACCACTGGCTATGACTTTCCAAGATCTACAAGTATTTAAAGACAGATAATCATTACTAGTATTTAAAGACAGATAATAATTATTATAAGTATTTAAAGAAAGATAATGTATATAAGTAAGGATTTACCTATGTAGATCCTTCAACACTTCAAGCTTTTTCCTGATGTTAGGACATATATCATCAGTCCACTTTTCATGCTTCTCCCTCATCTTTTGCAATCTTTCCATACATAAAACCCTGATGTCTTCAAGCATGTTTATGATTGGTTTCCTTCTTGAATCTACTATAAGTGCATTGAAACACTCAGATATCCCATTCTCTACAGCATCACAATCCTTATCAGTCTTGAAAAAGGCTCTACTTCAAGTTTCAGGATGCCTGTCCATCAAGTGTTTGTGGGCATCCTTGCTGATGCTTTGTATTTCTCTCATGATCTTCTCAAATTTTGTGGGATATGTTGCCTTTGCTGCTTTCCAGAAGAGATTCCTATATTGCACCCCAGTGTATTTCTTTCTGAAGTTAGCGTAGATGTGTCGTGCACACTGCCTATGCTCAGCCAGAGGCATAACTTCTTTTGCAGCTTCAACAATACCCTTGAAAACATACAAATTGACAAATATAGTTACTATACAATATATTCATCAAAGACTGCTGAAATGAAAGTTAAATGATAATACCTTATGTTGATCAGAGATAATGGTTAATCCTTCACCAGCTACTATTCCCAAGTCATTCAACAAACATTGCATGAACCAGTTCCAGTTATCCTTATTCTCAACACTAACCACAACCCATGCAATTGGATAGATTTGATTATTCCCATCTCTACCTACTGCTGACAACAGTTCTCCTTTGCATATGGTTTTCAGAAAGCAACCATCAATACCTATGACCCTCCTACATCCTTCCAACCAACCATCCTTTAACCCCTTAAAGCATACATAAAACCTACTGAAATAGTTCTTACCATCAGGCATTGCATCAACACTCATCAAACAAGTAGAACCTGGATTAGAATCTAATATATCCCTAGCATATGACCATAACATTCCATAATGATCCTCTAAACAATTGGTTTAAAGCTTTCTGCTTTCCCCTTCTAGCTTGACTGACAGTGACCTTGCATTTATATTTCTTTAGAATCATTTCAATTAAGTCCTTTACTTTGATACAAGGATTGACCATTATCTTTTTTGCATAGTTTCTAGCAATCCAATTACTAGTGATTAATGTCCCATATTCATAAGTCCTAGAACATGCATGCTCATCATTCAATGTCTTTATTTGAAAAGTCTTTTCATTTTGCATCCAAGATGCCCACAGTCTGAATGGACACTTCTTATCCTTATCATCTCTACAACATTTAGCCAGAAGTCTCCTAGGGTTATTGACTTGGTAATATAACTTATAACCATTGGCTAAAGCATAGTAAGTCAATGCTCTTTTAAGTTGGTCTGGTGACTCATACTTTTCACCTAACTGAGGTCTAATTAACTTCCATTTGATAGTAGGATCATGTACTGGCCAGTGATCACCTAACTTATCCTTATCCTCTGGACTATCACCACTAGCAGCTACCTCATCTTCCTCAGCATATGCATCCCTAGGTAAGGCATTGTATAACCTACTCAGAAAGTTAGCATCAAACATTTTTTTACTTTTTACTTTAGGTGCAGAGTCTACTTTGTTAGTCCTAGCATCATAAACTTCCTCTTCACCATCAGATAAATGATCCACTGATGCAGTGTCACTCTCATTAGAGCTATCGTACTCAAATACATTATAATCACCCTCTAAATCACTGTTACTATCATCATTTTGAACCTTTTTTGCATGTTGTTGTTGACTAGGGGAAGTGGCATCATGTAAATCAAATGCAGAGTGAGATACATATATATCTACCACATTATCATGTTGTGCACCTAATTCAACACATTGACAGGTTCACATTTGGTATTTCAGACAAGATTTCATAGTCATAAGAAAATGGATCCCTTACAAAAACACCTCCACGATGAAATTTTATTCTGAAACTTGAAGATGATGAGGAACATGCCATCTGAAACAACAACAATTCATTAAAAACTGTTAATTTCAAAAAACCCTAATTTGTAAGACGAAACCCTAAATTTATAAACCTTAAACAGAGCTACAAAACAGTTCAAATGAATAATTAGGGAGTGAAATTTACCTTGTTAGGGAGATGACAACCCTAAAATGAAAGTTAATTGCAAAAAACACGGTGATCAAGAATTTGGGATTGAGAGTGTGTGTGAATGTGTGTGTTTTAGGGTTTCTGCGTATAAAAAATGAAATGGGGATTTACACCCGTTTTATTATAATAACCCCACTTATGTTTTAGTTATAAAATAGGGATTGAGTCGTAGAATAGCAACGTACTTTTACAAGTGTCTCATTCTGGTACGTGTACTTTTTTTAAGCTATAGAATAGCAATGTATTTTCCATAAGTGTCCCGTTCTAGTACGTGTACTTTTTTAAGTCGTAGAATAGCAATGTACTTTTCATAAGTGTTCCAATTTAGTACGTGGGATAACGTACCAAATTGGAACACTTATGGAAGTAGGACGTACCAAATTGGAACACTTATGGAAAGTACATTGCTATTTTACAACTTAAAAAAAGTACACGTACTAGAACGGGACACTTATGGAAAGTACATTGCTATTCTACAGCTTAAAAAAAGTACACGTACCAGAATAGGAAACTTGGAAAAGTACGTTGCTATTCTACGACTCAATCCCTATAAAATAATACAATTGGCCACGTAGGATTGTAACCGGGTATTATAAGTTGGATAAAACGTGGTAACCTAGTGAACCGGTCAAATTAACATGGGTAACCTGGATGACCAAAATGAAACTATAGTAACTTAGGACAAATTTTTTGGAAACTTTAGTAATTTACGTGTACCATAACCCTATTTATAAAGGTGAGATTAAAAAAATTTTGATTTTTTTTACCGTTACTTTGCTGCAATGACTAGAGAAAGAGAAAAAATTAAAAAAAAAGAAATATATATATATATATATATATATATATATATATATATATATATATATATATATATATATATATATATATATATATGAAGCTAGCACTAAACCACATAAGGCAAATGTGAGTTGACTCACATTGCAAATGGCGCTGAAGGAGGGCGGCATGTGACCATAACCCTTCCCTCATGAAAAAATAAATGCATTTTTTTTCTCTCCTCATTTGCAGACAAAAGTAAAAAGGTGGTGATTTACACATTCCTTTGATTAATTGGGACACTCTAATTTAGAGTGTATTGACACTTATACCTTCACATGATTGTTACTCATTTTTCATCCTATAAGGATATAAATGTCAAGACATTCTAAATTAGAGTGTCCCAATAAATTTGAGAAATATGCAAATCACCTCCCAAAGTAAAAAGATGTGATTAGGAAAATAAAATAAAATAAAAAATAAAAAAATAAAAATGCATTAGACTTCAAACAGATTGATAATTTATGAAAAGTGGTATTTTATCACTTTCTCATTTTGAGTCAATATTAAATGTTTTAGAACTACAAGTGCTCTTTTTATAATATAACTAGGGTCAATTTTATATTTATCTAACTAAAACATCAAAATTTCATATTTCTTCAATATATGTTTTAAATGTATTGTACTTGTGTATTGAAAACTTGTGTTTTGTGGAAATATGAAATTTTGATGTTTTGATTAGGTAAATATGAAATTATCCCATACAACTAATATTATACATTTTTTAGATCATTGTAATCGTTCCCAGACTAATATTAAACAATTTTAGTTAACAAAATGTAACTGTCACTCATTAGAGCAAGGGGTGTGGTCGCATGCCATTTCCCATGCCATTGTGTTAAATCAACGACGACATGTCAAGATCAAAATTCGAAAGGTAGATCATTTTCGTAACACTTTCGCCCATATCAGCATTTCATATTTCACATTCACACACCCAAAATACCCCTCCTTCGTTTCACATGTCGTTTGCGTGTTGTTTCTCACTTTTTGGGCCCTATCATACTCAACTAAAACACAAACCCAACAACAAACCTAAAAAAATGGCGCAATGTGAATTCAGTCATATTTGAAATGGCATAAGGGGGTTGTGGTGTGGTAACATGCGAAATGACATGCCATTTCCCTTACCACGTAGGAATGGCATGCAAATAGCACAAGGGGAAAGTGACCACACCTCTTGCTCTTAGTTTATGTATCAACTAAGTGTAAATTTTATGATTTGACAAGTATTTATGAGCATCTACTAAGAGATTCAAAAAACTTGAAAAATTTATATCTCATATTAACCATAGTGAGAAATCATTTCATATCTGTGTAGTATGAAAATGTCTTAAATTTTAAATATCTTCACAAACTTAACACAATTAATACATGTATAATGTGAAATAACTATAAAGTTGTAACATAATTTTATAGTAGTGAAAAAATATTTATTAAACAAAAAACATTAAGATTTATTGATATGGGATGACATGAGTCATTGAGACACTTAAGCCTGTAAATGAAATAAACGTTCAGTGAACATTTCATGAATCGTTCGGTATAAAGTTCGTTTATGTTCATTTATTTATTAAATGAACGACATGAACAATATTTTACGTTCGTCTAGTTTGTTAATACAAATATGCCGTAAAAACGTTTATTTATATTCTACGATCTTCCAATGTTTTGTCGATAACAAACGTAAAATCCTTTTAACGAAACAAATAAAATACGTAAATGGTTTGAGCCGATAGTTTACTAACACACTTACATCTTCATATAAAACACTAAACAAGTAATAATGTTTACATTTTGTAGAAATGCATATGTATAACAACTAGTGTTTACATAATATGGTAATGGGTATATATATATATATATATATATATATATATATATATATATATATATATATATATATATATATATATATATATATATATATATATATAGAGTTAGGATCAAATAAGAAGATTACTTAAAATAAGAAGAAATAAGAAGAACTATAATCGCAAATCCGAGATGCACCGACCTAAATTAGATGCATCCCTATAATCTAAGATGCATTATAACGAACGATAGTGTGTTTTATAGGTTTTAATCAGATGCATATACGTATATTAGATGCATTTCATGATTTCTCTTGTTTTTTGTTCTTCTGCACGTGCCGAAATCATGAAAATCATATTGCACCATCTATACATCAAATTAACTTTCGAAACTGAAGATGTTGCATCAAATGTGTGGTCTTGGTCACTTCTCACCACTTCTTATTTTAATTTACTTCTCACTGGATCCCTACTCTATATATATATATATATATATATATATATATATATATATATATATATATATATATATATATATATATATATATATATATATATATATAGTGTGAGGTTATTGTGAGAACCAAATAATTTGCGAGAACTGCGAGAACCACTTTTTTACTCTTAATAATGCTTAATGTACAAATGTCAATGCAAAGTGGCAATTTTGAAAATATACACAATCTAATTTGAATGAAAAAAATAAATGAGGGGTAATATGGGAATTTAATTCCCCTAGAAAATAGGATCCCATGTACCAAAATCGTTGCCCAAAACCTGTATCTTTCATTCTTTTCACAAATCTCTTTATCTTCCTCTAAGAACCCTAGCCGCCGCCCCCTTAAACACACAACACCAAACCCAAATGTAGATCTCAGATCTGTATTCTCAAGCCTCTCTCTTCCTCACTAGTTAAACATAACCCTACTTCTTAATACAGTTGCCGCCGCCACCATAACTCCTTCCATGCGGTTAGTTTTAAGCAGCGGTCTGAAGTGCTTCCTCGGGTCGCCATCTCTATAGCCATGCTTTGGATAAAATAAATGTTTCGCAACGTTTCAGGTTTGTTCGAGTATTGCTTTGAATCGTAGTTGTTCATTGTCATCTTATTCCGACAACTAACTCCGTAGACTTTTTGTGTGGTTTACTGGAGTTGCTCCATCCGAGTTTGTTGTAAAATCTCTGGGTATTCCTAAGTCTCATTGAAATTATAAGAAATTGCCAGCGGAGGTTGTATGACTTTTTGGTTGTATGATTTTTTGGTTCTTTTTCAAGGATTTTATTATATGCCAATGAAGGATCTTTTTTAAATAATATAAAAATTATTATTTTTAAATAATGTAAAAGTTGTTGTTAGAGTACGTAACATTGGCATAGATGATTGGTTAAGGTACCTTCTAGTAAAGGTGTGTAAATCATTTTTTATTTGCCTAAAAAAGTGGTTTTTATGTTTGCCTAAAAAAGTGGTTTTTAACGTTTGATTAAACAAAGTGATGGCACAACTAATGGGTTTTAATTGTGTTTTAGATGTTTAGGACAGTGGGTAATGTGTTTTTATGTCGTTGAGTAGCATAAATGTTTAGCATCAACTTGATTTATAATATCATGTTAATATGAATTGGGATCTGAAATGTTAATCGGTTATGTGTATTAATATATCCGGTTCCCAAAGACTTGCTGGACTAGAAAACTTTGTTTTATTCAATGATTTTGTATTAGTTTAAATATGTCAGTCTAATTGCATTTGTGTTTATAAAAAACCGGATCCTAAAATGTTTTTTCTTTTAAAGCTATTGTATATTCATGAGAACGATTTTGGTTTGGTATCGTGAGTTTTTTTGGTTTGCGAATAGTGGAATAGACAGCGGTTCAAATCTTACTTTTTATTCCTCTTATCGTTTCAGTGTGCACATGTGTTTTTGAGCGTGCATATGTGTTTTTACAGTTGTGAATTCGAAACCTTCTATGCATATGTGTTTTTACAGTTTCATGAACTTGTTTCTTTTGTTTAATTTCAGCTGTTATGGAAAAGATTGTGTACAAGGATTAAAAATACATGTCTACATATGCCTACAAAGAGATCGAGAAATCGAGAGTGGCCAATGAGGCCAATGAGGAAAAACACATGTGTAGAAAGTGGCCAATGAGGAAAAACACGTGTACAACGAGAAAAAACAAAGAGATCGAGAGTGGCCAATGAGGAAAAACACATGTGTAGATTGCATAAAATTGCATAAATGTATTAATAAAGTTTTGTTGTTTGTATACATACTTATGTAATATTTTTTTATAGATACATGGCCAATGAGGAAAAACACATGTGTAGAAAGTGGCCATTGAGGAAAAACACGTGTACAATGAGAAAAAACAAAGAGATCGAGAGTGGCCAATGAGGAAAAACACATGTGTAGATTGCATAAAATTGCATAAATGTATTAATAAAGTTTTGTTGTTTGTATACATACTTATGTAATATTTTTTTATAGATACATGGCCAATGAGGAAAAACACATGTGTAGATTGCATAAAATTGCATAAATGTATTAATAAAGTTTTGTTGTTTGTATACATATTTATATAATATTTTTATAGATACATGTGCAAATACAAAACATGCAAAAAACAGGAAAATACAATTATCAAATAATGCAAAACACATGTGCACACAATGTAAAAAAAAAAAAAAAAAAAAAAAAAAAAAAAAAAAAATCCTTGAATTACTGGAACTAAAAAAAACGTTTTTTTTTTAAAAAAAATCAAATATAAAAGAAAGTAATTTTACCATTATGCCCTTTTGAATTAAATTATACAAATTAATATAAGAAAAAATCTGATTGGTTGATGCTGGTTCTTGCAGTTCTCGCAAATTATTTGGTTCCGAAAATAACCCTTCCATATATATATATATATATATATATATATATATATATATATATAGGTTCTTAACCCATTGACTAGATACATTGAATGTAGTTGGGTAAAACCCAAAGTCCATGACCCATACCCATGGAGCTTTATCCATAACCCATGACCCATTGCATGACATCATGCATGAAGTCATATTGGGTATTATCCATGACCCATGGACCTAAACCGCACCCATGATCCTATGTCTAGATACATTTTATCTATTTGGGTACCCATAACCCAAAGTCAATAACCTATGACCCATGATCCATGACCCATAACCCAAATATGTAGGAGCGTCCACGGATCCCTAAGATTACACTGGACGACTCCCTCAAGTAAGGGATCCGTGGGATCCGGGGAACAGTAGAAGTTTTTGCCTATAAATAGTGAGCCATTTTTTCATTGTAACTCACCCTTTTTACACATACTTTCTCTTAGTATTGTAAACTTTATAACCTCATATTCAAAGGATCTTTCTATGTAGTTTTGTGTTTGTGTGATTCTCTAGGTTCCTCTTAAAGGCGAGATCACCACCTCTTGAAGTCGAGCAAGGTCAAGTCCATGAGTTACCAAGCTTCGTCATCACCAAGACTACTGAAGTTCTCTTGTTGATAGTTCTTTCCTCCCTCCTTAGAAGTGTTGTGTTGAAGGCATAGGTGAAAGATGCCAAAAGGGTCAAGTCGAAGGCATTAGTGAAAAGTGCCAAAGGTCCGTGTCGAAGGCATTAGTGAAAGATGCCAAAGGTCCGTGTCGAAGGCATTAGTGAAAGGTGCCAAAGGTCCGTATTGAAGGCATTAGAGAAAGGTGTCGAAGGATCGTGTCAAGGGCATTAGTGAAAGGTGCAAAGGGTGTACAATCGATATGGTGCATCGATGTACAAGATAGAATAGTTTGGGTCAAGGATAGTGATATCCTTTTGATGTTGTAATAAGGAGGGTGTCTCCTTTAGGATAGTTGTGTTGTGTTGGGTAGTAGTTCCTCCTTTGTAATAGAACTCGGTATCTAGCCTTATACCAGATAAAGTGTAGGCGACGTTGTGAAGGCTTCTCCGCCACAAGGAGTTTGTGTTGTGTAGTGCTTACGAACTCTCGAGTAGGTGACTCGGGGAGTGGAGTAGGGCAAGGAAGGTGTCCTTGTAGCCGAACCACTATAAACACTCGTGTCGTGGTTTTGTGTTTCTTACTCTTTACCTTTGCGTTACTTATTTATATACTTATCTATCAACATCCAACACACACTTAATAGATTGACATAAGTCGATCTAAATAGTTTAAAACAAAGTTTTAATCGGTACAACTATTCAAACCCCTCTAGGTTTCCACAATTGGTACCAGAGCTTCGTTTCCAAGTTTCTTAGAGTATATTGTACTTTAAAAACTTGATACGATCCGTGTATCATTGAAAACTACAAAGACGGTTTTTATCAAAACAAACACCATGTCTTAAAAACACTTTTGTAGGATGTTGATTGGATTACAACATCAATTATTTTTTTGCTATCTTACAAAATGCACTAACCTTTCTTGTCATTTTGTTTAGTTAAGCTCATTTTAATCAATCCATAAGAATCCTTTGGTAACAAGATTACCCTTTCTAAGAAGGTATCTTAAACTACCAACTAGATCTCGAAGGAACCGGAGTTTTCTATTGATACTTTTTGTCAAAAGTAAGGGACACTCAAATTTGCATTAAAGGTATGATTCTTTTAAAACTTATCTCTAAACAACATTAGCGTATAATAAGTATGCTAGCATAGGAACCTATATGGTTATATTATATTTTATTTTCTGAGTTTTAACATATGCTTCAGTGATATACGTGGCTTCATTAGGAAACCTTCTTGCATACGTGTTTCTCTTCCGTCTAAAGTCTAGGTATATAAATATGTGTTATCTTAACCTAAAAAATCAAACCTTTCTAATAATAAAACAAAACACAAATCTCAAAAATTCCTCCTTTCCCATAAAATCTCTTCCAATCGTTCCAACACCACCAAACCCCATTTTTCAAATTTTCCACTTTCAAAAATACCTCTCATTCAAACTTCATCTTACTCCTCATCTCATTTTGAAAAATCAAAACCAAGGAAGAAATTCATCATCATGGTTTACATCGCCTTCGTGATCATCATCTTAACACTCATCGTTCTCGTGTATCCCATGATCAAGTTTTCTCACGGAGACATGTACTTTTTGTTGTTAATCTACATTTGCGTCATATATCCAATCATTTTTATTGCTCTTAGCATTGAAATGAAATATTACTAATGTCTTAGTTTATCTCGTTTATTTCTCATAATATGTTTGTCATATTTTTTGTTCGTATCTTTAAACAACCTTGACATATTTTTCGAAATCTACAATGCATGCTTAAGAAGTAAATATTGGCTAAAACACACTTCCTTTTATAAACCTAAAAGTTGCAAAAGTCAATTTTATGTCAAGATCAGTTTTCTGTCACACTGCAGATCCACGGATCCCTAACGTTTAACTAGCCGGATCCCTTTTAAAAGGGAACCGGGAGAACCGTGGAACTGGGAAACAGAAACTCATGCAACATAAAAACCAATTCATAAAAACTTACCATAAAAGGAAAAACCCTACTAGAATGTTAGAACAAAGTGAGTTAGTTGTCATTCTTAATAAAAATAAGGGTAATCAATAAAAACATTAGGAGATTATTTTCACCTATCAAATGTCTTCTCTTTTGATGCATCACTTTATCCTAACTTGGTCATGTAAATTATTCATTTCACTTCCATAGGTCTCATCATGACTCGTGAGTATGAATTTGACTTTCAACTCACTTGTGTCTACATTCCTAATATCTCCCTTGAGCCTAACACACCTGGCAATCATGTCCGTGGGTTCAATAATCTCGAAACTCGTTGCTTTCATGAAGGATGTGTTGTTGACTAACCTCTACTATACCAAGAAGGTATCAATAGCTCATTCCGAACCATAGGACTAGAAGGCCTTCTCGGAATTAATGAGAAAATCTTTCTACGGTTTTTTCTGGAATTCTTCCGTCAAGTTGAACTCGTTCGTAACGAGGATCGATCTCTATCACTATGGTTTTGGATCAAAAACCAAAAGTTTGTCTTAACTCTTGGGCAATTTGCTCACATTCTCTGAATTCCAAATCATGGACAATGTGCCTTCATTGAAGATTGGTCTCTTGATTCTCTCTTCAACTACCGTGAAGAAAACAGTCCATATTGTTCACACATACCTTCCCCTCAAGAATTAACTCGCATGGTATGCACTCCTCGATCCAATTACTCAAATCCAAACAGAATCTATACACGTGATATCCGAGATGATCTTAAACCTCTCGCTGTCATTCTACGTGAAAATGTTTAGAGTCTTAGAGGAAATCGAGAGATTCTTCCCACTTGTTATGCTCACATAATGTATTGTCTCCTAACCCAACAACCATACAATCTCGCCTATTTCTTCACAAGACGAATTGTAAACCTTCAAGGCAACAAGAACAAACTAATTCCATATGGAATGTTCCTAACACGCCTTTATCATCATATCATGTACTTTCATCCTCAATTTCAAAGTCCTTTATATGTACTTGTGAACAAAATGATGGAACCTTTAAACACATCTCACATCACGACATTCTTCGTCCCTAAATCCGCAAATACTCACCATCCATTTGACGATCCATCAAAAGAAAACGCACAAGAAACCTAGTCTCACAATCCTTAGGATTCATCTTTTATCGTTGTAATTAGGGGTGAGCAAAACCGACCTACTCCCGACTCCCGAATCCCGTCCCGAGTCCCGAATCATGTCCCGAAACCGAACCGATCTCAAACGGGTCGGGACTCGGTTTGTGTTTTCCGTTTAGTCGGGATTCGGGCTTGTTGGGATCGGGTCGGGACGGGCCGAAAACCAAAAAACAACAAACAAAACCGATCAAAACGACCGATCCCGTCCCATCCCGACTCTCCCGAAACCGAACCGAGCTTAATCGGGTCGGGACTCGGTTTGTGTTTGCCGGCTTGTCAGGATTCGGGCTTGTCGGGATTCGGGTCGGGAGCGGCCTGATGCTCAGCCCTAGTTGTAATATGATCATTCCCACGAAATAAAACGTTTATTGATCATTTGATATCTCGCTTATATAGATGTTTGATTTCTTTAGAAAACACTGGTTTTAATGTACGACACCTAGTGCAAATTTTGCACATTTGCTGTGAAGCTACTGGTCAGCAGTAGCCGGATCCCCGAGATATAACTAGCCGGATCCCTCATATGAGGGAACCGTGGGATCTGGGTAAACAGACATAGGATTTTTATACGTTCACTTCAATCCAATCCTCCAGACTTTATCATACTAGCTAAACATGATACTTTAGGATCACTTAAGTCTTCCTCAAGCTCAGTAGGTCTCACACTCACTCATAGATAAATTAGGATCACATTCAAGATGTTTTTGATTTATCAATTCACCAAAACTCACCATATTTCTGCTTCAATACTCACACATTGTTCCTTACATCTCAAAACACATAGTTGGATATTTCTCTCAATTTTATCAAATTGATTTTAGTCATCCTTACCTCAAAATGGGCCAAAAACTAGTTCTTCATTTATCATGTTTTTTAGGAAATTTTCCAAATTTCTTTTAAACTACCATCTGATCTCTAGGATCATTTGACTCCACTTGACACTCTCAAATTTCTTAGTGTCATCTTTGATTACCCATTGGTGCTCATAAAGCCCCATTTCTTTCCATAAAAGGCAATCATTAGCTACCATCAATCATTTATCTTGATCATTTAAGTCCCTCTTCATTTAAGACACCTAAGAAGACTGAAACACTCAAGATGTATAGGTACTAGACCTTACAAAACATCAAATTTCTTTTCTTGGTTGCTGAGAGCCGGATCCCTAGGTTTAGCCTAGACGGATCCCTCATTTGAGGGAACCGTGGGAACCGGCTGCACAGATTCAGCTAATCCTAGTTAAAACAATCATTTCAAGCTTTTCTTGCTAACTTGAACACTCCATCTTGTCTTAATTGACTTCTTTGATCAGTGCAACTCTGAAGTTGACTCTTGTGCATGCAAATCATTGCATTTTGAAGGATTTTAGTGGGTTAAGCTTTGAATTCACTTACCAATTCCTTTCCTTTATAAACTCCTTTTGTTAGTACCTCTAAGTCACCATTCATAACATCATTCTCAGCAACTAAAAGCCTTTATTTCACTATCCATTTATCATTTCATCATGAGGAAAGATACCAGTGCTAACTCATCCACCAAAGGACCACCCAAGAAACTTTCTCGGGTTGTTCACGAAATCTCTTCAACTGAATCATCACCCGTTAAAACCACTAATGCTAGGATTCCCTCTCAACCAATCAAACCAATCCCCAAAAAGATTGTTCCCACAAAACTACCTTTGCCAAACACTACTATACCTCCTAAACCAAACACCCCTATTTCCACTAAACTACTAAACCATCACCCTTAGTGCCTAGAGCCATATCATTCACCACTTCACTTTCATCTTCACACCTCTACAACTTAGAGAACTTGCCTTCTAGGCCATCTCATCCTCCACCATTACCAACATTCTCCTCAATAGAGAGAATAACGCAACAACAAAACCATGGTGTTGAAACAACAACCAGATCACATGGAAGTAGACACCTCTCTACCACCACAAGCATCCTTAGTTGAACCACCTCCAACTTCATCAAGCATACCTCCACAAAACTCTTCTCCTTTTGTGGAACCTCAACCCAACCTTCCATCTCAAGCCATTCCTTTCCTACCACCACCATTCCATAGCCACGACAAATATTGTTATCATTGTCAACATGTTAAAGGTTTGGTACATGAAGTATGTGACGAGCTACGTTTCATGTTCTATCACCTCCTTGAACGTTTCGATGAGGTCAACAAACCTAAACTTCCTTGAGCTTAGGGATTCAAGTGGTGTTCTAGTCTTAAGCTTAACTTAGATTGATTAGGAATCACACTTCATGTTTTTGCCATTCTCTTAGTTTTAGAGATATGTATATCATTTCTCGTGTTTTTATTAAATGAAATTACATGTTATATGCCATATGGTCTTAAGAATATGTTTGGTGCCTTAATACATAACTCATTTTGATGTTGACATCACATTTTACACCCACATTGCTGAATTGAGAATGCAGGTTACGGATCCTTCCTTTTGGCCTAGACGGATCCCTCCTAGAGAGGAACCGTGGGATCCGTGCAACAGAAGACCTTTTTATTACTAATTTGAGTCTCATTTGCAGGAAATTATGCATCATATACTTGTTTTCTAACATTTGTTTTGTAGATTTTCAATATACACTTGAAGACTTTGACACCCTAAACTAGGGGGAGCTTCTTGTCAAAGCAACACATTAAACGCTTGCAATACTTTCACATAGGAATACATCACTACTTGACGTCCTCCTCACAAAGGAGTACTCGTCAAGGGGGAGCATGTTCATCTAAAAGACGAAACCATTTGCAAACAAAATTGCAAAACACTCGCTTAGTCTTCCAAATTACTTGACGCCCTCAACAAAGGGAAGCACCCGTCAAGGGGGAGCTAAGACGATAATTCTTCTCTTCTCTTACTCTCTATTTTTTATAGTTTTACTTTTCACATGTTTTTCTTAAAACAATGTGTTAGTTTCTTTTCGACGCTCTTTTTGTTTCGACAAAATGGGGGAGAAGAGAGTAAAAACTCCAATTCAAACTTTTACGAATTTTAGTTTTTTTCTTAAAATAATCTTATGTTTTGTCATCAACAAAAAGGGGGAGATTGTTAATACAAATAAGCCGTAAAAACGTTTACTTATATTCTACGATCTTCTAATGTTTTGTCGATAACAAACGTAAAATCATTTTAACGAAACAAATAAAATAC
Source organism: Chrysanthemum seticuspe (assembly GCA_019973895.1). Taxonomy (NCBI): domain Eukaryota; kingdom Viridiplantae; phylum Streptophyta; class Magnoliopsida; order Asterales; family Asteraceae; genus Chrysanthemum; species Chrysanthemum seticuspe. Next base: position 97,380,134 of record BPTQ01000004.1, read on the forward strand.
GTAAATGGTTTGAGTCAATACTTTACTAACACACTTACATCTTCATATAAAACACTAAACAAGTAATAGTATTTACATTTTGTAGAAATGCATATGTATAACAACTAGTGTTTACATAATATGGAAATGGGTGTGTGTGTGTGTGTATATATATATATATATATACATACACATTTGTAATGGGTAGAAATATAGGTTCTTAACCCATTGTGTAGATACATTGAATGTAGTTAGGTAAAACCCAAAGTCCATGACCCATACCCATGGAGCTTGATCCATAACCCATGACCCATTGCATGACATCATGCATGAAGTCATATTGGGTATTATCCATGACCCTAGACCAAAACCATACCCATGATCATATGTCTAGATACATTGTATCTATTTGGGTACCCATGACCCAAAGTCCATAACCCATGACCCATGATCCATGACCTATAACCCAAATATGGAGGAGCGTCCACGGATCCCTAAGATTACACTGGACGGATCCCTCAAGTAAGGGATCCGTGGGATCCGGGGAACAGTGGATGTTTTTGCCTATAAATAGTGAGTCATTTCTTCATTGTAACTCACCCCTTTTACACATACTTTGTCTTAGTATTGTAAACTCTCTAACCTCAGATCCAAAGGATCTTTCTATGTAGTTTTGTGTTTGTGTGATTTTCTAGGTTCTTCTTAAAGGCGAGATCACCACCTCTTGAAGTCGAGCAAGCTCAAGTCCATGAGTTGCCAAGCTTCGTCATCATCAAGACTACTGAAGTTCTCTTGTTGATAGTTCTTTCCTCCCTCCTTAGAAGTGTTGTGTTGAAGGCATAGGTGAAAGATGCCAAAAGGGTCAAGTCGAAGGCATTAGTGAAAGGTGCCAAAGGTCCGTATGGAAGGCATTAGTGAAAGGTGCCAAAGGTCCGTGTAGAAGGAATTAGTGAAAGGTACCAAAGGTCCGTATTGAAGGCATTAGAGAAAGGTGCCGAAGGATCGTGTCAAGGGCATTAGTGAAAGGTGCCAAGGGTGTGCAACGATATGGTGCATCGATGTACAAGATAGAATAGTTTGGGTCAAGGATAGTGATATCCTTTTGATGTTGTAATAAGGAGGGTGTCTCCTTTGGGATAGTTGTGTTGTGTAGGCGACATTGTGATAGGTTTGGTTCTACCTCGTGGAAGAAGTCGGTGTCTAGCCTTGTACCGGATAAAGAGTAGGCGACGTTGTGAAGGCTTCTCCGCCACAAGGAGTTTGTGTTGTGTAGTGCTTACGAACTTTCAAGTAGGTGACTGGGGGAGTGAAGTAGGGCAAGGAAGGTGACCTTGTAGCCGAACCACTATAAACACTCGTGTCGTAGTATTGTGTTTGTTACTCTTTACATTTGCATTACTTATTTATATACTTATCTATCAACATCCAACACACACTTAATCGATTGAAGTAAGTCGATCTAAATAGTTTAAAACAAAGTTTTAATCAGTAAAACTATTCAACACCCCCCCCCCCCCCATTCTAGTTTTCCACATAGTTAATTAAACGAACATGAACAAAAGCCGCGTTCGTTCATTTATATTCGTGAACATCCGATTATGCATTCGTTAACATTCGTTTATGTTTACTTATTTATTTATATTCGTATATCATATCTTTTAATTGTATAATTTTATAATTTGTTTGTTTAGACAAAACAACACTTATAAAACAATATATTTTGCATAATTCAATAAAGTTTATGTCTGTTTGTCTTTTTTCATTTATGCTCGATCGTTATGTTTGTTTAGTGTCTTAATGGACGAACATGAGCAACTTATTTTTTTAATAAATGATTATGAACAAAAAAATTTGTCTGATTAAGTGTTCGTGTCCTGTTATTTGTCTGGCTAAATATAAATGAACGAACACGAACAAAGCTCCGTTCGTGTTCGTCCGATTCGTTTACAGCTTTAGAGACTCTTATAGCTTTATAAAATTAAATAAAGACCCAGAGTACAAAGTAAGATATTATTGATATGTGATAATTTGTTGATGTTAATTACTTCCTTCGTCCTAAAATTTAAGTCCTGCTTGACTTTATAAATCAAACTTTAACTTTAAATATTTTTATTTGTATTACAGAATACTTGATGCAGATTATGTAATGGATTTGATTTAAATGTATTTTTCATTAATATAATTTTATCAAATTTTATATAATAAATACAAAAATATTTTAAGTAAAAATTAAATCGATAAAGTCAAACTGTAATTATATTTTGGGAAGGAAGTAGTATATAATATCCTTGAATTATACTAAGATGTTAATAAAGACAAATTAAAATAGGACCCAGAGTATTATATATATTGAGAGGTTTCTATAATATTCTTCTCCGGGTTTGAAAAAGTGACCCGGATCCAAATATACCTGCCCCTTGACAGTAAGGGGTAACCATTACAAATACGATTCGAAACAAACTCAAAGATGAATGGGTTATGATTTGATATGACTAGGCTTTGAGTCAATCAGGGTTTCTCCCCGTCTAATAAAAGTTCCAATTTGAGCACTTGAAAACGAGTTGAACTATTTAAACGTTTGTAGGATGAACGAGAAACAATTCCCAACCATAATGGTTTGTTGCATTGGGATCAATATTGTCGACAAACTGTGGCTCTCCCATCTTTGGAGATGATCAAATCTTGTCAAAAAGTACATTTGAACAACTCATCCTTATTATCCACGGTTAAATTGCAATATCTCATCACATACATTTACATGTAAGGATCGATGTTCACAAGTTACTTAAAGGAGCAGACCCAAGTCTCTTGACTAATAAATCCAACGCTTCCTTCATCCAAGTATACTGGCAAACTTCTTTAGCTTTAGGAACACTCACCCAAACTCTTTTGCGAATGTCTTGTTCAGGCCAAAACTCGAGTTGCTCCTTTACGAGTAGCGGGAACATATGGCCTTCGTAATATCCATCATTTCCTTTGCTCTTAAAAGACCATTTACCCAATTCTCCCTCCACTATTCCGTAAACTCCTGCTTCTTCTACCGACTCTCTTAGCGCGGCTTCTTTGATGGATTCATCTGATTCCCAGCCTCCTTTAGGAAACAGCATTCCTTTACCTTTCCTTTGTGCACTAATCACAAGTACTTCCAATGCATTGTTGTTAATTCTGTATGGTATGCATCCAACGACTTGACGTTGTTGGCCTTTATTGTAACGTTGCAACTGTCGTCCACTGCGAGAAACCGTTGGTACTACGTTTTTGAATTCCATTTGAACTATTGTTGCTGTTTTTTATATCTTATGACAAGGAGTTATCAAAGATGAATATTGATTGGTGATGATCTTTTAGAGTTGAGAAGGGATGTGAAGTTGCTTTTATAGAAGAAATGAGAGTTTATGAGTGGTTGAAGTAGAGCTAAAAATATGGTTTGTGGGTCCCACGGGGTATTAAAGAATAATGAAAGCGCGGGTAGCGTAGGGTAATCCGTGTTACGTGGCACGTGGGAGCTCACACATATATGCCGCATGCGTATGGTGTTTGGTTACTTCCTTTTTTCTTCTTACGTTATGGAAATGCTATATCATAAACTGGTTCATCGACAACAAGATGCGGAGTATTGTCTGGTGATCAGTTAATAATATTGTAAGCATCAGTTATATACTTATATTTCTAAAACTTTTTATTGAAATTTTACATTTAATTATTAATATCATGTTTTAAATATTATGCATGTTTAATAGCATGTAATGATTTTTTTGAGGTGAGTAGAGACCGAACCGCAAATAACAAAACCGCAAAAACCAAACCGAAAAAATCGATCCCGAGAGAAAATCGACGGTGCAATTTCAAAAAATAGAGAAACCACTTTTGCGGTGCCCTTTAGGTTTCCATCAAAAAACCAACCGAAATAATTGTACGTCTGTACCGAACTACTACGCCATATTCAAATAATTTTTATTTCTTTTCTAAATAAACCACTCTGCAAATGTGGATTCGGTTTGGTTTTCATCAGAAACAGCGCAAAATCGTACCATGCTCACCCCTTTAATAAAGAGAAAAAAAATAAAGTTAAATAAATGTTTTTCGTGATATCGTTATTTAATATAACTTTATTTGCATTTAATTTTTAATATGCGGGTTAAACTTATAAAGAGGAATAACATTAGTCGTTATTGAATGCAGATAGTAAAAAATATTTTTAAAATATCCTTACTTAAACGTATAAAGAAAAATGACATGAGTAGTTCGTATATGTACAATCACATGTTGTCTATCTACATATCACATTAACTTTTGCTTCATTTTGATATTTTTAATTTCGTTAATTTGATTTCCAATAATATCTATAATTATAGTAGTATTTATAACAACAACATATATGGTTTTATTTATTTATTTATTTTAAATAAAAGTTTAAAATGTTTGTATTAAATTTATAAAGTTATTGAAAGAAATAAAAACTAATAAAGTTTAAAATGTATTAAATCTACAAAGTTTAAAATGTATGTATTAAATCTACTGCAAGAGCTGCAGGTTTGATCTTAGAATAGAAGCTCAACCAGTTGTCAATACTTTTTCATCAGCCCCGGGATGCTTAGACGATACTAGTGCTTGAGTAAGCGGTGCTCCCTTTCTGTTTATGGATAGAAAGAATATCTCCTAATTTGTTACTCTTTTTTTTAGCTTTTATTTTTTTATAAAATCCACACTTATGTTTTTGTAAATATTTATTTTGGTGGAAGAAATTCGTATAAAATTGACCAAATTGAAATTAATTGTTGGCTATACTTCAAAAATTAGCTCTCCTATCAGTTAATTGATTGCCATAAAATATTTTTCTCTTATTATAAGAAAGATTAATTTGAAATTTGAAAACTGGGGTTTTAGTTTGGAGATAATCCAATTATTATTATCTTTAGTTGTTTAGATCGTAACTTACTAGCTAAGTTAAATCTCTTTTCGTTTCAAAATTCGTTTCAAAATTATTGTCAACAAAAACAATGTTTAAGATAATAACAAACGTTAATGAATGCTTTATGTTCTACGAAATCCAAAAAAAGACGGCTTACTCATTGGTAATTAATTAACGTCTTTTTTTATTTTTTAAATATTAAATTTGACTAAGGGTAATATGATAAACTTTTACAAATCCAACTACTATTTTTAGTAATTGACAATTATTTTGTGACACAATAAAAATGAAAGATGGATAATAAATGTTGAGGTGTAATTTTATACATTTTTAAAAGGTCATTTAGCCTCTAAATCCATACATATTCGATCATTTATTGCCCTAAATCGTTTCTATTTGAGTTTTAGGTACTTGGAAGCAAATGCTGAAAAATGGTACGTTTTTGGCTCGATTGGACGGAAAAACGAAGAAAACGACAACATCTGGAAAAGTGTCACAGAAAAGGAGTTGTGACGGCGTCACAGCCACTACGTGACGTCGTCACTTGAAGAACTTGAAGAATCAGAGATTACAACTGACGACTCAGGCGACGGAGACGGCCTCCTTCTGACGGCTGATGTGTCGGATTGCAACACACTAAGTTTTACAATCCTCCTAGGCAGTGTACCTAACCGTTGTATTGTAGTAGAGGCAAGACACGGGGGATTGATCGTTCTATAGGAGAATAGCGTTGTGAAGGTCTAAGTGTATGACAAATTAGGTTTAGAGGTGTAGGATGATTCTTTTGGTATTTTTATATTCTTTTATGAAAGCAAGTAAAATCTCCGTGTTTGAAGAGTGGATTTTTCATACTACCTAATTAAAATAAATAAAAACTAAATTGTCCCATATGATGGAAAAACTAATTTCAAGAAAAGTACATTGGTGAACTCGTAAGATGGAAAAACGTGTTTACTTTGATTATCTATACTCCCTAGTTATTTCTTATTAGTTAGTCAAATTGTCACGTCTTTGCTTAATTGGTGCGTTGTATTCCGGTATTATTGTAGGGTGGTGCCAAATTTCCTAACTCTGTGAATGTATAAGTCTCTTTTAAGAAACCCTAGATCTACAAGTGATAATTAAGTCATCTCCCTAGAATCTCCTAAAATCTACAAGACGCAATTCACGCAATAAATACAACGAATAAAAATCACCAGTGCACTCTAGGGTATAATGCATTTAGTCGGATTTACAAGCTAACACATATAAGATTATAGTCAGTTTTCCTACTCCTAACGCGAGACAACCAATTAAACAAAAGACGACAATTAATAATTAATAACTAGATTTCATTCAATCCAAGTACACACTAATAAATTTAGTCGGACATGTTAATCGAAAAAAAAACACATATAATCAAAAAACACATAGACATACTGAATGATTGAATAACTTATCCTTAATTAAACAAGAAGTTGGGGGCTGTAAAAACCCTAAACAAACTGCTGAAATTCGGACTCCACAGTGTTCCCAACATACGTGTCACCATGAATGAAAAATCTACGAAAAATGAGTGAATAATGAGCTGCTATTTATAGCCAACAAGCAAAGCAAGCCGCCGGACCCCAAGGCACCAAAAAAAGGGTTTCGCGCTTTATAAAAAAGGGGTCCGTGGACCTCTGACACATAATCTACAAAATCTTGTTCAAATATTTCGAAAATCTTTCCAATATCCTATTATGATCTTTTCTCAGATTATCCTAGACTACATGATCCGTGTAGTGATGTAATAATACATTTTCATTTTTGATTTAAATATATTAAGAAAGTTAACTAGTAGAATTTATAATGTAACTTAGCTAGTTAATGTATAAATGTAACTAGTTTAATAAAATGTCTATTTAAGTGCTTGTCAAAATAAAATGTATTTTGTCGAGTATAAGTAAACTTTGTCATTTGAGTGAGAAATAAGATTAGTTTACTTGTACAAATAAAAGTGTATATTTGTACATAAACTTTAGTGTAAAAATAAAAGTGATGCATTTGTATAAAAATACTTGTATATGCAAAGTGTAAAATGAGGTTCGAAATGGAATGTTAACCTTTAAAATACTTAATGACTCTAAACGTATTTTAAACATTCTAAATGATTTGTAAAGGGGTTTGATCATAATGCCACATCAAAAACATGCACTAACGTGTGTTGTAGCATATGAGGACTTGAGACGTCGAGAGGTGTTGAATGTATGTTGAGACAAAATGTGATTACGAGTAACTTGTACATTTTACGTTATGTATTACAAGTTACATGTTTGTCATCAATAAGAACAAACTGTGAAAAACTAGAAGGGGGGTTGAATAGTTTTACCAATTTAAAATTTACTTTTAAATATTTAGATCGACTTATGTCAATCTATTTAGGTGTGTATGTTGGACGTTGATAGATAGATATATAAAAGTGTAATGAAAGGTAAAGAGTAAGAAGCACATAACCACGACACGAGTATTTATAGTGGTTCGGCTACAAGGACACCTTCCTTGCCCTACTCCACTCCCCGAGTCACCTACTCGAGAGTTCGTAAACACTACACGACACCAATCTCCTTATGGTGGAGAAGCCTTCACAACGTCGCCTACTCTTTTTCCGGTACTAGGCTAACCACCGGGTTCTTTCACACCAAGGTGAACCACACCTACCACAACGTCGCCTACCCTTTATTAGGTACTAGGCTAAGTACCTAGTTCCATTACTATGGAGGAACTACTACCCAACACAACACAACACCTATTCCCAAGAAGACCCACTCCTTATTACAACACCATCAAGGATATCAACATCCTTGAATATAAACAATTACTATATGTATATCGATGCACCTCATCGATTATACAACCTAGGCCTTCTTCACTAATGCCACTTGATTTGATTCCTAGGCATCCTTCACTAATGCCTTTGACACAACGCTTGACATCTTTCACTAATGCCTTCGTCTTGACACCTTTAGCATTCTTCACTAATGCTTTTGACACGGACGTTAACCACCTTTCACTAATGCTTTCGTCTTGACTCTTTCGGCATCCTTCACTAATGCCTTCAACACAACACATCTACGGAGGAAGAAAGAACTATCAACAAGAGAACCTCAGTTGTCTTGATGATGACGAAGCATGGCAACTCATGGACTTGAGCTTGCTCGACTTCAAGAAGTGGTGACGTCGCCTTTAAAAGGAACCTAGAGAATCACACAAAAACAAAAGACAAACTACATAGAAAGATCCCTTAGGATCAGTGGTTAGAGATGTACAATACTTGGGGAAAGTATGTGTGAGAGTGGCAAGCCAAAAGGAAGAAATGGCTCACTATTTATAGAGAAGAAAGCTTACTGTTCCTCGGATCCCACGGATCCCTCCCAGAAGGGATCCGTCTAGTGTAATCCTAAGGATCCGTGGGACGCTCCTCTTTGCCCATGGGTATTTTGGTTATGGGTCATGGGTCATGGGTTATGGGTTGATCCATAGGTTTCTTATTAGGTACAATGTATCTTATGAGTTCAATGTACCTAGTCAAATGGGTATGGGTCAATACCATGGGTTATGGATATTTTCCATGGGTTGTAGTTCTTACCCATTTATATAATATATACTAGTTGTGTATATATTTTGCCCAATATGTAAACACTAGTTGTTGTACATATATATTACCAAATCATAAAATCACTTATACTTGTTTTAGTGTTTTATGTGAAAACGTTAAGTGTGTTAGAAAACTATTGGCTCAAACAGTTTACGTATTTTATTTGTTTCGTTAAAATGATTTTACGTTTGTTATCGACAAAACATTAGAAGATCGTAAAATATAAATAAACGTTTTTACGGCTTATTTGTATTAACACAAACGAGACTGTATACATTAAATATCGTAATATTTGCACTAAAAATTATTATTCAGAAGGTGATTCTCACTGATAAAGAAATCAGTGAGTGTTATATAAAGCTCAAACATCTGTATGGCTTCAGGGACGTCGAAGACCAACTGAAGAAAATATCTCACAAACTGATGCGGTGTCAGCGAGTGATTTACAAGGAGCTAAAAGCAACACCAGGGTCAATGGGATATGACAAATGTCCTATGGACTGAAGACTTAATTCAATTTTATAACCTCAACCTTCTTAATGCATGGGTGGAAAACTTCCTTGGGAAGATAAGATCAAGTACTTATCGATATACGAGAAACAGGCATTGAAACTATAAGTTGTCAAATCGGGAAAGCCGAAAGTACACTTCAGACTAGCCTACTAGGCACGTGCCTATCTAAAGCAAGTGGACAACTTACTGTAGACCCATATGCAACCACTGTTTCCCCTTCTATATAAACCAAATGTTGTAATAGGATTAGGTAGAGATTCAGACATAGAAAAATAATACAAAGTATTATAGTTAGAATCCTCCTCTCCTAGGAACAACAATGCAAAGCTAGTTGCCTCTTGTTGTTTGAGTTAGAAGAGAATCTGTCATCAACCGGGGTAGTTTTCCGTAGGCTATCCCTTGTAAAACCTAGATTTATTTCTAATAAGGTTTATAAAACTTGAAAAGTACAAATGGTGTTATTAGCATGTCTGTGTCGTTCTCAAGCAGACCCAAACTCAACCCAGTTGATGTTCATCAGTTTTCTTCACTTGCTAAAATTGTTGTTCTTATCCTTCATGGTTTGCATGAACGCTTGTGAGCTCAAACCGGAACCCAACAGTTTCCCAATTTAAAAGATGGCATTCTTCTAATGTTACTATGGGTCAATTTCCCCAATGTAATCCTGATGTACTTTTGGTCGCTTCACCAGTTAAGTTTTTGGACCAAAAAAAAATGATTAAAAGTAACAACAAGGTGGTGGTGTATGGTTTAATTCAATAGAGTAATGGTAATGAAGAAGATGCAACTTGGGAAAAGTTAGAAGATGTACTCAAACGATTTCCAAGACAAGAATTGCTTGAAGAAGAGTGGAAGTGGAAAATTCTAAACGAGACGCATAGAAAATTGTGTTACCAAAATGAACCATTTTGAATATTGTGTTACAAAAATCTACTCTACGCGCAAATTTCTAGCTCTCCCAACTTTTTTGCTCTCCATGCTTTAGATCGTTACACATGTACTTTAAGACTAAATATAAAGTAAACACGTGGCACGGAGCGCAAATTTTTTGCTCTCCCAACTTTTTTGCACTCCCAATTTTGAGGATTTAAGTGGTTTAGTGGGACGGAGAGCAAAATTTTTGCTATCCCAACCTTTTTTGCTCTCCCAATTTTGAGGATCATGTGGACAAGAGAGTGACACGTACACGCAGAGCAAATATTTTGATCTCCCTCAAGTTTTTGCGCTCCATAAGACTTCATTACTTTTCATCCGCTTTTTTTTTAATTTTAATAAAAAGATTTTTTATTAAAAATATTTTTATCCAAAAAGATTTTTTTTAAATAAAAATATTTTTTTATTAAGGCGCGCAAAAATCTGAATCTTATCCAAAAAAATCTGATTTTTATCCAAAGAAATGTACCTTTTATCCAAAACAATCTGTATAAAAATTTGTGTGCATTTTATAAATAAAGATTTAGTGATCGGTAAAAAAATACTAATAACCAGCAAAAAAAAAAGATTTTTTCTAAAGGCAAGTTTCCGATGTGCATTGTATATGGTGGTCGTGGTAGTAACGTTCTTTTGCCAAAAAAGATTAGTTACAAAAGTTTGAAAGAATATGTTTGGGCTCGGTTTAGATATCACCGGGGTGATCCGTTTATCATACAAAATTCAGCCTGACAATCATGTGTATGAAATAAACGATGATGATGAGTTACGGTATTTATCAATTATATTGTCACTAATTCCATTCATCGTATGGAATTGAAAGTTGAAGAACATGTACATAACTAACAAATATACATTAAAGAAATAACAAAATAAAATAACTAAAACATTAAACCAAAAGAACCAAACACATACCGAGTCGGTCAAATATCCGCTACCCCGCGGAGGATCCAAACATAAAATCGTCATCCACCAATTTTCATATATTCGGTCGGAAATGAGAAAGGGAAAACTGCTATTATCATGGTCCACTTAATTGTAAAATTCAATAAACTTGGGACTCCAGCAAGGTCTTTGTTGCTCCTTTGTAACAAACTGAGGAGAAAGATAAACCTTACCAACAGGGATAGGTATCCGGTTTGTTGTTTTCTTTTTGGCTTTCGGTTGTGGCTCAGTTGTTTCAGGTAGTGTTGTATAGGGAGATCTACACATTGGATTAGACATACGTAACCTATCAGGTCTCTCCTGAATGTGGTGTTGCTAAAAACAATAAAAAAAAGTATAAAAAAAAAATTGGTGGGTATATAATAAGAAGAATAGTTCAAATAAAACAAATACCGATTGGAGAACAACTGGTGAAAAAATGTGGAATCTAGGACATGAGAATTAATAATTGAGATCTTTTGGATGTTGGGTGCCTGTAAATATAAACAATAAATTACGTAAGAAAGATATAACATATTTTTAAAATAAATATAAATCCGCAATAGCTGCAATAAAAAAACATACCGCTAGTTGAGTGATTTGTGAACCAAAAACAGGATGTTGCACGACAGGGGAGCAAAATGTGAAGTCCTGGGATGGCTGTAAATGTAAATAATAGATTAAAAATATATTATGTTAGGAATAATAGATTAAAAATTTAATATATTACCATATGAGACATTGGTACATCTCCTCCAAAATCAGCCATTTGCGCAGGGGTGTGATGAGAATTCATCCATGGCCCATTGGAATAATCGAATGAATGATCCGCATAACCTTTAAACATATTTAAATGTGACTTTAAATGTGAATCTCCTCCAATAGTATCTTTCTCAACTTCCTGGCGAGTATCTATCGGAACATCATCATTTGTATGATTTTGAGCACCAAATAGCTCTTCATTAATTGCTTTAACACGTTGATTCATTTCTCGAACCTCTTTAACAAATTTAGGTATATCGCCGAATTGTTGTATTATAAACACGAAAAATATATATACATTAAGAATGCAAAAAATAATTCATTTTACAGTTATTGTATACATTGTAAAATACATTATACATATTTTTTTCTAATTATTAGTATACATTGTATTATAATAATAAAACAAAAAAAATATGACAAATAATGAAACTAAGAATAACATTTTTTTTCATAATCTTGGCATTCAAGTCTGGAAACTCACACTCAATGGCATTCAATCGACTACTATCACCATGGGAGGACTTAGATGCCTAAGGCCGTGGTGGTTTAATTGTATGATTCCTATTCCTATTAGTGACAGGTTTGGGAATACCAATTGCTCGCGGATCACTAAAATAACTACGGCTTTGTACCCAAAAATAACATTGATTCTCTCGTTTTGTTGGAGCAAAGGGGAGCTCAATTTGTTGAAACTGCGAAATAAAACAATTATTAATAAAAGTATATGTGAAAAAACGTCAAGATCGAAATCTGGAAATAGAGTACTACAATGACGTTTCTCAAACCTCTTTTGCACCGACCAACCAATGCCTCTAGGAATAGTACCAGGCTCCATTATCCACCACTCACTAGTGCCTGGTAAAGTCTCTTGTATCCACGTCTAAAAATACGTACAAGAAAATTAAAAATGGCTAATAATATATGAATTGAAATATGTTAGTTTATATAAAATGTGAAATCCAAGATCCGGACTCAACTAGGGTATAAGCAATATTGATTGATTGATAGCACAGTGGAATAATAAGGACACAATCAACATCGCTAATAAGGTTTTCTTTATTAAAACATAAAGAAACTAATACTACTACTACTACTACTACAAGACGCTCTATGCGTTTGCTAGACTCTCATTAGGAGAAGTCTTCTATGAAATGAAATGAAAGGATGAGTTTGTAACCCTAGCCGCCATCCCTCTTTATATAATAGAGGGAGGTTACAAACCCTAGCTTACTAGAAAAGCTAACTATTACATATTTGGTTGATGCGTGCCAAACAGTCAAGCTAAATCACTCAAGCCTGCCACTTGTGAATGGCAGACCGTAATCAGCTTAAAACTGCTCAAGCACGAATGCAATGAAGATCTGGGGAGTATAGTGTTTCCCCGGGTCGTTATGTCCCAGCGAGCTATGCAATGGATTACCAAACGTATAGTGATCGAGAGATTTGAACGAAAAAAGGATTTGAACGATATTATAACTACAGGAAAAGCCAACAAATTACAACGGCTTAAATGCAAATTAAAGGAAATTAAAAAGATAAAATCTATTAAATAAATGCTATCACTATTTTTAAAATGATGTTTTTGTTTTTATGTTTTTATAAAACTGGAATTAAAAACTACGCGACGTATAAATAAAAATGTGAAACTTACACAATATAAATCCTAAAAATATGAAAAATACATTTTTACAATCCTAATGATAAAAGAAAATATATAGAAAAAGAAAATTATTTTTATAACTATTTAATTAATTATTATTAATTAAAAACTAATTTTAACTATTTAATAATAACCTAAAATACAAGAAAATAGGAAATAAAGCTAGAAAAATAAAATTAAGACTTAGAAAAATCTAAAATATCAAAATAGAATTTTCAAAACTATTTTTGTATTTTTCTGAATATTTTTCTATTTTCTAGGAATTAAAAACTATTTAAAACTAATTAAATTACTTAAAAATACAAATTTAACTAAGAAAAATCTAGAAAAATATTTTTTTCTCTTTTTATATTTATCTTAACTTAATAAAAATGAAAAATTATTTTTTTTGAACCTTTTCTTAATTTTTTTGTATTTAATGCTAATTAAAAATGCTTAAAAACTAATTTAAATCAAGAAAAATAGCAAACCAACTTGGAAAAATCTGAAAATTTCAGGAAAAGTCTAAAATAATATAATAAAGCTAGGAAAAATGGAAAAACAAGGGCTTGTGTGTAGAAATATGAAACTGATGTGCAAGTGCTTATTGAAATAAGCACTTGAATAAGCAAATGAGAACCAAAAGCTACCAAACTGATACACAAGCTACAATAAGCTAAAGGAACTCAAAAGCAACAAGTCTCAACTGCTTTAGACCTCAAAATAACAAGATGATAAGATTTGATGACTTAAGCTTATAAGCTATAAAACAAATTCTGAGGGGCTACTTTAAGCAAGAAAATAAGTACTTGAATAAGCTAGAAACTACAGACCAACAACTGGAACTTAGACTAGACCTGGGTGAGAGTGTCTAAACCAAAAATCAGATCTAGTGAAGCTCAACTGAACCTAATGCACACTCTGCAAAACCTGGCCAAGTCCTGTGCAGATTCAATGCCCTGCACAGGGCACTTAGGCCCATTTTGACAAGCTTATTAGAAGCTTAAGAAAAATTCACTAAATTTGACAAAAATGAGGATAAGAAAGTAGACCTGCTGAAGATTTTAAAACCATAAGTTTCACTAATATTGGCCTAGAAATGAATCCAATAAAAATCCTTCTATCTTGGCCAAAACTGAGATTTTGCACATTTGACTTTTGAAGAAAAAGAAGAGTTGACTAAATGGAACTTTGGGATCAATTTAAGGACTGGAAATGATATATTATGATGAAATGAAGCTAAAGCAAACTAGTTATATGAATTTTGAACACAAAGTAGGCTTTTGAATTTGTAAAATTCCAACAGTTAGCTGATAAAATAGATTACTAGTGATGTTTGACTAATGGCTAATACAAGCACAAGATGAGACTGATATGAACTCAAAGAAGGATACCAAGCATGAAACAACAAGAACCTTGTACTAAACTACCCTAAACCACTGATCAAACAGTAAATCCAAACACTACTTAATGACTGATTAGAACTTAAACATGCACCCACTACTGAACCAACAAGTAATAAGGATCAAACTAAGTTCTCATGACCATATTACAACTTTATAAACACATTTAAATCATTGGTGACCTCAGATACACAGTTAAGCATAAACTACAATTTTGAAAAGAAAATAGAAATGAGAATAAAACTCACAAATGTCCAGCTGGTATGCAGACTGAAACCAAACCAAATCCTACACTACCCTAACCTATTTCAACCCAATTCCACTCACTGCATCATCCCTAGCATAACCAAACTGCTTGAACCACAATTTCACCAAACAGTTGACTTTTGTTGACTATTTAACAAAGTTGTTTGAAACTGATTTAAAAGTTTATAAAAAGCTATCATGAGCTTGTGGAAGCTTGTTTAAGCTTATAGATAGACTTTTTGAAACTTTAACATAAGCTTTTAAGATTGAAAATTTCAACAGTTGACAGAAAACATGAAAGGTACACAAAAACTTAAATTGACACTTGATAATGGTTGCAATATACTTAAACAAGATAGTTTGATACAAAGAAACTGAGATTACAACATTTGGACTTAAATCTAAAACATTAATTTAAAAACGACATTAAGAAAAAATTACAAAACTAACTACCACCCTCCATTGCTTCTTTCTTCCCCTTTTATAGCTCCAAGTGCTTTCTCTCTCCAAAATGAGCAGTTCCCACCTCCATTTTTGACCATTGGATGATTTGGAAGGATTTTGGCCATAGATTGTGTTTTGGCGGGAAATGGGGTTTTTGACAGTTGGAGGGTTGAGTGTGATGAGGTGAGATGTAATTAATGATTTTTGTATTGTTAGGAGGTGGAAGGGGGACATGGTAAGTGGATAGTGAGGAGGGGGAATGGGAGGAGATGTGTTGCAGAGGTGAATGGCAGAAGCAGTGGGAGGGAAGGAAAAAGGGCGCCAAGTGGTCTGTTTGACTATTTGGATTGACCAGATATTAATAATCAAGGGGGGTTCAAAATGCTTAGGTGGCAGGGGTCACTTGGGGTTCAAGGTCCAAAAAGGTTTGTAAAGGTTTAAAAATATAAGGACCTAGCTTGTAAATTCTGAAAAATGAAAGGACCAAGGCTGCCAATATCACAAAGCTGATCCAAGGGCTAAAAGTGACAATCATAAAAAGTAAAAGGACCAAACTTGCCATTTTCAAACTTCCCAGGGGCCATTTTTGCCAAATTTCAAAGTTGGAGGACCAAACTTGTAATTTTCTCAAACTTTTGATATTTTTCACCAAAGGACTAATTTTGACAAGTTATGATTTAAAAAGGACCTTTGGTGATTTTTCTTTTGAAATTTTGACTCAGGGACTATTTTTGACAATTTTAGAAACTTGGGGGACTGAAACTGCCAATTATGCAAACTTTGCTCATTTTTTCATCTGATTTTAAACATTTTGCATCTGAAACATATAAAATGCAATTTTGGAATATTTTCAGTATTTTGATGCATTTGTGAGCATTTTTAAGCGTTTTGCAGTTCAGATTTGACTAAAAATGATGAGTATTTACACACTCATCAATCCCCCACACTAAACTATTGCTAGTCCCTAGCAATCTTTTGAGAAAAACTTAATGGATTTGAATCTCTTTACCAAAAGCCATTACTTCTGGAGTAGCCAAATGTTTCAGTTCAAGTAAGAACCATGGTACACCGATAACCATGTGATTTTGAGCAAACCACCAGCTTCCAACGGATTTGATTTGTCTTTACCAGAAGCCGTTTGCTCTGGACTAGCCAACTCTTAGATAAATTATCAGTATTATCTTTGGTGAGTCGATTACCAATTATGGATTTTCCACTGCCTTTACCACAAGCCATAATCTTGCGGGCTAGCCAACTCTTCACTTTTTAGGATATGGTGAGCTGAATACCATACAATTTTGGGTAAATTGCAAGCCGTCAACGGATTTGAGATATCTTTACCAAGAGCCGTTTGCTCCTGGATTAGCCAATCCTTTTGTTTATTAGACAAGGCGGACTGATAACCAAATGAGAAAGTGTAAAACACTTACTCCAAAAAAAAATTTTGGCCAAAAACGGGGGAATTGGTATAATTATATGATAAAATTCGTGAGAATTCCCCCCCACACTTAGAAATGAATATTGCCCTCAATATTCAAAGTACCGGCGGTTATGCCGAAACAAAGAACGTAAAAGGGAAATACTACGGCCATTATTTAGCAAGATTTTTTTTTTTTTTTTTTTTTGTGCATTACTTATATATATATAACATGTGGGGCAACTCCCCCACACTAGGGTGGAACACATGGGTGAAAACCCATGTTTAGCTACTGTTTTTGATTACCGAGTCGCTAGCTTGACTCGACCCCGAATTCATTGGTTCATGGGGAAGCAAAGTGGAAGGAACAATCTCCATCGGACTTTCATTCAAGATGTTTGGACAAACATTTGAAGCACGTGAAAGTTCCACACCGATGAGATATACATAGAACCGGCTCAAAAATGATAAATGAAAATGCCGGGGTCAAAGATAGTGTCTTCATTCCCGAAGGAGTGAAGATGAAGAGAAATCACAAGATATTTGAGGAAAGGAAGAAAGATTTTGATAACAATCAGGATCCATTCTTCATCCTCAAATGTAGACGAATCGGGAGGAAGGGTGAAGGTAGTATCATTTATAAGCAAACTCGTATGATAGAGTACACCTTCCTCCGAGCTAATATCATCCTCAAGATCAAAATAGAAATGATCATGTTCCGGAGGAGATATGTCATGAGAGAGTTCACCGGAGAACTCTTTATGAAGAGAATCATTCACATGAGGTGAAGTTGTGAACTCTTGTTCCATAGTAGGCTCATCACTATCCTCAATCTGAGTATCAAAGAGTGGATTCTCAGAAATTAAAGTGAATTCAGAGTCGAATTCAAATAGAGGACTGGTGAAAGTAGCTTTGAATGTTTCGGGAACAAAGTGATCAACATTCTCTATTGGACTGTTAGGGTGAGAAGTGAGTGAACGATCATTATCAATGAGACTTTCAGTCTCTCCCAGATCGGCTTCGAAATCAAAGAGTGGATTGATGTGAGTGAGTTCACCGGAGAACTCCTCAAGAAGATGATCAGCATCAGATTGTGGAAGTGATGCCTCAACATACTCGATGTTTCCAAAGGAAGCACAATCGTCGCTAAAATCGGAAAAAGTTTCCAAATGATCATTTGAACACTCAAGAGGGGAAAGAGAATCACACATATGGTCAAAAGTTCCCTGTGACTCTCTCGGGATTGGGACAAGGTTCTCAACACTAGACTTTATGAATTCGTCCGATTCCTTTTCAGGAACAGTGTCAAGATGCTCGTCCCCCATGTTTAGAGAGTGAGTGGGAGCTTCGGGTGTGATAGCAGTTGTTTGAGATGGAATCTCAACTGCTGGGATATCATTTGACTGAGGGAGTTGAGAAATATTATCTCTAAAAGGATAAAAACTCTCCTCGTCATCATCATAAAGAGCTGCCTTAAGAAATTGGGAACGCCTTAGAGCTGCTTGTTCTAGGATTAATAATTCTTCCCTAGATTTGCGAGCCTCTCGTTCTTCTCGTTCTTCGGCCAGCAATTCCCCTATGGTCTTTTCACCACTCACTTGATTCTTAAAGTTTTGAATCATATCATCAAGTGTTTTCATTGTGGTTTCAAAATCTTGGGAGATTTCTTGAGATAACGGCTCAGGTGGAGTTTGAACCGTATAGTGCTGTGGAGGTTGGAAATTATCAAACATGTGAGAGTCATGATTGTTACAAGGAACTGGGTTCCTTATTTGACAATCAGAGCTGAAGTGGGGACCTCCACAGTACTCACAACAGTAAAACTGTTGAGTTTGGAATGGTGAATCATATGGATTTTGGTCATAACCAAAGTTCTGAGCATCATTGGGAAACTGTTCATAGACAAACGTGTTTCCCGATTGACAATCAAATTCTAGGTGAGGACCTCCACAAAATTCATAGCAGGTATGTTGATTATATGAAGATAAGTCGGGCTGTGGTGGGTAATTGGAAAAGTTTGAGGGGTCGTTAAATGAGTTAGGATCATAATCAAATGAATTCCTCGAACCATAAAACAAACAACTCCCGTTATGAATATCATTACCACATTGTACACACGTACACCAACGACAGGGTGAACCAAAGAGAGGCTCACCACAACCGACACAAGGAATAAACGATTGCATTTGAGAGTTATGATAAGGAATCGGTTTATTCAAAGAATCAACAAAACCAACATGGTAATCCGAATGACTATCAAGTCTCGAAGAACATTCAGAAAAATCAGGAGGTGGGACAAGTGGTGTGCTCTGAGAGCTAGCAATTTCCACCACTTCCGTTATGGTCTCCGGTTCTTGAACGGGTTCATCGGGTTGTGGCGGATGGTCGGAAAAACTTGGAGAATCATCGAGAGAGTTATCAGATAATTCGCACCAATAACAATATTTGCTTGCACCCATCCTTCCACATCGCTTGCATAAACAATCCGGATTCTGACAACAGAGTTGATCCTCTTCCATACGGCTTTTGCAGTGGAAACAACGAGGATAATCGATCGTCGCCATGAGAATTAAACATGTAGAGGGTTAAAGAAATAGAATTAAACGGTTTTGAGGTTAAAGAAGAGTAGAATCAAACGGTACGAGGGGGTAAGAGAAATAGAATCATACGGATAAGAGGAATGAGAAGAGTATTTTTGTATTTTTGGATAAGAAAATATAAACATATACAGATGGATGGTATGAACAAAGAGTGATTATCCAAATCACTAATCTGCTTAACGTAAGATAATCAGCACAGCTCCCCGGCAGCGGCGCCAAAAATTTGATGCGTGCCAAACCGTCAAGCTAAATCACTCAAGCCTGCCACTTGTGAATGGCAGACCGTAATCAGCTTAAAACTGCTCAAGCACGAATGCAATGAAGATCTGGGGAGTATAGTGTTTCCCCGGGTCGTTATGTCCCAGCGAGCTATGCAATGGATTACCAAACGTATAGTGATCGAGAGATTTGAACGAAAAAAGGATTTGAACGATATTATAACTACAGGAAAAGCCAACAAATTACAACGGCTTAAATGCAAATTAAAGGAAATTAAAAAGATAAAATCTATTAAATAAATGCTATCACTATTTTTAAAATGATGTTTTTGTTTTTATGTTTTTATAAAACTGGAATTAAAAACTACGCGACGTATAAATAAAAATGTGAAACTTACACAATATAAATCCTAAAAATATGAAAAATACATTTTTACAATCCTAATGATAAAAGAAAATATATAGAAAAAGAAAATTATTTTTATAACTATTTAATTAATTATTATTAATTAAAAACTAATTTTAACTATTTAATAATAACCTAAAATACAAGAAAATAGGAAATAAAGCTAGAAAAATAAAATTAAGACTTAGAAAAATCTAAAATATCAAAATAGAATTTTCAAAACTATTTTTGTATTTTTCTGAATATTTTTCTATTTTCTAGGAATTAAAAACTATTTAAAACTAATTAAATTACTTAAAAATACAAATTTAACTAAGAAAAATCTAGAAAAATATTTTTTTCTCTTTTTATATTTATCTTAACTTAAGAAAAATGAAAAATTATTTTTTTGAACCTTTTCTTAATTTTTTTGTATTTAATGCTAATTAAAAATGCTTAAAAACTAATTTAAATCAAGAAAAATAGCAAACCAACTTGGAAAAATCTGAAAATTTCAGGAAAAGTCTAAAATAATATAAGAAAGCTAGGAAAAATGGAAAAACAAGGGCTTGTGTGTAGAAATATGAAACTGATGTGCAAGTGCTTATTGAAATAAGCACTTGAATAAGCAAATGGGAACCAAAAGCTACCAAACTGATACACAAGCTACAATAAGCTAAAGGAACTCAAAAGCAACAAGTCTCAACTGCTTTAGACCTCAAAATAACAAGATGATAAGATTTGATGACTTAAGCTTATAAGCTATAAAACAAATTCTGAGGGGCTACTTTAAGCAAGAAAATAAGTACTTGAATAAGCTAGAAACTACAGACCAACAACTGGAACTTAGACTAGACCTGGGTGAGAGTGTCTAAACCAAAAATCAGATCTAGTGAAGCTCAACTGAACCTAATGCACACTCTGCAAAACCTGGCCAAGTCCTGTGCAGATTCAATGCCCTGCACAGGGCACTTAGGCCCATTTTGACAAGCTTATTAGAAGCTTAAGAAAAATTCACTAAATTTGACAAAAATGAGGATAAGAAAGTAGACCTGCTGAAGATTTTAAAACCATAAGTTTCACTAATATTGGCCTAGAAATGAATCCAATAAAAATCCTTCTATCTTGGCCAAAACTGAGATTTTGCACATTTGACTTTTGAAGAAAAAGAAGAGTTGACTAAATGGAACTTTGGGATCAATTTAAGGACTGGAAATGATATATTATGATGAAATGAAGCTAAAGCAAACTAGTTATATGAATTTTGAACACAAAGTAGGCTTTTGAATTTGTAAAATTCCAACAGTTAGCTGATAAAATAGATTACTAGTGATGTTTGACTAATGGCTAATACAAGCACAAGATGAGACTGATATGAACTCAAAGAAGGATACCAAGCATGAAACAACAAGAACCTTGTACTAAACTACCCTAAACCACTGATCAAACAGTAAATCCAAACACTACTTAATGACTGATTAGAACTTAAACATGCACCCACTACTGAACCAACAAGTAATAAGGATCAAACTAAGTTCTCATGACCATATTACAACTTTATAAACACATTTAAATCATTGGTGACCTCAGATACACAGTTAAGCATAAACTACAATTTTGAAAAGAAAATAGAAATGAGAATAAAACTCACAAATGTCCAGCTGGTATGCAGACTGAAACCAAACCAAATCCTACACTACCCTAACCTATTTCAACCCAATTCCACTCACTGCATCATCCCTAGCATAACCAAACTGCTTGAACCACAATTTCACCAAACAATTGACTTTTGTTGACTATTTAACAAAGTTGTTTGAAACTGATTTAAAAGTTTATAAAAAGCTATCATGAGCTTGTGGAAGCTTGTTTAAGCTTATAGATAGACTTTTTGAAACTTTAACATAAGCTTTTAAGATTGAAAATTTCAACAGTTGACAGAAAACATGAAAGGTACACAAAAACTTAAATTGACACTTGATAATGGTTGCAATATACTTAAACAAGATAGTTTGATACAAAGAAACTGAGATTACAACATTTGGACTTAAATCTAAAACATTAATTTAAAAACGACATTAAGAAAAAATTACAAAACTAACTACCACCCTCCATTGCTTCTTTCTTCCCCTTTTATAGCTCCAAGTGCTTTCTCTCTCCAAAATGAGCAGTTCCCACCTTCATTTTTGACCATTGGATGATTTGGAAGGATTTTGGCCATAGATTGTGTTTTGGCGGGAAATGGGGTTTTTGACAGTTGGAGGGTTGAGTGTGATGAGGTGAGATGTAATTAATGATTTTTGTATTGTTAGGAGGTGGAGGGGGGACATGGTAAGTGGATAGTGAGGAGGGGGAATGGGAGGAGATGTGTTGCAGAGGTGAATGGCAGAAGCAGTGGGAGGGAAGGAAAAAGGGCGCCAAGTGGTCTGTTTGACTATTTGGATTGACCAGATATTAATAATCAAGGGGGGTTCAAAATGCTTAGGTGGCAGGGGTCACTTGGGGTTCAAGGTCCAAAAAGGTTTGTAAAGGTTTAAAAATATAAGGACCTAGCTTGTAAATTCTGAAAAATGAAAGGACCAAGGCTGCCAATATCACAAAGCTGATCCAAGGGCTAAAAGTGACAATCATAAAAAGTAAAAGGACCAAACTTGCCATTTTCAAACTTCCCAGGGGCCATTTTTGCCAAATTTCAAAGTTGGAGGACCAAACTTGTAATTTTCTCAAACTTTTGATATTTTTCACCAAAGGATTAATTTTGACAAGTTATGATTTAAAAAGGACCTTTGGTGATTTTTCTTTTGAAATTTTGACTCAGGGACTATTTTTGACAATTTTAGAAACTTGGGGGACTGAAACTGCCAATTATGCAAACTTTGCTCATTTTTTCATCTGATTTTAAACATTTTGCATCTGAAACATATAAAATGCAATTTTGGAATATTTTCAGTATTTTGATGCATTTGTGAGCATTTTTAAGCGTTTTGCAGTTCAGATTTGACTAAAAATAATGAGTATTTACACACTTGATCTGCGCAAAACCGTCAAGTTCTCTCACGCAAGCGTAAGAAAACTTAAAACAGCTTCAGCACGAATGCAATGAAGATCTGAGGAGTATAGAGTCTCCCCGGGTCGTTATGTCCCAGCGAGCTGTGCAATGGATCACCCAACGTATAGTGATCGAGAGATTTGAACGGAAAAGGAGATTGTGAATATGATTACAACTAAGGAAAAACCCATAAACTGCAGGGGCTTAAATGAAATTAAAAGGAAATTAAAAAGATAAAATCTATTAAATAAACGCTATCACTATATTTAAAATGATGAACGTTTAAAACTTAAAACCTAAAACTTACGTTTAAATTAAAAACTACGTGACGTACAAAATAAAACGTGAAAATAAATCAATATTAACCCTAAAAATATGAAAAATACATTTTTACAATCCTAATGATGAAAGAAACTTTTTAGAAAAAGAAGATTATTTTTATAACTAATTATCTAATTATTATTAATTAAAAACTATTTTTAACTAGTTAATAATTACCTAAAATACAAGAAATTAGGAAATAAAGCTAGAAAAATAAAATTATGAAATGGAAAAATCTAAAATATCAAACTAGAATTTTCAAAACTATTTTTGTATTTTTCTGATTATTTTTCTATTTTTTATGGATTTTAAACTATTAAAAACTAATTAAATTACTAAAAATTACCAAATAAACTATGAAAAATGTGGAAAAATCTTTTTTATGCTTTTTCTATTTATCTAAAACTATTAAAATTGAAAAATTATTTTTTGGAACTTTTTCTGAATTAAATGCAATAAAAGCTATTTAAAAAATGATTAAAAACTATTTAAATTGAGAAAAATAGTAAATAAAGACCAAAAATTATAAAAATCTCAGGGAAATTCTAAAATGATATTAAGAAGCTATGAAAAATGAAAAACAAGTAGGCTATGTATAGAATATGGAAGATGTAGTGCAACTGTTATTAGAATAAGCTAGGAAAATAAGCTAACTAGCTAAATAAGCAACCAAACAGTAACTTAAGCTAATGTTTATCAAAATAAGCTAGAAGCAACTAATTCTAACTACTCCTAACAAGCTTAAAGCTCAGATCCAAGATCTAAATCAACTGCTTAAATAATCCAAACAGTGGTGACCCCCTACTGTTGGGACTTATGCACTAGCTTAACCAATAAGCTAATCAGAAAACCACTTATGCAGTCTTATAGACCACCTGGCCAGCTACAATTGTACCAAATATAAGCTTCTAACTCTCTAAATTGAATCTAATGCATCAGCTGCAAAATCTGCATAAACTGCTGCAGCCCTGTTTTGACTTTCAAAAGTATATTTGAAGCTTTGACCTTATTGAGATTTGATCCAAATTAGTTAACTGAATTTGATGTTCTAAGACTAATGAAGATTACAGCTAGCTAGATCTACTAGTTATAAGCTAATTTGCAAACAATAATACCTACTGTTTTTAACAGATTCCATCACTAGATCAGATTCAAGCTTGATTTTGACTTAATGAGTTATACTGCTGAAACAATTGCCTCAAATGACTATCAAATAACTATTAAAGTATGATTCAACTACTACTAACTTTTCTACTAACCTCTAACTCAGTATTATCAGCTGATCCAAACACTAATTATCCTACTAATATGAGAACTGAATAGCAGATAATGACTAGATGAAACTAAACAAACATCAAACTCAGATCAAGCAATACTAATAATCACTAAATAGCAGATTTAAACAACAAATTCAACAGTAAAACAAAATTGAGACTTACAAGTACCATAGCCACTTTGGCTTGCACCAATGGAACAGTACCTCTAACCTACTTATACCCCTAACCTAAACCAATTCCAGCTTAATTCAACCCAATTCCAGTATCATCATCATCTCAAACCAGATCCAATATCAGCAGACCATTTCAATTTGAGCTCCTGTTGACTTTTGTTGACTAAAATGGAAAATTGCTTAAACTGCATTCCAAGCTATTCAAAAGCTATATGGAGAATAAGTGAGCTGATTTGAATGATGAAATAAGATTTTGGAAGCTTAAATGTGAGAACAGTAGTTTGAAAATCTCAACAGTACACACAATATCAATACTTTTAAACAAACCTTGAAATTAATACTTGAAAACTGATTACAATGATACACTAACTTGAGTTTAGATCATAGAAATACAAAATTACAGATTTAAAACTAAATTAAGACATGGATAAAAAAAACGACATTAAAGGAAAATAATAAAACTAACTACTCCTGTTTCTTGCTTCACTCTTCCTTTTTTATAGTCCCACTGCTTCTCTCTCTCATCTCTGATAAATCCCACCATAAATCTTGACTCTTGGATCATTTTTGAGTAATCTTGGCCCTTAGATTGTTTTGGCGGGAAAATTTGTTTGGATATCAGGGACAGGGAAAAGCTTTGCATTTAATGTGGTTTGAGGGGTAGGTGAGGAGGGGGGAGACAAATGGTGGAGTAGAGTGGGTTGTAGGTGGCTGGAGGAGGGGGGTAGCAGACACTGTGGTCGGGGAATGGCAGGGAAAGGGGGCGGGTATGTTTTGTTTTTGAAATGTGGGTTTGGGTTGTCGGGTTGGGTATTTGGACCGGGTAAGTGGTTTGGGCCAAGGGAGTTTGTTTGGCTTGGGTATTATTAGATCCGTTTGGTTTGTAGAAGTAATAACATAGGGACCAAAATTGAAACTTCTGAATTTCCAGGGACCAAACATGTAAATTATGAAGATGTAGTCAAGGGTTGGTTTTGCCAACTTTACTAATCCAAGGGTCAATTTTTGACACTTTTGAAATTCCCAAGGACTAGATTTGACCAATTTAAAAGCTCAGGGACCAAAACTGTAATTTTCTCAAAACTTTTAGATTTTCCACCAAAGGACTAAATATGACAATTTATGATTTTAAAAGGACCTTTGGTGACTTTACTTTTGAAATTATGTGCTCAGGGACTGTTTTTGACAACTTTTGAAACTTGGAGGACTAAAACTGCAATTTTTGCAAATTTGATATGTTTTTCATCTGATTTTGATATTTTTTCATTTAAAACACATAAAACACTGATTTGTGATATTTTGATCATTTTGATGTGTTTCTGAGCGTTTTCAGATGATTTTGCAGTTTATTTTGTACAAAAATGATGAGTATTTAGACACTCATCAATCCCCCACACTGAGATATTGCTAGTCCCTAGCAATGATTTGAGAAAAAATAATGGATTTTAATCTCTTTACCAAAAGCCATTACTTCTGGAGTAGCCAAATGTTTCAGTTCAAGTAAGAACCATGGTACACCGATAACCATGTGATTTTGAGCAAACCACCAGCTTTCAACGGATTTGATTTTGTCTTTACCAGAAGCCGTACCCTTCTGGACTAGCCAACTCTTAGATAAATTATCAATATTATCTTTGGTGAGCTGATTACCAATTATGGTTTTTCCACTGCCTTTACCACAAGCCATAATCTTGCGGGCTAGCCAACTCTTCACTTTTTAGGATATGGCGAGTTGAATACCATACAATTTTGGGCAAATTGCAAGCCATATAAACGGATTTGAGACATCTTTACCAAGAGCCGTTTGCTCCTGGATTAGCCAATCCTTTTGTCTTACAGACATGGCGGACTGATGACCAGATGAGAAAGTGTAGAACACTTACTCAAAAAAAAATTTTTTTGGCCAAAAACGGGGGGATTAGGCGGTATAATTACATGATAAAATTCGAGAGAATCCCCCCCACACTAGAGATGAATATTGCCCTCAATATTCAAAGTACCGGCGGTTATGCCGAAACAAAGAACGTGAAAGGGAAATACTAAGGCCATTATTTAGAAAGATGATTTTTTTTTTTATTTTATTTTATTTTTATTTTTTTTTTTTTTTTATGAAACATGTGGGCAACCCCCCCACACTAGGGTGGTAGAAAGAGGTAAGAAGACAGAAATATGGGTGAAAACCCATATGGCATGCTACTGTTTTTGATTTCCGAGTCGCTAGCTTGACTCGACCCCGCATTCATTTGTTCATGGGGAAAGTAACGTGGAAAACCAATCTCGATCGGACTTTCATTCAAGATGTTTGGACAAACATTTGAAGCACGTGAAAGTTCCACACCGATGAGATATACATAGAACCGGCTCAAAAATGATATATGGAAATGCCGGGATCAAAGATAATGTCTTCATTCCCGAAGGAGTGAAGAACAGGGGAAGTCACGGGATAGGTGAAGAAGAGATAGAAGATCATGATAAACATCATGACTAACTCATCTTCATTCATAGGAGGATCCATAATTTCAGGATTATGAATCTCATCATTTGAGCTTATGTGATCAAGACAAATCTCGGGAGTGTCTAGATCAAAGTAGAATTTATCATACTCCCGCGGAGATATGACATGAGTGAGTTCATCCGAGAACTCCATGAAAGTGAATGAATCATATTCAAAATTAATATGAGTGGGTTCACCGGCGAACTCCTCCACTGTAAATGATTCATAATCGGGGAGAGAATTATGAGAATGAGAAGTGGTACTGCCACTAATCTTCTCTCCCATATTATCAAAACAGGAGGCTTTCATTTCCGGAATAGAATCATCGGAAAGAATGTCACTATCCTTAATGGGGATAGGAGATGAAATAGGTTTCTTTTTGAAAGCCTCGATTTTAGAAATGAGAAGACTGACATTCAGTAATGTTGCTCGAAGAGCTTCATCTTTGATTTCAGTGTCAGTAACTTCATCATTCTCTTCTTCTAAGCTAACAAGCTCAGAAGGTGAATCTTCCACATAAACGATGTCTCCACAAGATAACGAATCGTCATCATCAGAATCGGATAACATCTCAACATGATCATTTTGGAAGACAAGAGGGGGAGGAATATCACACACATGATCAAGAATTCCCTGTGACTCTCTTGGGATTGGGACAAGGTCCTCAACACTAGACTTTATGAATTCGTTCGATTCCTTTTCAGGAACAGTGTCGAGATGCTCGTCCCCCATAATAAGAGAGTGAGTGTGAATCTCGGGTGTGATAGCAGTTGTTTGAGATGGAATCTCAACTGCTGGAATATCAACTGACTGAGGGGGTTGAGAAATATTACTTTTAAAAGGATAAAAACCCTCCTCGTCATCATCATATAGAGCTGCCTTAAGAAATTGGGAACGTCTTAGAGCTGCTTGCTCTAGGATAAATAATTCTTCCCTAGATTTGCGAGCTTCTCGTTCTTCGGCCAGCAATTCTCCTATGGTCTTTTCACCACTCACTTGATTCTTAAAATTACTCATCATATCCTCAAGTGTTTTCATTGCGGTTTCAAGATCTTGGGAGATTTCTTGAGATAACGGCTCAGATGGAGTTTGAACCGTATAGTGCTGTGGAGGTTGGAAATTATCAAACATGTGAGAGTCATGATTGTTACAAGGAAATGGATTCCCTGTTTGACAATCAGAGCTGAAATGGGGACCTCCACAGTACTCACAACAGTAAAACTGTTGAGTCTGGAATGGTGAATCATATGGATTTTGGTCATAACCAAAACTCTGAGCATCACCGGAAAACTGTTCATAGACAAACGCGTTTCCCGATTGACACTCAAATCCTTGGTGAGGACCTCCACAAAATTCACAACAGATATGTTGGTTATATGATGATAAGTCGGGCTGGGTGGGTATTTGGAAAAGTTTGAGGAATCGTTAAATGAGTTCTGATTAGGATCATAATTAAATGAATTCCTCGAACCACAAAACAAACAACTCCCGTTATGGATATCATTACCACATTGTACACATGTACACCAACGACAGGGTGAACCAAAGAGAGGCTCACCACAACCGACACAAGGAATAAACGATTGCATTTGAGAGTTATGAAGAGGAATCGGTTTATTCAAAGAATCATCAAAACCAACATGGTGATCCGAATGACTATCAAGTCTCGAAGAACATTCAGAAAAATCCGGAGGTGGGACAAGTGGTGTGCTCTGAGAGCTAGCAATTTCCACCACTTCCGTTATGGTCTCCGGTTCTGGTTCTTGAGAAACGTGAAGATTAGGCAAGTCATTCTTGCTAGTCACCGGTGTTTGAACGGGTTCATCGTAATCAATTCTAATTCTCGACCTTTTTTCATCGGTTTGAATTTGTTCGATTAGATTACGAGCTCTATCTTCAAAGAAAGTGTCCTCGTAATCCTCGGTGGGTGCTTGGGGAAGCTCCGACGTTTGAACTGGTTTGTCAAGATTAGAATGTATTTCAGGTTGTGGCGGGTGGTCGAAATAACTTTGAAAATAATTTTTGATGGATAATTCGCACGAATTGCAAAATTCGCTTGAACTAGGCCCTCCACACCGCTCACACACATTTCTGACGATGAAGTTGACGATTGTTGACATAAGAATTAAACATATAGAGGATTAAGAAGAGAATCAAATGGTTGAGAGGATACGAAGAATAGAATTAAACGGCAAAATAGGGTAAGAGAAATAGAATCAACGAATAAGAGGAATGAGAAGAATATTTTTGTGTTTTTTGGATAAACATTTTGCAAAAAAAAAGAATGAAAATCTTTTTGGGTTTTTGATTTTTTAAAAGAAAATATAAACACATACAGATGGTATAGACAAAGAGTGAATATCCAAATCACTAATCTGCTAGACGAAAGATAATCAGCACAGCTCCCCGGCAGCGGCGCCAAAAATTTGATCTGCGCAAAACCGTCAAGTTCTCTCACGCAAGCGTAAGAAAACTTAAAACAGCTTCAGCACGAATGCAATGAAGATCTGAGGAGTATAGAGTCTCCCCGGGTCGTTATGTCCCAGCGAGCTGTGCAATGGATCACCCAACGTATAGTGATCGAGAGATTTGAACGGAAAAGGAGATTGTGAATATGATTACAACTAAGGAAAAACCCATAAACTGCAGGGGCTTAAATGAAATTAAAAGGAAATTAAAAAGATAAAATCTATTAAATAAACGCTATCACTATATTTAAAATGATGAACGTTTAAAACTTAAAACCTAAAACTTACGTTTAAATTAAAAACTACGTGACGTACAAAATAAAACGTGAAAATAAATCAATATTAACCCTAAAAATATGAAAAATACATTTTTACAATCCTAATGATGAAAGAAACTTTTTAGAAAAAGAAGATTATTTTTATAACTAATTATCTAATTATTATTAATTAAAAACTATTTTTAACTAGTTAATAATTACCTAAAATACAAGAAATTAGGAAATAAAGCTAGAAAAATAAAATTATGAAATGGAAAAATCTAAAATATCAAACTAGAATTTTCAAAACTATTTTTGTATTTTTCTGATTATTTTTCTATTTTTTATGGATTTTAAACTATTAAAAACTAATTAAATTACTAAAAATTACCAAATAAACTATGAAAAATGTGGAAAAATCTTTTTTATGCTTTTTATATTTATCTAAAACTATTAAAATTGAAAAATTATTTTTTGGAACTTTTTCTGAATTAAATGCAATAAAAGCTATTTAAAAAATGATTAAAAACTATTTAAATTGAGAAAAATAGTAAATAAAGACCAAAAATTATAAAAATCTCAGGGAAATTCTAAAATGATATTAAGAAGCTATGAAAAATGAAAAACAAGTAGGCTATGTATAGAATATGGAAGATGTAGTGCAACTGTTATTAGAATAAGCTAGGAAAATAAGCTAACTAGCTAAATAAGCAACCAAACAGTAACTTAAGCTAATTTTTATCAAAATAAGCTAGAAGCAACTAATTCTAACTACTCCTAACAAGCTTAAAGCTCAGATCCAAGATCTAAATCAACTGCTTAAATAATCCAAACAGTGGTGACCCCCTACTGTTGGGACTTATGCACTAGCTTAACCAATAAGCTAATCAGAAAACCACTTATACAGTCTTATAGACCACCTGGCCAGCTACAATTGTACCAAATATAAGCTTCTAACTCTCTAAATTGAATCTAATGCATCAGCTGCAAAATCTGCATAAACTGCTACAGCCCTGTTTTGACTTTCAAAAGTATATTTGAAGCTTTGACCTTATTGAGATTTGATCCAAATTAGTTAACTGAATTTGATGTTCTAAGACTAATGAAGATTACAGCTAGCTAGATCTACTAGTTATAAGCTAATTTGCAAACAATAATACCTACTGTTTTTAACAGATTCCATCACTAGATCAGATTCAAGCTTGATTTTGACTTAATGAGTTATACTGCTGAAACAATTGCCTCAAATGACTATCAAATAACTATTAAAGTATGATTCAACTACTACTAACTGTTCTACTAACCTCTAACTCAGTATTATCAGCTGATCCAAACACTAATTATCCTACTAATATGAGAACTGAATAGCAGATAATGACTAGATGAAACTAAACAAACATCAAACTCAGATCAAGCAATACTAATAATCACTAAATAGCATATTTAAACAACAAATTCAACAGTAAAACAGAATTGAGACTTACAAGTACCATAGCCACTTTGGCTTGCACCAATGGAACAGTACCTCTAACCTACTTATACCCCTAACCTAAACCAATTCCAGCTTAATTCAACCCAATTCCAGTATCATCATCATCTCAAACCAGATCCAATATCAACAGACCATTTCAATTTGAGCTCCTGTTGACTTTTGTTGACTAAAATGGAAAATTGCTTAAACTGCATTCCAAGCTATTCAAAAGCTATATAGAGAATAAGTGAGCTGATTTGAATGATGAAATAAGATTTTGGAAGCTTAAATGTGAGAACAGTAGTTTGAAAATCTCAACAGTACACACAATATCAATACTTTTAAACAAACCTTGAAATTAACACTTGAAAACTGATTACAATGATACACTAACTTGAGTTTAGATCATAGAAATACAAAATTACAGATTTAAAACTAAATTAAGACATGGATAAAAAAAACGACATTAAAGGAAAATAATAAAACTAACTACTCCTGTTTCTTGCTTCACTCTTCCTTTTTTATAGTCCCACTGCTTCTCTCTCTCATCTCTGATAAATCCCACCATAAATCTTGACTCTTGGATCATTTTTGAGTAATCTTGGCCCTTAGATTGTTTTGGCGGGAAAATTTGTTTGGATATCAGGGACAGGGAAAAGCTTTGCATTTAATGTGGTTTGAGGGGTAGGTGAGGAGGGGGGAGACAAATGGTGGAGTAGAGTGGGTTGTAGGTGGCTGGAAGAGGGGGGGGGGGTAGCAGACACTGTGGTCGGGGAATGACAGGGAAAGGGGGCGGGTATGTTTTGTTTTTGAAATGTGGGTTTGGGTTGTCGGGTTGGGTATTTGGACCGGGTAAGTGGTTTGGGCCAAGGGAGTTTGTTTGGGCTTGGGTATTATTAGATCCGTTTGGTTTGTAGAAGTAATAACATAGGGACCAAAATTGAAACTTCTGAATTTCCAGGGACCAAACATGTAAATTATGAAGATGTAGTCAAGGGTTGGTTTTGCCAACTTTACTAATCCAAGGGTCAATTTTTGACACTTTTGAAATTCCCAAGGACTAGATTTGACCAATTTAAAAGCTCAGGGACCAAAACTGTAATTTTCTCAAAACTTTTAGATTTTCCACCAAAGGACTAAATATGACAATTTATGATTTTAAAAGGACCTTTGGTGACTTTACTTTTGAAATTATGTGCTCAGGGACTGTTTTTGACAACTTTTGAAACTTGGGGGACTAAAACTGCAATTTTTGCAAATTTGATATGTTTTTCATCTGATTTTGATATTTTTTCATTTAAAACACATAAAACACTGATTTGTGATATTTTGATCATTTTGATGTGTTTCTGAGCGTTTTCAGATGATTTTGCAGTTTATTTTGTACAAAAATGATGAGTATTTAGACACTCATCAACACTCATCATTGGTCCTCATTGTTTCTTCTTTCTTCATTCTTGCTTGTGGTTTTGTAATCATCAAATCTATAATTCCCAACATAAAACATAACTTAAAACCCCATACAAATCCATAAAGGTTGTACACAGGTAATTCGCCACATTTCTCAGAAACCGCCTTGCCTTTAATTTTACTAATAACCTTATTGGCCATCTTATCCAACTTACCATTAACTTGATTGTCAACAGCATCTTTGGTTTTTTCTGGGCCAACATCTTTGTTTTTGTCTAGCGCACGTCTAAAAGCAGCATTCTTAATAGTAGTATAAACGACAAGCCAACACCAAGAACCCCACAGAAAATCATTAAATCTATTCAAATCGACAGCCAAGCTCAAAACAAGCTCACTAGCCAAAAACTTACCTTCCCGCCCGGCTAATATATTCAGCAAAAATAATCAAACAAACACGTAATGCATCTTCGTCGGTAATTGTATCCCACGTGTCACCATCTAATATCTCCTTAAATTGTTTGAGGAAAACACCCTTTCTACCATATTGCAATCCTAAACGACGTAACATTGGTCGATAATCTATTTGTGATATTTCCTTTACATTAAATTGACCAAAATTTAAACCAGTACCTAAAAAAAATCTAAATTGACCAAAATTTAAACCAGTACATAAAAAAATCTTCGCGACCAAATTTGCAAAAGTGCTCACTATCAATATTATATCGAAATTGGTCAGATTCAGTGTGTTGGTTTGGGTCTACATATTCTTACCTAAGGAGCATTCCGTGAAGTAAAAATGGCTCGTGGTCAATATAGGGAACATTCAACAAATCACCAAAACAACTTTCTAAAAACAATTGATATAGTGGAGTACTTGTAGAATTTTCAACTCCAGATAATAGTTCACGCATATTAGTTATAAGTGTCATCTAGCTACGCACAGTGACTTTTGCATCATAAATCTACAAAATATATATGCATGGTCAACATAATACTTTTAAATAATACATACGCATTTCATTATTTTATGAAAAAGTCATCTATTCTCTACCTTTCATGGTTCTCAAATGGTAATTTATTTAATTACGTATGTGTGGAAAAAAAAATTACTCAACTGGTGAGTTCTTTTACAATCCTAAAATTACACTGCTAATTGTATGTTCCATCACTTGTACATAGAAGTTAGTTTCATTACATTTATAAATCAAATCTAAGTCTACTTATATGGTATAGATTTTTGCTTTTACCAAGCTTATTCATGTATGTTTTTAATTCATAAAAGTCTAAAATAAATATATAACATATAACACTAACTAATACATGAATACATGTAAAAACATTATCAAAAAATGAACAAGTTAATACCTTACAAGGCCCTTGGATATCATCATCCAATTTTAAACTATGAAAAGAATCGTGTGCTTTGAATGCGGACCAAAACAAGATACAAGAGATCTAAATGGGGATCATTCCACTCATCTCATTAACCCAACATTCTCCAACAATAAAACACAACTCAAATAGGGACCAACATTCTCATATGGGGACCAATATGGGAAAACTAAATTGATTTGGTTGGATGTGAATATATCAAATGTTGGAGGATTTTGCTCTCAAGAATGAAGATTGGATTTTGCTCTCAAATTTCTTGTGCTCAATCAAATAAAAATGGGGACATTTTTGGATTTTGCTCTAAAAAAGATGGGTAGATGAAAATGGGTAGATGAAATTTAATGGGTATATTTAAGAGGTTAGATAAGTTACATTTAGATTTTTTTTTTAAAAAATACGTTTTTTCTTTCTTTTCAGATGAGAGCGCAAAATTAAGAGGAAGAGCAAAAAAAATTGCGCTTTGTACTTTTTTATTAATATCAGTTGGGGCAAAAAATACGTTCAAAGTAGGTTTTGGTAATTGTAATTTAAAAAATAGATTTTTATAACTTTTTTATGATAAGTGATATTTTAGTAATAAATTTAGAGAGGAATGTGACATGTAAAGAAAAGTTAGAATAGACACGTGCAAAGCACATGACCCTCCCAACCGCTTTTTCCGCCGATTTCATTTCGTTAAGTATCACTTTCCCTTTCATTTGCAAAATAATGATCTCACTTTCTCTTTGTAATTTAATAACCTTCATCTATCAATATAACAAACCATTGGCTCCGAATTCATCTTCTTAATCTTTTGAATTCAAGTTAATAGTTTAAATATCATTTTCAATCATTTAGTTGGCTCAAGTGATACACGTTACAACTTACTTTATGTCAACATCATTCATATGTTAAAACTAGTAACACATCAGTTTCGGTTATCGACTAAAGGCTGACGACAAAACCAAATGAGGTGTCGACATAGAGAGATAAAACAACCACAACCGCTCATTCACACACGTTAAATCCATAGCCTAGTATGTTGCTGTTTAATGTTTAGAAACTTTTGAGGTACTTTTATCAGTTTATGTCGATGTCCGCCACGTAATAACATAACATATACAAATTAAATTATATTAAAGTATCAAATTTTAATACAATTTTATTTGTCTCTTAAGGCATAGTTTTGATGCAAGTTTTTGTTTCTCTTTTATGTCGACATACTTTTAAGCGTAAAAGCCATAAAATAACAACATACTTTTTTCAATTTGCCGAGTTGAAAAACTTACTTTTTTATCAACATATAAACCAACGTACTTTCAAATTTTGTTCTGACTTCACCCATATGACTAACTTAAAATTGCATCGTTAGTCCTTTATACTAACAACCGTTAGTAAATAAATTAAAATTTGGTTTTCTTACGTTTTCGTCTGTTTTTACACATTTTTGCACGTTTTCGTTCGTTTTTGCACGTTTTCGTCCGTTTTAGCACGTTTTCGTCCGCGTTTACACGTTTTTGTCCGTTTTTGCACGTTTTCGTCCGTTTTTGCACGTTTTCGTCCGTTTTGCATGTATTCGTCAGTTTTTGCACGTTTCCGTCATTTTTTGCACGCTTTAGTCCGTTTTTGCATGCTTTCGTCCGTTTTTGCATGCTTTCGTCCGTTTTTCATGTTTTTGCACGTTTTCGTCTGTTCTTACAAGTTTTCGTTCGTTTTTGCACGTTTTCATCCGTTTTTACATGTATTTGTCCATTTTAGCATGTGTTCGTCTGTTTTTACATGTTTTCGTCTGTTTTTGCACGTTTTCGTCCGTTTTTACATGTTTTCGTCCGTTTTACATGCTTTCGTATGTTTTTCGTGTTTTTGTCCGTTTTTGCACATTTTCATCTGCTTTTACAAGTTTTTATCCGTTTTTACACGTGTAAAAACGGACAAAAAGGTCTAAAAACGGACGAAAACATGAAAAAACGGACGAAAACGTGTAAACGCAGACGAAAACGTGTTAAAACAGACCAAAACGTGCAAAAACGGACGAAAACGTGCAAAAATGTGTACAAACGAACGAAAACGTAAGAAAACCAAATTTTAATTTATTTACTACCGGCATTTAGTATAAAGGACTAACGATGCAATTTTAAGTTAGTCATATGGGTGAACTCATAACAAAATTTGAAAGTACGTTGGTTTATATGTTGATAAAAAAGTAAGTTTTTCAACTCGGCAAATTGGAGAAAGTAGTTTGTTATTTTATGTCTTTTACCCTACTTTTAAATACCGAATTCTAATAGAATCGTGCCTGTTAGACTAATATCGTATACTTAATTTATACTACATATAAAACATACAAATCCTTTTAAAAAAAAACTTAAAATTGATTCATGTTTAATCCCGAAAATACGCTTTTAAAACATAAATTCCCACATTAAAGTTCAAGTAATATGCCTTAATAAAAATAATTTCTTTAATTATATTATCAACAAAATTTTAAAAAAATGCATGACAATTTTTGACAACATTTCTTAAATAAGTTTCGATATCTATACTACATAAAATGGAAAAATGGTCAATAAGTCAAATTGTGAAAAGTGAAAAGTGAAATTGGTCAATAAGTCAATGTATACGCCAGCCCATTAAATTGGAAAATCAAGTATCTTTGTTTTGCAAATGTATTTCTTGCAAGTCCCATTCATCTTTATTAATATTAATATATAATATTGGAAAGTCAAAATTCATATATACTATTGCAACGGAGAAAACGTATCTTTATTAATATATACTATTGGAAAGTCAAAATTCATTCAGTGAAACATTTCGCCAGCTCATTCATCTTTAAACGTTATACGAAACACTTACCACAATATCGCATATCGTTAATTGACTGCCGTTAGAAACCGATGCCGCTAGGCACGGGTACTCGCCTAGTTTAGAAAAAAAAAACAAAAGAGAGGAGACTTTTTTCACTTTAATTCTAACATTAATATTTTCAAAAAACTAATCCACAAACTTTACTATATAAGACACTACATCATTTAATTATTTTATATTTATTTGCCGCAATAAAATTTCGTTGTTACATACGGTTAATCGTCTAGTTTATATAATAAGGCATGGTTACTACTCCTTTCATTTCAAAATAATTGTCAGAAGACGAAAATCACAAACTTTAATAAAAGTTAGACTTTACAATTTTTAACCACTCATATAAAATATTCTCCAATTAAATTCTTTTTTTATTACTAAAAATAGAAAGTGGACAATTTTCAAAATACATCTTAAAAGAAAATATGAACTATTAATTTGAAACGTATGGACTAATATTTTTTTACTACGTATATCATTAATACCTAACTAGTAAAATGCATTGGACAATAGTCTTCTATAGGGTTTTGCTAACAACACCCCTAAGGATTGTCGTTAAGATGCTTGTTTTACTACAATTTCTTGTAATAATATAATTCATCCAATCACAATCAATCATTAATTGTATTTGTAATATATCCATAATTTTCTTCACTTTTTGGGGGATTATCAACCAATCAGAATCATTCAAAACTCAAAAGAGATATGGTAATGAAAATTATTTGCTTAACGACAACCCTTAGGGCTATTGTTAGCAAAACCATCTTCTATATCATAAGGAAAATCCTAAACATTCTTACATTTTAAGCCTACAAAATGTCCTACTCACAGAATGCTGTCATTTGCCAGAATTGACGGCTTAAATGCAGAAAAAGAATAAGTGAAAAATATTATATATAATCTATACTACATTATAAAGCATTTGAGATATTCCTAAAAAAGAAGGCTTACAAAATTAAGATTCAACCCTTGCTAATAATGGCAAATTTTAATAAGTACATCTATAATAGCATTTGTTGCAACACTTTAAAGCACTTTTTTTAGACATGTTTTAAAAAAAAATAATAAAAAAATACAAAGTAATTTAATATAAGAAAAAAAAACAGCCATGACAATAAATACCTAATAAATGTTATTTTTAAAACACCCCTAATATGAAAAATACTTGTTATTATACATATTGTACAAAGTAATAAAACACACAAATCTTCATGCAATTTATATGTAAACAAGTTCATGGTACATATGGTTTTTAAAAACGGACCGGGCCAACGGGTTCAGCCGTGAACCGGAGTCACCACCGGTTCGGCTAGCCCATAAAAGTCGTCCGAAAATGATATTGTTAAATCTATAGAGTTTAAAAATGCATACTAAAATACAATGTTCAAAAAATATTATTAAATCGCAAGAGTGCCTCGAGAATCAACATATGCGCCTTTTGGAATTTTTTTTAATTAAACTTACCGTAAAAACTAAAAACTTTGTTTTATAAAAATCGGACGATTTTTTCAAAGCAAATGATGCAAAGGTGCAAAGTGTTAATTATATGATTACACACATTTACACATATCTATACTACATTATAAACCATTTGGGACAATCCTAAAAAGGAACGCTTATAAAATTAAGATTCAACACTTGCTAATAATGGCAAATTTTAATAAGTACATCTATAATAGCATTTGTTGCAACACTTTTGTTGGAATCACTCCTAAACTAGATTACAAGTGTTAGTAATTAATATGTAATAGTTAGCTTAATTAGGCCTTTATGTTTGTTATTATGCTAAGGCTTATGTAGAAGGCCCATAAGCCTTGGCCCAAGCCTAATAAGGAAAGGAAAGGAACTTGCATGTTGCCCTAGTTCCTTCCTATAAATACCTCATGTAAACCTTCATTTGAAGGTTGGTTGTTCATCTCATTTCAATATCTACGCATATCCTTTCTTTCATTCATACGCATATTGTTTTGACTTGTTCAACCGATCACTTTCTATCTTATTTCTTCATATTGATGCTTGTGTTACATAAATGGGAACCTAACAGTGGTATCATTCGCCAAATAGTTGGGTGAAAGGTTTTGTTTTTGAAGTTTTGTGTGTTACGCGTAAGGTTCTCGGTATTAAACTTTTATACGCAAAAAGCTTTCATTTTTTACACTTTACAATCCAAGATTCTTGTACTTTGAAGGTTATTAAGTGTTAAAGTTTAAGTTTTTGGCAAAAAGTTTCAAACTTTACGTGTATTTCTTTGGTTTTAAGCTTGATTTGATACGTGTAGCTTGTTTTACGCGTAAGGGTTGAAATAGTTTTTGATCTTCAATTTTCTTGGTTTACTCAGTGTTTTCTTGCTTGGATAAGCCTGAAAACACTTCGACTTTGGATATCTTTTACACTGGAATAAGTGTAAAGGATTTTTGGGCAAAACCCTAGTTTTACGCCTAAGTAATATCTTACGCGTAGAATCCTTTACGCATAAGCATTTACTTACGCCTAAGCCTTGTCTTACGCATAAGCATTCTATTACTAAGCTGTTGTTTTACGCATAAGCTAAGGTTCCTTAACCCTACGCGTAAGCTAATCCTACGCGTAAGTTCACCTCTTACGCGTAAGTTGGTGTTTTTACGCCTAAGTTCTTCTTTGCCTAAGCTTGATTTCTACGCATAAGGATACTTCATCAACACAATTTCATTCGACTACAAAGATCCAATTTTCAACACAAGTTTCAAGATGTCTCAACTACCATACTCTAACTACTTCCCTCATGTGTATCCTCAACAACAACAACAACAACACCAACAACAACTCAATCAACAACAACAATTTTATCAACAACAACAACAACAATTTCCTCCAGGAGCAATTCAACCACAAATGTTTCAACTACCACATAGTCTTCAAGTACAACCTTACACAAACTTTAACAATCAACATCCATCCAGGAATACTATGAAGGAACCGTCTTGGTTTGCAAAGATGTGTGAAGCTTTAAGTAGCCAACAATCCATTCATGAGGCTGGATCACTTGATAGACCTCCAATGCTCACTCCCGGAAACTACGATCAATGGGTGATTAGGTTCTTTAGGTTTTGTGATCTAAAGAAGCCACATGGAAAGTTCTTAAAGAAGGTCATCCTGGAAGGTCTGTTTCAGATGCCTACTGTCGTTACACCCGGAGATCCAAATGCTAATCCTCCAAGAGGTGATGTCACCAACATTGCAAGTCTTACTGACCTCACTGCTGATGAACTTCTACATTTTGAAGCCGATGAGCTAGCAATGCAATACATCCTTTTGGGATTACCCAATCCGATCCTTCGAAGTGTTGATGTACAAAAGACTGCTAAAGCAATGTGGGAACATATTCATCTTCTCATGGAAGGCACTGAATTCAATCAAGAGGACATGGAATCCAAAATCTACTTGGCTTATGAACATTTCATGATTGAACCAGGAGAGACAATAGAGTCATATCATCATCGGTTCTCAGACATCATCAATGACTTGGAAAAACATAACATCATTATGCCAAGAATTGCAGTCAACACTAAGTTCCTAAGTTGTCTTGGTCCTGATTGGGAAAAGTATGTCATTTTCATCCGTCAAGCAAAGAATCTTCATCATGCTACATACGGATTGTTGTACGACTATTTGAAGCCCCACCAAAAAGAAGTTGACAAAGAAAGGATTTTCCGTGGACTCCCTGTCACACCTTCACTTCCGGATAATCAACAACTAGCTTTGTGGGCTCAAACTTGTTATCCTCAATTCCAGACCTTACAAAATGTATTCACAAATTCTCCACAACCCGCTTCTCAACCATCTGCTAAGATAACACCTTATGATCTGTCACAACACCAATCTCAAGAAACTCAATTGGTTTCATACAACAACAACAATGATGAAGCACTTTACAGTGAATCTAATGAGGATACAGAAGCTTTCGATGCATTGCAGCAAGGGTTTGTCATGATTGCTAGAGCCTTCGGCCGATACTCAAACAAATCCAACAATCGCATTCGTACCTCATCCAATACAAGGAATCAGGCTGTTGTTAACACTGAACGTGTTGAAGTTCAGAATCGAGGAAATGTTCGTCAGATGGGCGGTGGTCAAGGGTTTAATCCAATGGGAAGGAATAACATGGGTGCTCCACAACAACAAAGGGCTCAAGTGGTTGAACAGGGTAATGCTCAGAATGGGATTAATGGTCTTCGTTGCTATAACTTTAATGAGAAGGGTCAACTGGCTAATGCATGCCCAAAGCCGAGGACTAAAGGCAGTGCTTATCACAAAGAGGCTTTACTTTTGGCTCTCAAGGATGAAGCTGGTGGAACCCTCACAAACAAAGAACAGAGTTTTATGGCAGATGAAGACTCAGATGATGATATGGAGGACTTGCAGGCTAATGCAGCAGTTATGTTGATGGCTAACATGCACGAACTCCACATGAGTGACACAGGCCCAGTGTATGACACTGACGGCTTGTCTCAGGTACCAGATCAAACCATATTCATCACTGATCTAATATCTCAGCCAACATCTGAATTCGGCGAGGCTCAGAATGTTCAACATGAGCCGTCCACATCTCATTCTGATGATACTCAACTAGATCCAGTAGTTATATTTGACGATCAAGATGACCTCCTGGTTACCATTGATAATCAAGTTGACTCTGTGGTTATACTTGAGGATTTGAATAATGGTCATGTTGAGACTCACGTTGAACACGCTGGACCTTTGCCTAATCTAGATATTGACCTCTTACTTAATGACCAACAATCCCAAATGGAACAATGTTGTGAACTCAATCAGCAATTAAAAAATAAAAATGCACTGTTAACCAGGGATATTGAATGCTTAAAAAGACAACTCAACGTTTTTAAAACTCAAGAAAAACGTGAACAAAGTTTTGAAGTCGCTTTTGCTAAATCTTACCAATACGAAAAATCATTAGAACGACAGATACGTGATCTAGTTGCATCCAAGAATGCTTTATTGTCTCAAATAGAACAACTAAAATATGATCATAAACAACAACTTAACGCTCTTACTTTGGAAACTCAAAAAGCCAAGTCTGAGTTGTTAACTTGTCAAAAACAGTTCTCTGTGTACAAAAAACATTCAACGAAACGAATAGATGCCTATCTTGAGGAAATTGTCGACTTACAAAACAAAATCAAAGAGTTTCGAAATGTTGTTTATAAACATGGTGAATCAATCACAACGATTCAAAAGTTTACTTTCAAACCAAATCCAAATGGATATGGACCGAATCTTGCTGATTACAAACCTAAGTTTTCAAATAGAGCATTTAAACCAAATTCTGAAGTTTACAGTGCAGAACATAGAATTGATGATTCCATTATGAGTGTTTTTGAATATAACCATCAAGAGGAATTAGATGCAGAAGACGAGAGTCGATCCAAATTAGAAAATGTTGTTTATAACAAACCATTTAACTATTCAAAAGCCGTCATTTTCGTCGCACAAAAGGATACTTC
This sequence comes from Chrysanthemum seticuspe, assembly GCA_019973895.1. Lineage (NCBI taxonomy): Eukaryota > Viridiplantae > Streptophyta > Magnoliopsida > Asterales > Asteraceae > Chrysanthemum > Chrysanthemum seticuspe. Next base: position 97,422,773 of record BPTQ01000004.1, read on the forward strand.
TAACACACCTTGGGTTATCACACCTATGTCTGAGTCTTCTAATGTTGGTCCCCAACCTAATTCTGCAGAAATTAATGGTCCTTTACCTTCACTTAGTGAAGTAAAATCAATACCCGAAAGTCGTAAAATTCTTAGATATTTTGACACTTTCTTATCTGACATCAAACTTTTAGAACGTGAGATTGAATTTCATTCTGAAATAAAAGTTGAACATTTTCAATTGCCTCAGGCGCGAGAACAAAGAGATATTTTTCAGAAAAGAATTTTACCCCATGTTCAAAACTTGAAAAATTGTGCATTGTATTGGGAAAAGGAATTTCATAAGGAACTTGGACTGATGAAAATAGTTTTCGAGAAAACAAAAACATCTATTTCAAATACAAAACGTAAAAAGAAAATGTTACGAAAAGATGTTGATCGACTCTTGGAAGATGTTATCTGTGCTGATATCCATAATGTTGTGTTACTACATTCTGTTGCATATGCATTTGATTATATCTCTGCTGATTTTGTTGATTATGTTGAAAATGTTGGGAATACTGATACCGTGTCACAAATCAAGTCTTTAAAAGTTGAAAATGAACGATTATTAAACGAGCTTTCAAATGCAAAACGTCGTCTTCAATGGTGTCAAAAAGATTGTCAAAATCGTGAACTTGCTTTGCAAAACAAAATCAACCAGTTGCATTCCAAAACTCTTAATCCAAAACTTGAGCAACTGGATGATCAAAACGCGTCTTTGAAATGTCAAATCTCAAAATATGAACAAGAACTTGCAAAAGTTAAAAAGGAATATGGTGTCATATTTGATTTACTCAAACAGACTCGTGATGAAGCATCAAACGAACTTGATCATTATCTTGCACACACTAAAGAAGTCATGAATGTTTATGGAAATCTTCGTTCTGAAATCAGGATTTGTTGCACACTATCATTGAGTTAAAAGAGAAGTTAGGAAAGTATGAACAAGTTAAGCTTAGTAACCCTAAGGTACTTGCACCTGTAACACTTAGAAAAAGTGACACTAGAATGCCTAATGACAAACCACAAGAAACTAATGTGCTTCCCTCTACTGAAACAGGAATAGTTTCCTCTTTTCCCAACGCCCGCACTTCACAGCCTAGGAGCAATACAAGGAAGAATAGGAAGTTGCGACGTAAGAAAAGAACAATAAAAAATGCTGAAGTAAAAGAACACCCTAGGACTTTGAATAAAACTCAAGTTGCACCCACTTTAAATATTGCGTCTAACAAATGTAATGAACCAAGTGATGTAACGAATGCTGAATCTTTAAGTACTCTAAATGTTTTATTTGAAGCCTCTTGTGTTGGTTGTCATAAAAGCATGTTTTTTGGTTGTCATGATAAATGTGTTGCTAAGACTATCTTGAATCGTAAGCGGAATAATAGAAAACGGAATACCTCTAGGCCCACTAATGCTTCTAAGTCAGTGCTAGGTAAACCACCCTCTAGTGTTCCAACTATGATCATTGATGTACCCATAGAACCCCCTTCACCTCCTAGGAAGAACTTATCACCTAGTGCATTCACTAAGACCAAAGCTAAGACTAGTTGGAGATGGCAGAAATGGTTACATAATACACTTGGATTTAAATGGATACCTAAAATCATTGATATGTGTGTTTCTACTATAACTGCTTCGGAACCCTCTAACTCTTCGGGTTCCACATCTACTTCTATTCCATCTGTGTCGTCTGTGTGTAATGCAGGTGATACATATCATCCTTTAGATTGTTGATAGCGGATGTTCCCGACACATGACAGGAAATCTCAAACTGTTATCAAACTTTGTTGCAAAGTTCATTGGCGCTGTCAGATTCGGGAATGATCACTTCGCAGCTATCATGGGCTATGGAGATTACATCAATGACAACATCGAAATTAGCAGGGTTTATTATGTGGAAGGCCTCGGTCACAATCTCTTCTCAGTTGGTCAGTTCTGTGATGGAGATGTGGAAGTTGCTTTTCGAGAGAAAAATTGTTTCATTCGTGATCTACAAGGAAACGATCTTATGTCTGGCACCCGCAATTCAAGTCTTTACACAATCTCAATGCAAGACATGATTGCTTCATCTCCCATCTGTCTACTTTCAAAGGAAACATCTACAAAATCTTGGCTACGGCACCGTCGTCTCTCACATTTAAACTTTCAAACCATAACCAATCTTGCTCGATACAAACTTGTTGAAGGTCTCCCAAAATTATGATATTCTAAAGATCACCTCTGCTCAGCTTGTGAACAAGGGAAAAGCACTCGTGCTCAATTTCCTTCAAAGGTCGAACACGGCTCACAGCATGTGCTTCATCTTCTTCACATGGATTTGTGTGGCACGATGCGCGTGCAGACGATTAATGGCAAACGCTACATCTTGGTAATTGTAGATGACTACTCAAGATGGACTTGTGTTTATTTTCTTCGAAGTAAAGATCAAGCTCCACAGATGATCATCACCTTTCTCATGAAAATTCAAGTTCAGCTCCGGAACACAGTCTGACAAATCAGAACAGACAAAGGAACTGAATTTGTGAATCAAAATCTTCGTGAATTTTATGAGAAAGTGGGAATTGAGCATCAAACATCTATTGCACGTACACCAGAACAAAACGGAGTTGTTGAAAGACGAAACCGTACGTTAGTGGAAGCTGCAAGAACAATGTTAATTAATGCCAAACTTCCAGATTACTTGTGGGCTGAAGCCGTGTCAACTGCATGCTACACTCAGAATCGCTCAATGATTACCAAGCGCCACAACAAAACACCTTATGAGCTTATCCACAATCGTAAACCGAATCTCAAACACTTTCATGTATTTGGATCCCTTTGTTATCCGAATAATGATCGTGATGACTTTGGTAAGCTCAAAGCCAAAGCTGACATTGGAGTCTTTGTAGGATATTGTGAAAACTCCAAGGGTTACCGGATCTAGAATCGTCGTACAAGGGAGATTATGGAAACAATTCATGCCAATTTCGATGAGCTTACAGAAATGGCTTCTGAGCATAACAGCTTGGAACCCGGTCATAACCGTTTAAACTTCCCTCAAACCCCATCATCAGCTGAACCTAGTTTACAACTAACTCGACGTCAAATGGAACATCTATTTGCTCTTCTGTTTAGTGATGATATTGATGAACGTGCACCAGGTGTATCCAATGTCTCCGCTGCTCAACCTAATCAAAATCCAATACCTGATACACCTGCTACAACAACTATTGTTGAGGAAGCACCACCAGTTGATTCTACAACAACAGTTGAACAAACCGCATCCAACGAAGCTGAACCAGCTGATGATCTTCTGAACAATGAAGTACCCCCACCTGCAGATTATGATCCAAATGCGTTCTTCAACCCGTTTGCTAATGAAACTGCCACATCTGATGTTGCGGAATCATCCACAAGCCATTTGAATCCTCCCAATCTGCAGAATGTATATCAACATCAACCTTCCACACATCGTTGGACGAAAGACCATCCTCTTGAGAACATTATTGGTAACCCGAATCAACCAGTCGTAACCAGACAACGTCTTCACACAGATGGTGAACATTGCATATATGCACTCACTGTCTGCCAATCTGAACCTAAAAACATTAAAGAAGCAATGACAAAAGACAACTGGATTGAATCCATGCAAGAAGAACTCAATCAGTTTAAACGTCTTGAAGTATGGGAATTGGTTGAAAGACCAACAGGGGTCTACGTCATTAGTCTCAAATGGATTTGGAAAAACAAATTGGATGCTGAAGGAACCGTAATCAGAAATAAGTCACGTCTGGTGGCTAAGGGTTATAGACAGGAAGAGGGTATTAACTTTGAAGAATCATTCGCTCCGGTTGCTCGTCTTGAGGCTGTACGGATTTTCCTGGCGTTTGCGGCTCACATGAACATCACCGTTTATCAGATGGATGTCAAAACAGATTTTCTCAATGGAAAACTGAAAGAAACGGTCTATGTCAGCCAGCCAGAAGGATTCGTTGATCCAGAATTCCCGAACCATGTCTACAAGCTGAACAAGGCTCTCTACGGCCTCAAACAAGCCCCTCGGGCGTGGTATGATAAGTTATCATCCTTTCTTATCGCCAATAATTTCGTCAAAGGTTCGGTCGACCCTACACTTTTCATACAATATCACGGGGCACACATTTTAATCGTTCAAATTTATGTGGATGACATCATTTTTGGGTCAACACATCTAAAATACTCAAACGCTTTTTCAAAACTTATGAAAAAACATTTTGAAATGTCCATGATGGGTGAACTTACGTTCTTTCTAGGACTGCAAGTTCATCAATCACCCCGTGGTATTTTCTTGAGTCAGTCCAAATATGCCCTTGAAATTTTAAACAAAAATGGAATGCAAAACTGTGACACCTATGCCACTCCAATGACACATACCAAGAAACTGGACGCTGATTTGCATGGGAAATTGGTTGACCCTACCAAATACCGAAGTATCATTGGGTCTCTCATGTATCTAACATCCAGTAGACCTGATATTGTCTTTGCTGTATATCTTTGCTCCCGTTATCAGTCGAGACCAACTGAAACTCACCTCTCTGAGGCTAAAAGAATCCTCCGATACATCAAAGGAACCATTAACTTGGGGATCTGGTATCCGAAGGATTATGGTTTTGAACTAATAGTTTTTTCAGACGCTGATCACGCAGGTTGCTTAGATTTTCGGAAAAGTACTTCAAAAGCTCTACAATTTCTTGGTGATTGTAACACCCCAACCCGACAAGGGTAGAAGTGTCACATTCTGGTGTCATATCAGAACATACAAATAAAATTTTACAAGCGAAAGCATTTTAAAATAAATTACCAAGTCATATAACGGATGACTTACAAAGAAAATACAAAATCGAATATGTCCAAAACGGAAATAAAATCTGAAAACAATAACTCTTCAAATTAAATCCAAAATGATAAAGGAAAACTAGGGTTGGTCCACTCAGATAATCCAACTCTCAGCCCATCAAAGCCCATCTTCAACCTAAAAACCTGCCGCAGGAAAGAAATGCGGCTGAGCTTAAAAAGCCCAGTGAACAGATATAACAAAAGAAAAGCTAAATAAAATCTGAAATCCCAAATGAAACAAAGGAAACGGATAACAAAGTTGCAATGAAATTAGATCAATGAGTCAATGAGGATCCTGCAGAACACTATTATACAGATGTCCAAAATGAACAGATGACAAGGAGAACGAAGCAAAGCAAAGCATCGATGACATGTAAATAAGCACATACAACAGGCATACCAGAAAATCAGGAAAACAGACAACATATAAGCCAAACAGAAATCTAAAAATTAGCGGAAGCAAGTAATTAGAAAGTGAGCATGGCAGTCACAAAAGTCAAGTAACCCACAGTCAAAACATAACGAGTATCATAACAGCAGAAGTACTAGCAGCAGTCAAAACATGGCAGTCACACATAACCAGTAGGAAATACAGTATGAACATTATAATTAAATGTATTAAAGACATAGCAGAGCAACTAAACAAATTATCAATCCAGACGTCACAAGTTGAACCATTTACCCAGTCAAACCGTAGCATAGACAGAAATGTAACATGGCAGGTCAACAATAAGCCGATAAGGACGCAACGAATAGTCTCAGTCCACGAGATTAACTTAACGAAGTACACATAATAAATATACAAAACTATCGATTACCCATAGCATGGTTACCAAACAATTTCAGAGGTTCACATAACAGTGAGATCACATATCATCAGACGAAAACAGGTAACTCAGATAACCGCATATTAATTACATCATAGCTGGATACTCAGTAGTCACATAAAACATAAATAGCATAAACAAATCCAATAAACATATAATAACCCGGTACGTGAATGCAATGGTAGAAGAATAAGTCACATAAGGGTACAGGGTAACGGGCAGTCAATACAAAATATGGTACATTGGGGTAACATACGGTACAATATAAATATATCAGCAGTGTAAGGGTTGTCAGAAATCTATCCCGAGCCAACAGTACAGTACAGTAATATCAGTAGTGGCAATAGCAGCCCAGTAATCAATAGTAACCATCGTATTCGGAGGGGTGACCTCGGAATACCAGACAATAGGAGGGGAGACCTCAGTAACCAGTGGAGTAGCTAGCTCCCAGTATGTGAGGGGGTGTATTGCACACACGCACCACATCACCAGAACAGTATATATATCAGTAACAATACAGTACAGATCTAGGATGCATCCATACGCCCCTGCAGACAAATAGTGGCCATACAATATATATCGAGCTCATAATCAGATAACAGAAAGGGACGGTGTGTAACATCACTCGTACACACTGGAGTCATGCCATTGGTGCATCAATGACACGGTCATGGAACCCCCATGACTAGTTAACAGTATATGGCTCGGGTATCAATCTGAAGGGTCAAACAAAGGTCCACAGTGTAGCAATATATCAGTCATAAAAATCAGAGGTTCAATATCAGTAGTCCACAAGTCAATGTTCATAGCAGTAGTCCAATATTAAAGTCTAATATCAAAGGTTCGGTAACAGAGGTTCAATAACATAGGTTCAGTAACAGTGGTTCAATAACAGAGGTTCAGTAACAGAGGGGTCAATAGCAATGGTTCAATATCATAGGGTCAATAGCAAGGAATCATAGCAAAGAAATATCATAAGCGAATAAAGTCAAAGGATCAGAAAGTCAAGAGAAACCCCTACTGAAAAGGGATAGAATATCTGTACCTCAACGCCAATGAAACGAAAGCAAACGAATGAATGAACACGAAGACACAACTTCACGTCTCCTTCGACGAATCTACACGGATTACGATTTGTTTAATACTTATTAGCTCATTTAAGTCATAACGGATTAATCGTATTAATATTTTTAGATTTATAAGCGTATTCTCATTCTTAGTAATGGACGGAATTAAAATGCTTTAGGGTAATAATCATTAATTAGCCAAATTTAAGGGTTACAAATGATAAATGGCAAAATTAAATGTTTAATATGACAAATATCCTATTTTAAGGCTTTATTGGATAATACTTCAAAATATAGGGTTCGCATGGTAAATATCTCAAAGTTTAGGGTTTATTGCGACAATTAATTAAACATTAAAACTTAATAATATTATTAGGTTAATCTAGGATATAATGTGTCAATTCATAATAGTTTAAGGTTGCATGTGACAATGTTCTAAAGATGAGGGTTAAAATGTAAATATGTAAATATATAAAACATGCAATGATTTTTTTCTATTCGTATACTACAGATTCAAAATTTCATTTGACGTTTCATTTTCCATTTCGACACGCCAACTTCATCCTCGTTCGTGGTTCAAACGACTAATCGACACGACTAAGTAAACACCCGGAACTACTAACCCCCGACTCAACTTTACCGACACGCTTCCAAAATACCGTACAACTCACACAATCATCCCGCGATCACCCTCGAACTTACCCCCACAAACCAAGTATAAACCCCCTTTGTACTTCATTTCTTTCGAGAATAAAACCAACAGGAAACATGTTGCGAACCAAAAGGATTTACCAAAACCGAACCATGTACAATAGTGTTTCCCCTCTAGCTCGACACCATTAACCGACACACAAACGAACCATACATTTCCAGCTTCACGAGCCAAACAAAAGACAAGGAAACAAAGTAAAGGTGGTGCGAGTGAGTGGTCTAACGAGCCAAATAACAAACACAACTCGACCCTCATTCACGTTTAAATGCAAACTAGTTTCATAAGTTTTTAAAGCTCCACACACGACTTACACTTGACCAGCCTACACGAATTGGTTTTTAGATTCTCATGCAAAGAGTTTAATATAAATAGCCATATTATTATATACATCAGTTGTACATTCGTCTAAATGAACGTATAGTCCAGTTTACATGTTTTAAAACAAGTTAACCACATCTTATATATACACATGTTTCAGAGCCTCGTTTCGATACATGCATGTTACGCACAAAACTTTTCTTTTTTCTTTACGAGCCAAAACATGTTATGTATGTCGTATATATTCAAGCCATTATTCACATTAACAACACATACGCCCCATGTTAATTTCCTTAGTTTTGTTTCCAGCTTTAATCGCGTACAAGATCATATTAGAACCTTAAATAAACCGGATCATTAGGCGTATATAACAACTGGTTCGAAGGATCCAAAACAGACACAAGATCGACATATGTGTTTTGTTATTTCATGTGAATATTCAAACACATTTAGTTCGGATAGTTATGATCGATAAGCAGGTTACATCGTTAGATTTACGTTTATAAATAGGTCGTATGAATGACAAACGAAGAGGGAAGATGATAATACCTTCGGTCGAACTGGAACCGATCAAAGAAACAAGTAAAAAGATTAACCCCACGAGTTCGATACCCACACGATCACACCGATCTCGTACACCACTGAATCTGATCACCACTTTACTTTACTCTTCGTACTTCTTGTTTCCTTGGAGAGAAAGATGCATCCGAGCAGTGTGTATATCTATAGGGTTTTATGTGAGAGTTTGGATGTTATACAGTTGGGGAGAATGAGAGGCAATTCCGGAATAAATCATGGAGAAAGGCGAGTTTTTAGTGTGAATTAGTCAAATGAAATCTTCCACTTTAATGTGAGATCTCCATTCGGTTTATGTGTGACATAAAAAAATTAAGTGGTAATCGGTACTACTCCAATTGACATATAATTGTGTGATGTGTTTTATATTAAAGGGTGCGTCGTGGATAAGCTTAGAGAAACATAAGTGTACAAAAATTTTATTATAGCTAGCTTTAGGATTCATAAATATGATATATAGTTGCATTAGTTATTAAATTATGTAAGAAACTTAGGTGAATTAAAAATACATGTTAAAAATATGAGTCCCAATTTCAGGTTGTTATAATTTTTCCCCTCTAAAAAGAAAATTTTCGTCCTCGAAAATTGAAGTCGCAAAAGTTAAACGGAGACGTAGTAAATCACAAAAAGAAACGACTGCAAATAACCTCACGCTCGGGGAGGTCCTTCCAACAGAATCTTCACAAGGGAATATTTCCTCATGACTCGATCCCGACAACCTTGGATAGCCCCAGGCTGTCCACAGACACAAATCGTAACAATACTGATCCAACAAATACCAAACAAATGCATAGCAGATGACGGTTGACAGATGATAGTTGAAATCTCACAAAGAGATACATGAGACACATATAACTACGAGACAAACACTGATACGTACAAGTTCAAGGCAGACGTAGCAATCCATCAAGTCAAAACGATTTCAGGTCCAAAGCGTAAAGGACTTACATGTAACAGATGTCGATGAGAATCTCGCAAAGAGGTACAGAATTCCAAACGAACAAGAGGAGTGACAAGTAATAGGTATAAGCCCTAGTCCATTCACGTACCAAACCCAGGCATTTCCCAAGACGTCGTATGATTTCAATAAGTTCAAATTATATGATCTCGGTATTATCACGTTGATCAGGCGTCATAATACTTGCATCACATAACAAGTTCTTATTGTCATCATACTCTGTCTCTGGTCATGGCAAACCTCATAACCAATATCAAACAAAACATATCACATACAGATATCAAGTAACATACCAAAGCAGACCAGATACACATTCATGCAACATATAACAGATCAAACAACTTACCATACCACAAAAGAAAAGAAGGCCACCAATGCACAAAACGGTTCCTCATGACTCATTACTGTCGGTCCAAAAAGAAAAGATGAGATGTACCAGAATGCTAAACGATAAAACTTCACTATTCAAACCGAGTTCTGAACAAATCAAAGAAAGTAATACCGAGCAAATATCAAACCGTCTCAAAACGAGTGACAGACAAATCGGAGTAACACAGGTCGTGCCCAGTCATATGAAGTAGATGAACCTTTTCAGCCACCAGTTGAATCTTGTCTCCGTTTTTTGCGCCTTCGGTTGATCCATCCAACTCCCTTCAGCAGCATCCTGATGTCTCCAGCAGCACGGCAGTCGGGTGCGGCTTCTGCTTCTCGAACCTCTCCAGCTCAGGAACTGTTGCAGCAACGCAGGGTCGGCACCATCATCTTCGGTTCCACGGGTAGTCTCCTTATAACGATCGACAAACGGATGTGCGAAGACAAAATAACAAAATTCGATGCGAAAAGAGGAAGGCCAAATCAGTGAAGACAAACGAATATCAAAGTCAAATCTGGACGACAATCAAACGAATCGGAGAAGATCAGAACAGACGGAAGCCTAGTGTCTACCCAGTCCTCACAGGTCAATCCTAAGGTCAACAAGACGAAACCTTAGCTCTGAAACCATAATTGTAACACCCCAACCCGACAAGGGTAGAAGTGTCACATTCTGGTGTCATATCAGAACATACAAATAAAATTTTACAAGCGAAAGCATTTTAAAATAAATTACCAAGTCATATAACGGATGACTTACAAAGAAAATACAAAATCGAATATGTCCAAAACGGAAATAAAATCTGAAAACAATAACTCTTCAAATTAAATCCAAAATGATAAAGGAAAACTAGGGTTGGTCCACTCAGATAATCCAACTCTCAGCCCATCAAAGCCCATCTTCAACCTAAAAACCTGCCGCAGGAAAGAAATGCGGCTGAGCTTAAAAAGCCCAGTGAACAGATATAACAAAAGAAAAGCTAAATAAAATCTGAAATCCCAAATGAAACAAAGGAAACGGATAACAAAGTTGCAATGAAATTAGATCAATGAGTCAATGAGGATCCTGCAGAACACTATTATACAGATGTCCAAAATGAACAGATGACAAGGAGAACGAAGCAAAGCAAAGCATCGATGACATGTAAATAAGCACATACAACAGGCATACCAGAAAATCAGGAAAACAGACAACATATAAGCCAAACAGAAATCTAAAAATTAGCGGAAGCAAGTAATTAGAAAGTGAGCATGGCAGTCACAAAAGTCAAGTAACCCACAGTCAAAACATAACGAGTATCATAACAGCAGAAGTACTAGCAGCAGTCAAAACATGGCAGTCACACATAACCAGTAGGAAATACAGTATGAACATTATAATTAAATGTATTAAAGACATAGCAGAGCAACTAAACAAATTATCAATCCAGACGTCACAAGTTGAACCATTTACCCAGTCAAACCGTAGCATAGACAGAAATGTAACATGGCAGGTCAACAATAAGCCGATAAGGACGCAACGAATAGTCTCAGTCCACGAGATTAACTTAACGAAGTACACATAATAAATATACAAAACTATCGATTACCCATAGCATGGTTACCAAACAATTTCAGAGGTTCACATAACAGTGAGATCACATATCATCAGACGAAAACAGGTAACTCAGATAACCGCATATTAATTACATCATAGCTGGATACTCAGTAGTCACATAAAACATAAATAGCATAAACAAATCCAATAAACATATAATAACCCGGTACGTGAATGCAATGGTAGAAGAATAAGTCACATAAGGGTACAGGGTAACGGGCAGTCAATACAAAATATGGTACATTGGGGTAACATACGGTACAATATAAATATATCAGCAGTGTAAGGGTTGTCAGAAATCTATCCCGAGCCAACAGTACAGTACAGTAATATCAGTAGTGGCAATAGCAGCCCAGTAATCAATAGTAACCATCGTATTCGGAGGGGTGACCTCGGAATACCAGACAATAGGAGGGGAGACCTCAGTAACCAGTGGAGTAGCTAGCTCCCAGTATGTGAGGGGGTGTATTGCACACACGCACCACATCACCAGAACAGTATATATATCAGTAACAATACAGTACAGATCTAGGATGCATCCATACGCCCCTGCAGACAAATAGTGGCCATACAATATATATCGAGCTCATAATCAGATAACAGAAAGGGACGGTGTGTAACATCACTCGTACACACTGGAGTCATGCCATTGGTGCATCAATGACACGGTCATGGAACCCCCATGACTAGTTAACAGTATATGGCTCGGGTATCAATCTGAAGGGTCAAACAAAGGTCCACAGTGTAGCAATATATCAGTCATAAAAATCAGAGGTTCAATATCAGTAGTCCACAAGTCAATGTTCATAGCAGTAGTCCAATATTAAAGTCTAATATCAAAGGTTCGGTAACAGAGGTTCAATAACATAGGTTCAGTAACAGTGGTTCAATAACAGAGGTTCAGTAACAGAGGGGTCAATAGCAATGGTTCAATATCATAGGGTCAATAGCAAGGAATCATAGCAAAGAAATATCATAAGCGAATAAAGTCAAAGGATCAGAAAGTCAAGAGAAACCCCTACTGAAAAGGGATAGAATATCTGTACCTCAACGCCAATGAAACGAAAGCAAACGAATGAATGAACACGAAGACACAACTTCACGTCTCCTTCGACGAATCTACACGGATTACGATTTGTTTAATACTTATTAGCTCATTTAAGTCATAACGGATTAATCGTATTAATATTTTTAGATTTATAAGCGTATTCTCATTCTTAGTAATGGACGGAATTAAAATGCTTTAGGGTAATAATCATTAATTAGCCAAATTTAAGGGTTACAAATGATAAATGGCAAAATTAAATGTTTAATATGACAAATATCCTATTTTAAGGCTTTATTGGATAATACTTCAAAATATAGGGTTCGCATGGTAAATATCTCAAAGTTTAGGGTTTATTGCGACAATTAATTAAACATTAAAACTTAATAATATTATTAGGTTAATCTAGGATATAATGTGTCAATTCATAATAGTTTAAGGTTGCATGTGACAATGTTCTAAAGATGAGGGTTAAAATGTAAATATGTAAATATATAAAACATGCAATGATTTTTTTCTATTCGTATACTACAGATTCAAAATTTCATTTGACGTTTCATTTTCCATTTCGACACGCCAACTTCATCCTCGTTCGTGGTTCAAACGACTAATCGACACGACTAAGTAAACACCCGGAACTACTAACCCCCGACTCAACTTTACCGACACGCTTCCAAAATACCGTACAACTCACACAATCATCCCGCGATCACCCTCGAACTTACCCCCACAAACCAAGTATAAACCCCCTTTGTACTTCATTTCTTTCGAGAATAAAACCAACAGGAAACATGTTGCGAACCAAAAGGATTTACCAAAACCGAACCATGTACAATAGTGTTTCCCCTCTAGCTCGACACCATTAACCGACACACAAACGAACCATACATTTCCAGCTTCACGAGCCAAACAAAAGACAAGGAAACAAAGTAAAGGTGGTGCGAGTGAGTGGTCTAACGAGCCAAATAACAAACACAACTCGACCCTCATTCACGTTTAAATGCAAACTAGTTTCATAAGTTTTTAAAGCTCCACACACGACTTACACTTGACCAGCCTACACGAATTGGTTTTTAGATTCTCATGCAAAGAGTTTAATATAAATAGCCATATTATTATATACATCAGTTGTACATTCGTCTAAATGAACGTATAGTCCAGTTTACATGTTTTAAAACAAGTTAACCACATCTTATATATACACATGTTTCAGAGCCTCGTTTCGATACATGCATGTTACGCACAAAACTTTTCTTTTTTCTTTACGAGCCAAAACATGTTATGTATGTCGTATATATTCAAGCCATTATTCACATTAACAACACATACGCCCCATGTTAATTTCCTTAGTTTTGTTTCCAGCTTTAATCGCGTACAAGATCATATTAGAACCTTAAATAAACCGGATCATTAGGCGTATATAACAACTGGTTCGAAGGATCCAAAACAGACACAAGATCGACATATGTGTTTTGTTATTTCATGTGAATATTCAAACACATTTAGTTCGGATAGTTATGATCGATAAGCAGGTTACATCGTTAGATTTACGTTTATAAATAGGTCGTATGAATGACAAACGAAGAGGGAAGATGATAATACCTTCGGTCGAACTGGAACCGATCAAAGAAACAAGTAAAAAGATTAACCCCACGAGTTCGATACCCACACGATCACACCGATCTCGTACACCACTGAATCTGATCACCACTTTACTTTACTCTTCGTACTTCTTGTTTCCTTGGAGAGAAAGATGCATCCGAGCAGTGTGTATATCTATAGGGTTTTATGTGAGAGTTTGGATGTTATACAGTTGGGGAGAATGAGAGGCAATTCCGGAATAAATCATGGAGAAAGGCGAGTTTTTAGTGTGAATTAGTCAAATGAAATCTTCCACTTTAATGTGAGATCTCCATTCGGTTTATGTGTGACATAAAAAAATTAAGTGGTAATCGGTACTACTCCAATTGACATATAATTGTGTGATGTGTTTTATATTAAAGGGTGCGTCGTGGATAAGCTTAGAGAAACATAAGTGTACAAAAATTTTATTATAGCTAGCTTTAGGATTCATAAATATGATATATAGTTGCATTAGTTATTAAATTATGTAAGAAACTTAGGTGAATTAAAAATACATGTTAAAAATATGAGTCCCAATTTCAGGTTGTTATAGTGATAAACTGGTGTCATGGCAATCGAAGAAGCAGGATTGTACATCGCTGTCCTCAACTGAAGCAGAATATGTAGCCATGTCGGCGTGTTGTGCTCAAGTCATTTGGACGAGAACACAACTCAAAGACTACGGTTACATATTTGACAGAATCCCGATGTACTGCGACAATCGAAGTGCTATTGCAATCTCGTGCAACTCTGTTCAACATTCGAAATCAAAGCACATCGATCTTCGATATCATTTCATCAAGGAGCACGTGGAAAAGGGTACCGTTGAATTATACTTTGTGGGTACTGAATACCAACTGGCAGATCTTCTCACCAAAGCCTTAGCTCCTGCTAGGTTTAATGAGTTGGTCCACCGGATTGGTATGCGGTGTTTGACTCCAGAGGAACTGGATGAACTTTTAAAACATTCTTAAAAACCAGTCAAACACCAAAACCTCTTTTGTAAATACTTTCAAAAACAAAATACAAAAATATAAAATCTGATAAAACTACAAAAATATTCTTCTATTTATATTTCTTTTAACATGGCAAGTACAATTCTTCCGTCAACACTTTACACTTTCAAAATTCAGTATTTTCTCGGTCAAGTGTTGAGGGGGAGAAAGTAAATATTTTTCGGTTTCATAAAACCTTGTACTTGCATGTTACCTCATCCCGGTTGTTTCTTTGATAAAGGTGGTCACATTTCTGGTTTACTGACACTCTCCGGGCTCAAATTTATAAAATTTCATTATTTCTTAAGTCGAGGGGGAGTGTCGTCAAGTTTCTTTCCAAAAATCATACTTTTGGTAACCAAAATGGAAGTTATGGGCGTTGGATGAAAATGGTTAAGGTGGAGGGACTGAAATTGTCAAAAGTTCAAAGTATTTTTAATAAAACACTTCACCTAATTTTTCATATCATTTAATTCACCACATTTATTACTTCAACTAACCTATCCCATGCATAAGATTGAATACTCAAATCCGTGCTTTAAACTACTGATTTGTAAGTGGTTTCATGATCTTAACATGTTTACAAACAATGGTTTTTGATTTCATAGACATCCAACGGCTGGATTTTATGCTTGGATGATTCTTGTGTTCTACGCGTATGCATATGAACACAAGATCATCATTTGTGTGTTTATGATGATAAAATGGTGTCAAAATGTTCAAAAGTATATGCCATAACCATTTTCATTAACCAAATCCACCCAGAAACATGTATTAATCATTTTTCAAATTAGGGTTTACATGCTTAATTTGGGCGTTTTCATTTAAGAGTTTTTCTGGTAAATTAGAAGGTTAAGAGATGTTGAATACATGTTTAATTGATCAAATCTAGGCTTGAAACATACCCAAAATCATTAATTTTGTGGAAATTGAAATTTAGGGTTTATGCTCGTAGAAATTGGGTATTTTTTATTAGCATGGGTTTTGATGTTAAAACTTGTCAAAAACAACTCTTTAAGCCTCTAAGTTATCACAGAAAAGATTTGGTGTCAATCCTATGGTTAGATTAGTTACTCGTAAAATTGGAATCCTAGGGTTTAAGTTTCTACGCGTAAGCATATCCTACGCATAACCTGTTTTGATTGAGACTTCATGTTAGAACTGAAAGGGATTGAATGTGATGTTAATGAATGTGTTATGATTCATTTGTTTCAGGTTATTACGCGTGAAATATTCAAAATCAAGGTTAACTGAGCTCCTACGCATAAGGATCACCTTACGCGTAGAATGTTATGCGTAAGAGAAATCTTACGCGTAACCTTTACGCGTAAGGTTCTACAAAGGGGACTACGCGTATCCTGTGAAGGATATGCGTAAACAGTAAGCTTTACGCATAAGGTTCACTCTTACGAGTAAGCCTTACTCATAAGGCCCTCTTTTCCTACGCGTAATATTTCTTACGCGTATGTCAAGATCCTACGCATAAGCTTATAACTACGCGTATGGTTCACTGTTTACGCATAAGCATGCAAAACCTATGCCTAAGCCTTAATTTTAACCAAAATTATGAATTGTTACGCGTGCAAACTTGTAAATAAATAAATCATAATGTCACGAATCCCAAATGTCATTAATAAGCTTAAATGTTTAATAAGTTGTGAAAATAAGTGAAAACTTGGACTTTAAAACTCAAGATTAATCTACTCACGAAACTTATCACGACGTTTTTGGACTATTGGACAAACAAGTGACATTGGACTCGTAACATTCGTTAACATATCATATTCAATAAATAGACAATAAAATCAACTTTTGACTAACATAATGTCTTTCGATATGTTGGTTCTTTTGGCTAAATATCTTTCAGATCACGATATGGACGTCCGAATGGAAAATGTTGCTGCACCAAATGTTCTCTCAATGGAAGACATCTTCCCCGACGGTTGCCCAATGAAGATTGGAAAGAATAATCTCAGAGTCGATTTTGAAAACTTCACTTGTTCTGAGTCTTCTTGTCAGATTGCCGTGGATATTCTGAAAACTTACCCTTACCAGAACATGCTCACAAATTCTGCTACTATACCGGAGATCTACATTCACCAATTCTGGCACACTATACAAAAGGTCAAAGGTCAAAGTGCTGTGACAGTGACACTTAACAACAAACTAGTCACCATCACACCTGCAGATTTGAGGGCTATTCTTCTACCTCCTATCATCGAACCTACTGAATACACTGCTACTCCAACCGAAGAGATCTCTCTCCAGTTCATGGTCGACATCGGCTATGATGAAGCTACCGGGGTTATCACAAAGCACTCATCTGTGGATCTTAAGAACATCCCCCAGCCATGGAGAACACTCTACATAATGATTGCCAAATCCGTTTCCGGACGTGATAGTGGTCATGAGCATCCCAAGCTCATGGAACTACAAATATTTTGGGGTATGGTCAACATGAAACACATCAAATTTGTAGCTCTGATCTGGGATGACATGATGTCTTACCTTAAAAAGCATGGCACCAAAATCCCTTATATCAGATACACAAAACTGTTGATCCAAAGGGCTATAGGGTATAATCCAGATATTCCTTTGAGACTTGATGACCCCAATCGTCACTCCTTGTTGTTTGAGCCCACACTCAATGCTGTCAGATTTAAGGACTCAACAACGAAGAAAAAGGTGCGGTATTACCAGATTGCCTTCTCACTGCTGATATCAAGGGACTACAATCGTACACACGTTATTTGGAAGCAGTTGCATTAGGCAAAGTGGGATTCATGGATGAAAAATCTTCTGGAACACCTGTTAGGAAAACCAGAAGAGGCAGTACTGGAAGTATCGCAAGCACTGGGAGTACTCGTAAATATCCAAAAAGGACTCACACAGACAAAAGGAGAATTCTATCAACGAGTGCCATCCCTATTCCCAAACCAGAACCTAAGCTAATGGATGAAAGCTCAGAGGAAACAGAAACGGACGAAGAGATCGTCTACTCTGAAACACCAATCGATGATACTTTGAGAGTAGAAAAATCTCCCAGTCCAAAAGCAGATAAAGGGAAAATCCAGTGCTTGAGCACGAAGAAGAGAGTTCAGAAGAAGAGCCACTGGATGAAGACAGAGACTATAGAAAGAAGCTCAAGAACCTCAGACTTCAACACGTTTCCAAAGAGTTCGAACATCAACAAACTCGTGGCCCCGGAGGGTCAAGTGGTGGTGCACTATCAACACCAGTTTCCGATGCGTTTAATCAACCCGATAAGGGAACTGATACCACCACCCATGAACAACAACAACGGCAACTTGAGGATTCTATCGTCTATGACTTTGAGGAACCAGAAAAGGAGAAGTCTGAGAAAGTTTCTGAAGAAGATGCTGAAGCTACAGCCAATGAAAAAGCAGCAAAATAAGCTCTAGCAAAAGCAAATGAAGAAGCTAGAGTTCAGGAAGAAGAAAAGGCTAAAGCTGAGGAGGAAGCCAAGAATTATCTTCTAGATAGTCCTACCCGTAGCAAGGAACAAACTTCCGAGCCACCAAAGGACCCTGAGCCTCCTCATGTCTCATCCTCATCAGACTCATCCTCATACTCATCACCTCCACCATCAAAAGCCACAACCAAATCAGCATCCAAATCGGTAAAGAAACCGACCGACACTTGGGCATCCCGAGCAAAGGCGAAGATTGTCCATGTTGTCAGAAAAGCAAAGAAACGCAACATTGTAAACAGGAAGCTGAATCAGCTCGCTGACAGGGTCAACCTTCTCCAAAACGGGATAAACCAGATGTTGAGAGAACGGGAACAGATTCAGAAGTTTCTCAACCGAGATGTACAGGGTGAAATGAACAAGACGATTAGGGAATATACTCATAAGTTCCTTCTCGACACTGTTCCTGGAGTGACAAGGGAGATGTTCTCCAGACAACTTTATCCGAATCTCATGCAGTTGGCCAAGCAAACAATAAGATCAACGCCTTTAACAGTAACAATCAACCCGACTGAGCCTACAGCTTTCTCCGATGCAGAATTGGTTTCCAAGCTTGTACTTCAAATGTCAAAACGATCTGCAATGTTTACCTCTGACGAAGGTAAACTGCTTGACGCATTGCTGGATTACCAACTTAAAACCTCATGCAAAGCGGCAGCTAAAACGGCTAAGCGTCCTAGAGACGATGATGATGCGGATAAAGACAAAGAAACGAAACGCAAGAAGAAGTCTGGTGAATCCTTCTCTATGCCACCACCACCCCAAAGGACTCCAACTGAAAGAAGATCTCCTCCATGTTCTGCTGCTACAGAGAAACCTCAGGACTCTGAGTTACCACCATCAACAGAGAAAACCGGTGATCATTTCGAATACACTGGTGGTGACAATGAAGAGATCCCAGAGCCCCAACAACAACCCACCTCTCCCGCCACAACAAAGAAACCAGAGTCCTCATCAAAGCCAAAGAAGAAGAAGACTAAGACCAATGTTGTCTCATGGCTAGATGATGATACAACCAAAGAATACGACTGGTTTTCTAGACTTGTTGATGCTACACCCTCATTACCAGAAGGTCAAGAAATGGTAGATGGCCGTACTATGGAGCTTGTGAAGCTGATTCAAGAACAGTTTAAAGTGAAGAAGATGACTAAGACTGAGCTAAGGCGAATAAAGAATGATGCCTTCCAACTGCTTAAAGACAGCTCAGAAAGTGCAATTGAAGTCAAATACCATCTCGACAACATTGCATGAGCCATGTCGAACAATATCGATTGGCTCAATCCCGAAGCTAACATCGACTTCACAAGACAAGACAAGGCTCCCTACTACACTGATTGGACCAAACCTCTACCAACAATTGGCCGACCGGATCAACCTCAAATTCCATACCGTTACTTCTTCAACAATGACCTCGAGTTTCTTCTACACGGTAGCGATGTTACAAGGAAGTACGCTACGTCACTCACATTTCCTTTCCCAGCAGCAATCTACTCTAACAATCCAGCCATCGAGGAAGAAGCCTCACATATGTTTGCTGCCAAATTGGAAAAGTATGACCTTGATGCAATGTATGGGATTCATCATTGGCCTGAACGCCGAAGAATCTTCTACAGAAGCTGCCAGGTTCTTAAGTCTAACAAGGAAGTGTATAGTGAAAATGGATCATTGAAATTAAGCATGTTACCCTGTCGTCGAAGTGGGACTACACATTCCTCAAGAACATTGTGGTCAAACGACAAGACGAAGAGGACTATGACTTCTGTGAAGCGGATTTTCCAAGACTGTCGCTAAATGACATTGAAGATATGTATCTCGCTAAGGTGCAAGGACGAATGCGGCATTTCTCTACAACTATCCAATGCGAATACATCAAGTCATTACTCATCTACATCAGAAGCATCGTGATCCAAGAACGTGTAGAAGACATACAACTTGCCGTGGAATCTTATCAGAAACGCGTTAATCTCACCAAACCTCAGCTACACCTTCCCGACATAAACCGACTTGCTCAGTACACTATTATCAAGAAACCGTTTGGGGTAGTCTACATAAGTGAACTACACCACAACTGCTTCATGGCGTGCAAAGAGCTTCATAAGTTTGGGGATCACACATTGAAGAAAGTTAGGGACGGGTTAGCATATAGGTTGAAAGAGATTCATGACGGCATCGGGTCACCGAAGAGATGGAATTCGAGGGAAAGAAGGGATGTTAGGAAGCTCATCACACGGATTGATGAAAGGTTGTTCAGAAGGGATCAAATCAGAACCTTGGAGAGTTTCGTTGGTGGTCGTCCAAGCATATCTCTCACAGGCTATCAATGTCCAGAACGCATTCCTGTTGTTATTGGCGGAATACCTGATTCTCATGGTACCCCTTAATCTGTTTCTCTTATCATATTTTGGATGTGTGGTTTTAATCTGACTATGGCTTGTGCACACATAACAGTGTATAACCCGTACTTGTAATGAAAGGACCATGTGGTATGCTTCAGTGCCACAATCTTATAAAAGGAGCGAAAGCTTCTTCCTTTTGAGTAAAACTAATCAAAACTTTCATTTTCAAAGTTTTACTCAAAAGAACAAGTACTTCCCCTTATGATTTTCAAAACCTCAAAAGTTAACATCACTTGTTGAGGGGGAGTATTTGATTAAAAACTTTGTTCACAAATTGTTCTTCGTGGTAATCTTCCCACAAAACTCGAAATGGTCATATTCGATATCAAAAGTTCATCAAAAATAACATTTATATGCCATTTTTGAGGGGGAGAAAAATTATGTGATAAGAAATATGTTGTGAATTGCCAATGAAACTTCGTGCTAAAAAGACTTAACCAATGAATTGACGAGATCTTAAATGTTAGTAAATCGAAAAGACTTGTCCGGGACGGGTAATAATTTCAAGCTAGCTCGCTAGTGATGTAAACGTGTCTCGCAAAGGACTTGTCCGAGTAGAATGTACCATTCGAGAAACTCTCGGTAGACATGAACTTTGACGGGTTTGACAACCTTTCGAGGTTTGTCCACACCTTCAAGGTAGTTATTAGAGCTAGTTGTCACCTAAAAGCTGACAATGTAACTCTTTAACTATGCAACGTAACCGTGTCTCGCGGAGGATTGTCTATCTTGAGTTGATCAATTCAAAAGTGCGCGCTCTTCTCTCACCGTGCATATTTCTGTCTAAAATACTTAAGCACGTGTGGAGGGGGAGTATTTCTGCAAAATCTTAAACTCTCAACAATGGTATTAAATGCTTTTACTCATAACCACTTTGAGATATTTTCATGAAAATGGTTTTACGGCAACATAGGTTAGTCATGGTGTTATAAGGTGACTAAGGTTAGGAATAACCGTCCTATGATCCGCCAGAGCCGGAGGGATCTACCCAAGGACACCACCAATAGTTAGAATTAGAAGTCCTTAGGTATGATTATGAAAAAGGAGAAAATGAGAATCGGAGAAAGAAGGAGTTGAAGAATTAAAAAGAAATGTAAAGAAAATGGTGAAAAGAAATAGCCCTCCAGATTATTCAACTTAGGGCAGACACCGGGTTCAATTCATATGCTACTGGTTGTCACTTGATGACACCGGTATTGAACATTAAAGTCGTCATGGACCCAGTGACGCATGCACTAAACCTTCTTAGCCACTCAAGTTTATCTCAACAGAACCTTGTTTCATTCTCACAGGGAACCCTACGTAAACTATCGGCTTTCTCTTAGAGATTGCTGGTATTGAAGAAGGAGACCCTCTCCCTAGTCTCCGCTCAGGAAAACCAAAGCGCACTATTGAGTCTAGAGCCACGAGATTCATCAAAAGATCTCTTAGGTACACTTGACATTTCATCACTTGTTGTTCAACAATAAGGACGCAAGTGATACATTATCGAGTCCTACACAGATCTTAGCAATCTATCGAGAACATTTATGAGAGGTTCACACATGTGATCTTCAGTGATTGAATGGAAACTCCTGCCAGGGTCAACATTAAACATCCCTGACAGCAGGTCACTTCGGTAATCCTTGTGGGTTACGCTTAGTGTGTCTCAAACGGTCTACAGTCGTGGGGTGATGCTTCAGTGTACCTCAGCGACTCATCTGAACTGTAGGTGTACTTCGGTACATCGCGTTATCTCACTTGTGGGACTCCAGTTCAGGAACAGCCTTTGTGAAAATTAGAGTTGTGTTTTCACACTATGTTGTTAACACTCTCGAAGTTCAAACTTGTAAGCGCTGGATTATTTCTAACCCATGTTTTTATGTTTTTCTTCTTATGGATGCTTGCGGGTGGAAAAGATCGTGCAGATTCTCCACATGCTCATACCAACAACAACACTAATTGAAGTTCTCTCAAAAGGCAACACAAAGTCAGAATGATTCTTCGTCAAAATCAAAGAATCTACAAAGTTTAAAGACTAAGAGAACTACATCAGTACTGAAATCCAACATCAAAGAGCGTGTGAGCATGTTGGAGAAAGACGTGGAGACACAGGAGCAACGAAGCGGACCTGATGTAGATAACCACAACATACTATCACTACCATCACAAAGAACAAAGATCAAAGAACAAAGATAATGAAGACGTCAAAGCTGAAATACTTCAAAGTAAACAAGATCCCTACACTGGGGAGATTGTTCGAATCAAGACACTTCTTCTTACAAGAAAGAAGAATGTCAGAAGACGTCAAAGCTACTATTACATCAGCACCTACAACGTTATCACTCATATCATTAATCACCAACACTTAGGGGGAGATTGTTGGAATCACTCCTAAACTAGATTACAAGTGTTAGTAATTAATATGTAATAGTTAGCTTAATTAGGCCTTTATGTTTGTTATTATGCTAAGGCTTATGTAGAAAGCCCATAAGCCTTGGCGCAAGCCTAATAAGAAAAGGAAGGGAACTTGCATGTTGCCCTAGTTCCTTCCTATAAATACCTCATGTAAACCTTCATTTGAAGGTTGGTTGTTCATCTCATTTCAATATCTACGCATATCCTTTCTTTCATTCATACGCATATTGTTTTGACTTGTTCAACCGATCACTTTCTATCTTATTTCTTCATATTGATGCTTGTGTTACATAAATGCGAACCTAACAACTTTAAAGCACTTTTTTTTAGACATGTTTTTAAAAAAAATAATAAAAAAAATACAAAGTAATTTAATATAAGAAAAAAAACGTCCATGACAATAAATACCTAATAAATTTTATTTTTAAAACAACCCTAATATGAAAAATACTTGTTATTATACATATTGTACAAACTAATAAAACACACAAATCTTCATGCAATTTAAATGTAAACAAGTTCATGGTACATATGGTTTTTAAAAACGGACCGGGCCAGCGGGTTCAACCGGGAACTGGAGTCACCACCGGTTCGGCAAGCCCATAAAAGTCGTCCGAAAACGATATTGTTAAATCTGTAGAGTTTAAAAATCATACTAAAATACAATGTTCAAAAAATATTATTAAATCGCAAGAGTGCCTCGAGAATCAACATACGCGCCATTTGCAATTTTTTTAATTAAACTTACCGTAAAAACTAAAAACTTAGTTTTATAAAAATCGGACGATTTTTTCAAAGCAAATGATGCAAAGGTGCAAAGTGTTAATTATATGATTATACACATTTTACACATATTTATACTATATTATAAAGCATTTGAGACATTTCTAAAAGGAAAGCTTAAAAAATTAAGATTCAACACTTGCTAATAATGGCAAATTTTAATAAGTACATCTATAATATCATTTGTTGCAACACTTTAAAACACTTTTTTTAGACATGCTTTTAAAAAAAATTATAAAAAAATACAAAGTAATTTAATATAAGAAAAAAAGTCCATGACAATAAATACCTAATAAATGTTATTTTTAAAACACCCATAATATGAAAAATACTTGTTATTATACATATTGTACAAACTAATAAAACACACAAATCTTCATGCAATTTATATGTAAACAAGTTCATGGTACATATGGTTTTTAAGAACGGACCGGGCCAAAGGGTTCAAGCGGGAACCGGAGTCACCACCGGTTCGGCTAGGTCATAAAAGTCGTCCGAAAACGATATTGTTAAATCTATAAAGTTTAAAAATGCATACTATTATACAATGTTCAAAAAATATTATTAAATCGCAAGAGTGCCTCGAGAATCAACATATGCGCCTTTTGGAATTTTTTTTAATTAAACTTACCGTAAAACTAAAAACTTTTTTTTATAAAAGCCGGACGATTTTTTCAATGCAAATGATGCAAAGGTGCAAAGTGTTAATTATATGATTATACACATTTACACATATCTATACCACATTATAAAGCATTTGAGAATTTCCTAAAAAGGAAGGCTTAAAAAATTAAGATTCAACACTTGCTAATAATGGCAAAGTTTTATAAGTAAATCTATAATAGCATTTGTTGCAACACTTTAAAGCACTTTTTTTAGACATGTTTTTAAAAAAAATAATAAAAAAATACAAAGTAATTTAATATAAGAAAAAAAACGTCCATGACAATAAATACCTAATAAATTTTATTTTTAAAACAACCCTAATATGAAAAATACTTGTTATTATACATATTGTACAAACTAATAAAACACACAAATCTTCATGCAATTTATATGCAAACAAGTTCATGGTACATATGGTTTTTAAAAACGGACCGGGCCAGCGGGTTCAACCGGGAACTGGAGTCACCACCGGTTCGGCAAGCCCATAAAAGTCGTCCGAAAACGATATTGTTAAATCTGTAGAGTTTAAAAATCATACTAAAATACAATGTTCAAAAAATATTATTAAATCGCAAGAGTGCCTCGAGAATCAACATACGCGCCATTTGCAATTTTTTTAATTAAACTTACCGTAAAAACTAAAAACTTTGTTTTATAAAAATCGGACGATTTTTTCCAAGCAAATGATGCAAAGGTGCAAAGTGTTAATTATATGATTATACACATTTTACACATATCTATACTATATTATAAAGCATCTGGGACATTTCTACAAGGAAGGCTTAAAAAATTAAGATTCAACACTTGATAATAATGGCAAATTTTAATAAGTACATCTACAATAGCATTTGTTGCAACACTTTAAAACACTTTTTTTAAACATGCATTTAAAGAAAAAAAAATACAAAGTAATTTAATATAGACTAAAATACACCGTTGGTCCCTAAACTTGTTGCTGTTCATCGCGATGGGACGAACCTCGCCCTTTTCATCGCCACGGGTCCAAACAGTAGCCATTAAATGCCAGATTGGTCCCTTGACCAAGTCAAAGTCTGATTTATGTTTTGTAGTTGAGGGTATTTTAGTCCATACACATTTATACTTTTATAACACATTTATGTTTTACCCCTTCATCTTTTATCCTCTTCATCATCTCCCCAAAAATCATTCATCTCCCCAACATTCATCATTCATCTTCCCAGATCTCTTCCATTCAGGCTCGTATAGGAGAGTGCTTTGTTTCCCTTCAGACTCGTCCCTTCAGGCTCATATTTGTTCGAACGGATGAAAATTCTCCTACTGAGATTAAATGTCTGAATCTCAAGTTTTCCATTACTGAGATTTTACCTTCTATAGCCAATTATAAAAACCAACTAACTTTTGATGGAATGGAACTCTTCCAGAAATGCGATGCCCACCATGGGTTGTCAATTGATGTTAAGAAGTGAATCAAAAGAGTAGCCTCAGCAACAGCAGTGTACACTTGGTTCAATTTGTATGTAGTTAGTAGAAAGCACAAAGTTAGTAAAACAGAGAACCGCCGTCTACCACTATATCTGAGACCAAAGATAGATTTTTTCAACTTGCAATCTTTGTTTGTGGACACATCTTTGTTACCTATGCCAAGAAAAAAGTCATGAAAATGAACACCATTGTATATTCTTGCAGTTTCAATGTTTTATCAACTGATTATGTATGAATACATAAATCTTTGTTACCACCAAGCATATTACATGACGGGGTTGCAGGAGGTTATATCGTCATTTCTGAAGGTATTAAACTGGACCAGGTTGGGCGGATTTACACTACACCATATGTCAACTTTAATAATATTCCAAAAAGAATTAACGAGTTATTGTTATTACAAAAATGATCTAACCTTCTAAATCCCTCAATAAGCTAGAGTTGCATGCATTGAAAGTATAACTTGGGCAACCTTTTATCTACTTGACCCGTTACAACTTCACCGAACTTTTTATTTGACCCATTCGAGATTAAGCGCAAACCAAAGAACTCATTCTTAGGTAAAGTGAAACACCTCTGTTAATTCTAGTATATACTTAACACACTTTTAAAGTCCTTTGAAGTCAACCTGAATATCAAAATCCAATATGGCTCAAATGGGGCTGAGTTTTTGGTATAGTCATGACTCATGACATGAGTATAGTTTGTCTTGATTATGTATAGTATTTCCGTAGCTGCTATGCTAGATATCGCTCCACAAAAATAAAGCAACAAGTAAATCAGCAATACATGCATTTGGTGCTTCTGATATTATATTAAACAACAATGGTGGTACCTCTACTGTTGCATGACATAATGTGTTGGAAAATATTAAAGGTAGGTATTTGAGGTATCAGTTTTCTCATTACTTTAGAAGAGTAACATAGTGTGTTATGTTGTTGGTACATGATGACTCATGACATGAGAATAGTGAAACTACTGAAGAGCCTCGATGCTAACTACTGAGGTTGTAGATGGTTGAGAATAGTGAAACATGGTAGAAAGAACACCAGAATGAATTTTATCATTGTTAAGACGTGAAATTGAGATAGGACAAAGCACAAAGATTAAAAAATATAATATATAGTTCTTACCAAATCGTCTTGCCAAGTTTAGGGACCAATGGTGTTGGAGAGATGATGACCAGTGGAGATGATGATGTTGGGGAGATGATGACCAGGATGAATGTTGCAGGAGCATTGTCATCAATGTTGTGGAGATGAATGATTTTTTGGGAGATGATGAAGAGGATAAAAGATGAAGGGGTAAAACATAAATGTGTTATAAAAGTATAAATGTGTATGGACTAAAATACCCTCGACTACAAAACAAAAATCAGACTTTGACTTGGTCAAGGGACCAATCTGGCATTTAATGGCTACTGTTTGGACCCATGGCGATGAAAAGGGAGAGGTTCGTCCCATCGCGATGAACAGCAACAAGTTTATGGACCAACGGTGTATTTTAATCTTTAATATAAGAAAAAAAGTCCATGACAATAAATACCTAATAAATGTTATTTTTAAAACACCCATAATATGAAAAATACTTGTTATTATACATATTGTACAAACTAATTAAACACACAAATATTCATGCAATTTATATGTAAACAAGTTTATGGTACATATGGTTTTTAAGAACGGACCGGGCCAACGGGTTCAACCGTGAACCGGAGTCACCACCGTTTCGGCTAGCCCATAAAAGTCGTCCGAAAACGATATTGTTAAATCTATAAATTTTAAAAATGCATACTAAAATACAATGTTCAAAAAAATGTTATTAAATCGCAAGAGTGCCTCGAGAATCAACATATGCGCCTTTTGGAATTTTTTTAATTAAACTTACCGTAAAAAATTAAAAACTTTGTTTTAAAAAAATCGGACGATTTTTTCAATGCAAATAATGCAAAGGTGTAAAGTGTTAATTATATGATTATACACATTTACACATATTTATACCACATTATAAAGCATTTGAGAAAATCCTAAAAAGGAAGGCTTACAAAATAAAGATTCAACACTTGCTAATAAGGGCAAATTTTAAAAAGTATATCTATAATAGCATTTGTTGCAACACCTTAAAGCACTTTTTTTAGACATGTTTTTTAAAAAAATAATAAAAAAATACAAAGTAATTTAATATAAGAAAAAAAACATCCATGACAATAAATACCTAATAAATGATATTTTTAAAATGACCCCAATATGAAAAATACTTGTTATTATACATATTGTACAAACTAATAAAACACACAAATCTTCATGCAATTTATATGTACACAAGTTCATGGTACATATGGTTTTTAAAAACGGACCGGGCCAACGGGTTCTACTGGGAACCGGAGTCACCACCGGTTCGGCTAGCTCATAAAAGTCGTCCAAAAACGATATTGTTAAATCTATAGAGTTTAAAAATGTATACTAAAATACAATGTTCAAAAAATATTATTAAATCGCAAGAGTGTCTCGAGAATCAACATATGCGCCTTTTGAAATTCTTTTAATTAAACTTACCGTAAAAACTAAAAACTTTGTTTTATAAAAATCGGACGATTTTTTCAAATCAAATTATGCAAAGGTGCAAAGAGTTAATTATATAATTATACACATTTACACATATATATACTACATTATAAAGCATTTGGGACATTCCAAAAAAGAAGGCTTAAAAAATTAAGATTCAAGACTTGCTAATAATGACAAATTTTAATAAGTACATCTATAATAGCATTTGTTGCAACACTTTAAAGCACTTTTTTAGACATGTTTTGAAAAAAAATAATAAAAAAATACAAAGTAATTTAATATAAGAAAAAAAACGTCCATGACAATAAATATCTAATAAAAGTTATTTTTAAAACACCCCTAATATGAAAAATGCTTGTTATTATACATATTGTACAAAGTAATAAAATACACAAATCTTCATGCAATTTATATGAAAACAAGTTCATGGTACATATGGTTTTTAAAAACGGACCGGGCCAACGGATTCAACTGGGAACCGGAGTCACCACTGGTTCGGCTAGCCCATAAAAGTCGTCCGAAAACGATATTGTTAAATCTATAGAGTTTAAAAATGCATACTAAAATACAATGTTCAAAAAATATTATTAAATCGCAAGAGTGCCTCGAGAATCAACATATGCGCCTTTTGGAATTTTTTTAATTAAACTTACCGTAAAAACTAAAAACTTTGTTTTATAAAAATCGGACGATTTTTTCAAAGCAAATGATGCAAAGTGTTAATTATATGATTATACACATTTTACACATATCTATACTATATTATAAAGCATTTGGGACATTTCTAAAAGGAAGGCTTAAAAAATTAAGATTGAACACTTGCTAATAATGGCAAATTTTAATAAGTACATCTATAATAGCATTTGTTGCAACACTTTAAAGCACTTTTTTAGGCATTCTTTTAAAAAAAATAATAAAAAAATACAAAGTAATTTAATATAAGAAAAAAAGTACATGACAATAAATACCTAATAAATGTTATTTTTAAAACACCCTAATATGAAAAATACTTGTTATTATACATATTGTACAAATTAATAAAACACACAAATCTTCATGCAATTTATATGTAAACAAGTTCATGGTACATATGGTTTTTAAAAACGGACCGGGCCAACGGGTTCAACCGGGAACCGGAGTCACCACCGGTTCGGCTAGCTCATAAAATTCGTCCGAAAACGATATTGTTAAATCTATAGAGTTTGAAAATGTATACTAAAATACAATGTTCAAATACGCGTGGTCTCCCGAGTAGTAGCATCGAGGTTGATGGAATCGACAATTTTAAGGAAATCATTAGGATGCTGATTAGGATCTTCGGAACGAAGTCCATGGAATGCACATCCGTTTTGCACCAACCGGATGGTGTCGGATCACAGGACCGTAGTTTGGGCTTGGTCGGGAAGCTCAATGGTGTTTCTATAGCCTAGGTGGCTTGGTCTCGAGTATTTACCAAGAGTACGACCTCTTGGCGGGTCATTTGGTGGTGGGTTGATGAGTGGTGGTTGGTTATCACCTTCCATGATGAAAAGTGATGGGATTACGAACAAAGGTCACGAAGAAGAGGGATAGACTACGAGGAAGCTAAAAATGGGAAAAAAACTTACTTGATAGGAATCAAGCAAGGAAACCTAAACGAGGTGGACTCCTAACTAGCTATTCTTTTCCCCGGCAGCGGCACCAAAAACTTGATAAGCCAAAAATCTTTATGTGGTGGCAAGGGTTATCCTAATGCCTCTCATCATTTAGTTATTCCTAACTACACAAGTGTAGTCTTACTAGCGATCTCGGAATGCATCACAAAACAAGTTCTAGAATCTATTATCTATAATAGCATTTGTTGCAGGCACTTTAAAGCACTTTTTTAGACATGTTTTTAAAAAATAAAATAAAAAAATACAAAGTAATTTAATATAAGAAAAAAAACGTCCATGACAATAAATACCTAATAAATGTTATTTTTAAAACACACCTAATATGAAAAATACTTGTTATTAAACATATTGTACAAACTAATAAAACACATAAATCTTCATGCAATTTATATGTAAACAAGTTCATGGTACATATGGTTTTTAAAAACGGACCGGGCAACGTGTTCAACCGGAAACCGGAGTCACCACGGGTTCGGCTTGGCCATAAAAGTCGTCCGAAAACGATATTGTTAAATTTATAAAGTTTAAAAATGCATACTAAAATACAATGTTCAAAAAATATTATTAAATCGCAAAGGTGCTTCGAGAATCAACATATGCGCCTTTTGAAATTTTTTTAATTAAACTTACCGTAAAAACTAAAAACTTTGTTTTATAAAAATCGGACGATTTTTTCAAAGCAAATGATGCAAAGGTGCAAAGTGTTAATTATATGATTATACACATGTACACATATCTATACTATATTATAAAGCATTTGGGACATACCTAAAAATGAATACTTAAAAAATTAAGATTCAATACTTGCTAATAATGGCAAATTTTAATAAGTACATCTATAATAGCATTTGTTGCAACACTTTAAAACAATTTTTTTAGACATGTTTTAAAAAAAATAATAAAATACAAAGTAATTAGTATAAGAAAAAAAACGTCTATGACAATAAATACCTAATAAATGTTATTTTTAAAACACCCCTGATATGAAAAATACTTTTTATTATACATATTGTACAAACTAATAAAACACACAAATCTTCATGCAATTTATATGTAAACAAGTTCATGGTACATATGGTTTTAAAAAAGGACCGGGCCAGCGGGTTCAACCGGGAACCGGAGTCACCACCGGTTCGGCTAGCTCATAAAAGTCGTCCGAAAACGATATTGTTAAATCTATAGAGTTTAAAAATGCATACTAAAATACAATGTTCAAAAAATATTATTAAATCGCAAGAGTGCCTCGAAAATCAACATATGCGCCTTTTGGAATTTTTTTAATTAAACTAACCGTAAAAACTAAAAACTTTGTTTTATAAAAATCGGACGATTTTTTCAATGCAAATGATGCAAAGGAGCAAAGTGTTAATTATATGATTATACACATTTACACATATCTATACTACATTATAAAGCATTTGAGAAAATCCTAAAAATGAAGGCTTAAAAAATTAAGATTTAACACTTGCTAATAATGGCAAATTTTAATAAGTACATCTATAATAGCATTTGTTGCAGCACTTTAAAGCACTTTTTTAGGTATGTTTTTAAAAAAAATAATAAAAAAATACAAAGTAATTTAATATAAGAAAAAAAAACGCCAATGATAATAAATACCTAAGAAATGTTATTTTTAAAACACCCCTAATATGAAAATACTTGTTATTATACATATTGTACAAACTAATAAAACACACAAATCTTCATGCAATTTATATGTAAACAAGTTCATGGTACATATGGTTTTTTAAAACGGACCGGGCCAACGGGTTCAACTGGGAACCGGAGTCACCACCGGTTCGGCTAGACCATAAAAGTCGTCCGAAAACGATATTGTTAAATCTATAAAGTTTAAAAATGCATACTAAAATATAATGTTCAAAAAATATTATTAAATCGCAAGAGTGTATCGAGAATCAACATACGCGCCTTTTGGAATTTTTTTTAATTAAACTTACCGTAAAAACTAAAAACTTTGTTTTATAAAAATCGGACGATTTTTTCAAAGCAAATGATGCAAAGGTGCAAAGTGTTAATAATATGATTATACACATTTACACATATCTATACTACATTATAAATTATTTGGGACATTCTTAAAAAAGAGGGGTTAAAAAGTTAAGATTCAACACTTGCTAATAATGGCAAATTTTAATAAGTACATCTATAATAGCATTTGTTGCAACACTTTAAAGCACTTTTTTTAGATATGTTTTTAAAAAAATTAATAAAAAAATACAAAGTAATTTAATATAAGAAAAAAACGTCCATGACAATAAATATTTAATAAATGTTATTTTTAAAACACCCATAATATGAAAAATACTTGTTATTATACATATTGTACAAAGTAATAAAACACACAAATCTTTATGCAATTTATATGTAAACAAGTTCATGGTACATATGGTTTTTAAAAACGGACCGGGCCAACGGGTTCAACCGGGAACCGGAGTCACCTCCGGTTCGGCTAGCCCATAAAAGTCGTCCCAAAACGATATTGTTAAATCTATAGAGTTTAAAAATGCATACTAAAATACAATGTTCAAAAAAATTTATTAAATCGCAAGAGTGACTCGAGAATCAACATATGCGCCTTTTGGAATTTTTTTAATTAGACTTACCGTAAAAACTAAAAACTTTGTTTTATAAAAATCGGACGATTTTTTCAAAGCAAATGATGCAAAGTGTTATATATATATATATATATATATATATATATGTATATATATATATATATATATATATAGTGTGAGGTTATTGTCAGAACCAAGAAAAATGCGAGAACTGCGAGAACCAATCTGAGCCATCTATTTTTTGATCAATGGTTAAAAGCAATGGTGGCATAAATGCAATAAACTACAACTTTAGGCTTTATTATATAAGTAATGAAAGGGTATGATTGGAAATTTATAATTACTTTCTTCAAAAACC
>BPTQ01000004.1:97456192-97545467 GCA_019973895.1 Chrysanthemum seticuspe
AATCAGACTCCGTTGTCATGGTTCTCGATTTCATCATGCATTCCTTCACAACCGAGTAATGTACTGGTAACGTCTCCACATTCTTGATATGTTTCATGTGGTTGCTATCGGTCTATTTTCTTTGTGCTTCCTCTTGTTGTTGTTGTGAAATTGTTGGGTTAGAGGTTGTTGTAGATGATATTTAATTTGATGGGTTTGTTTAATTGGCTAAAGTTGTTGACTTTCTTGATACTTCTTGTTGTTCGCTGAAGTTTTTGGCTTTTCTCTTTTTGCTTTTTTCTTAATGATCTTGACCTGGTCGATGATGGCTTAGCTGAGTCCTTAGCCTTTTTTCTTTGTCGTGCGCCACTTTATCAGTTTATGCGCCAAACTTTCAATTTAAGACTCTTTTGGTTATGCGCCACTTTTGAGTTAGTGCAGTACTCAATACGTCAGATCTGAAAAATACATGTGCATAACTTGTTGTTGGCGCAATTCTTGCTATTTTTCTATTGGCGTAGGACTCTTGTAGTAATGGGGCGTGAGTCTTTTTCCTTTCTTCTTTCGACATTAGTTCAAATTTTTCTTATTAGTTTAACTAGATTACCTTTATGTTTGACTGATTTATTAGTTTCAATAACATTACATGTATGTTTTGACATCAGTTCAAAATTTTCTTATTAGTTTAAATACATTACCATGTTTTACTGATTTATTAACTTAAATGCACATGTATTACCATCAGTGTCAATAACATTGCATGTATGTTTCAACAATTTTTCTTATTAGTTTAAATACATTACATGTATGTTGATTTAGCACATACCTGTGTTGGTTTTAATTGTTTTCATATACATTCTAATGGCTGTTATATGGATTGTATTTTTAAATATACAAAAGTATTAAGTGAGCTTCTGGAAGTAATTTGGACAATAGTTTGTTGTCATGATCAAAGTCGATATATACCTCCTTAATAAATGCAAGTAGCTTTTCTTTCGGTCAATATAATGATAGTGAGAAAACAAACAAATGAATTTGTGTTTTATGCATATGTGTTTTTAAAGTTTCTGATGAATTTGATAGGGGTGTGCATATGTGTTTCAAGGTTAATATTATATAAATGAAATAGTGCATATGTGTTTTGTGGGTGATATAGAATCAATTAAAGGAGTGTGCATATGTGTTTAACTTAGTTATGTCAAAGATATATTTAGATTCACTTAGCCTTTGAAATATTTGTTTCTCTACTCGTATTATTGTGGAAGGTCCTAACTTAGATTAAAAATATGTATGTGATTGTGTTCTCAAAATGTTTATCTTGTTTTAGTTTAAATTAGAGACTTGTTGCAAGCAATTGACCTTTATCTCTTTTTCCCAATCTCTTGTTCAACTAACCAAAACTTGTAGTTGATCTTATTGTTCAACTAAAAAAGTATAGTTTTTGAAATGCATATGTGTTTTTGAAGTTTCTGGTGAATTTGATACCTATTGCGCGTATGTGTTTCGGCTAACAATGTACATGTGTAGTGTTTTTTTTATATTTTGATGTATGTAAATATTGTGAATATGTGTTATGCTAATTTCTATAATTAAAAATTCGGTTACATCACTTGTTATAGATTCAGTTTTGTTGCATTTGCTCTTGAATATGTGTTAGTCAAATAATGAATATATGTTACTCCAAATTTGATACATACGGGTTTCAAGATGAACATG
This sequence comes from Chrysanthemum seticuspe, assembly GCA_019973895.1. Lineage (NCBI taxonomy): Eukaryota > Viridiplantae > Streptophyta > Magnoliopsida > Asterales > Asteraceae > Chrysanthemum > Chrysanthemum seticuspe. The sequence continues at coordinate 97,457,888 of BPTQ01000004.1, forward strand.
GACGTCCCTTTTGATTTCATTTATGTCCGCATGAACACTACATCTATTTTGTTTATTAAATGGAAAAAAGTAGTTTTGAGTAATGGTGCATACGTGTTTTAAAGAATGGTACTTACGTGTTTATGACGGGTAAAAAATAACTAAAAAGGTGCCTATGTGTTTTATAGCTGAAAAGTGTGTGCACATGTATGTTTCAAGGCTAATTTAAAATTATTTTAATGATGCATATTTGTTTCAAGGTTAATATAAAATTTGTGTAATGATGCATATGTGTTTTTATTGTTGATATAAAATTTCTAAAGAGTATGCATATGTGTTTTATAGTTGCAGGTTACGTGATGTTGTGGCTGTTGGCAGACTTTTATCAGCTAATATGAGCGAGACAATAAAAACACATGTGCACAAGGATTAAAAACACATGAGCAGTTTTCATGGGTTCTTGAGCGAGGCGACGAATACATGTGCACGCTTAAAAGACGAACCAACTGTTGAACACTTTTGATTAATCATATGTGCAGGCATTATATATTTGTAATAAAATTGAATACAATTTGTAAATTTGAAAATTTAGAAATTGCATAAATCTATTGTTAAAGTTTTGTTATTTGTATTTCTATTTATGTAATATTTCTCAAAAATACATGTGCTTATACAAAACACATATGCATAAACAAAAAGTACAATTGTCATAATGTACTGACTAGTTAACATTTTTTTTTAACAAAACACATGTGCACATAATGTATTTTTAAACATGTATGATACAAAACAAAAAATAAATAAATAAATAATTTAAAAAAAAAATCCTAAACTCTAGGAACTAAAAAAACGTTTTTTTTAAAAAAAAATAAAAAAGAAGAAAAAAGGTAATTTTACCATTATACCCTTTTGAATTAAATAATAAAAATTAATATAAAAAAAAATCTGATTGGTTGATGCTGGTTCTCGCAGTTCTCGCATTTTTTTTTTGTTCTGAAAATAACCCTTCCCTATATATATATATATATATGAATATTAATAATTATACTCTTTAAATAAACCACATGATTTATTGAATATTTATTTTTACTTTAACTTTATAAGTAATCTTTTACTTGTATCATCCATCTATGTGGGACAGATTTAACAAATATTATTTTTGAGAACTAAATTTTCTTAGTATAATGTAAGTGATTTTTAAAAGTCGCTATGGTGTTATTATTTAATGATAACTTATGACTACGGGCTAATGTCAACTACTTTTGTTTCATACCTTTACAATATACCTACTACCAACTCATTATTGTCACCGCATCACATGGATAATTTACAATTTTTATATGAAAAATTTTGTTATTGCATAACAGTATTCAAAACTAAAATTATCGTCGTCCGTAGATCTATTGTATTATAAAATATAGATCAAAAAAAATTTCGCTGAATATTTTAATGTATGGCGTCCGCCGCTGCAACGCGCGGATAACCTGCTAGTATTATTGTAAGTGTAGAAGGATTTGAAAGATGAAAATGTAAAAATGTGAAAGCAAAGCTCATTTCATAAAGCTAAAGTTACTCAGCGTGTCACTTCATAGTTCATGACAAATAAGTGCAACCCATCAAGATTAAGTACACATAGACGTCGACATCGTTTATCCGTTAATGAAAACGTCATCGACATCGACATCATCTGAACCAAGAGCGGTGTTAGAATGAGACCCTTTGTAAAGCTATAAAACTTTTCATTTCATGATTGCTTATAATTATGTTACTATTTTAACTAGCTGAACCATTTATCTCGACTTACAATATACGTAGTAATTGTTTGAATCTTTTCGTGATAGGCAAACAAACATATAAATCGGTATGCACAGTTGCCCTACTAGTTTTTAAGCAAATACAAAAGTATATTGAGTTTGAATTACATACATGAGAGTCTAATGAATGTTTATACGTAGACATATATTAATTTCTTTCATCTCATAAGGTTGCAACATTTGTTTGTTTACATTGTCTTTGAAGATCTAGCTAGCATTTATTTGTTAGTGGATATTTGTATTATGTTTATATGTTTAGAGCTCGCCCGGTTTATTGTTTGTTGAGGCCTAGCTTATTTATGTTCCTCATGTATTTATATGGCTTGAGCCTTATTATTATGAGGGGTTTGCTACATCCACATAAAAACTCTCACTCAAAACTTCCACTCGCTGACGTGTCAGCGGGTGATTGGTTTTATGTGGATCCACATCCCACAAAAAACCAATAACCCGCTTACACGTCAGCGAGGGAAAGTTTTGAGTGGTAGTTTTATGTGGATCTAGACTTTCTCTTATTATGATATGTGAAAACAATAATCATACATTGTTGCTTTCACAGACCTTAATTGGCAGAATGCTATACTTGATGAATATAATGCACTTATTAAAAATGAAACTTGGGTTCTTGTGTCTCGTCTACTTGACACGAACATTGTTCGTTCTATGTGGTTGTTTAAGCGCAAGTATTTAGCAGATGGATTCCTTAGCTGATACAAGGCTTGCTTTGTTGCTAACGGTCACAGTCAACAGCTTGGTGTTGATTGTGATGAGACGTTTAGTATGATGGTTAAACCGACTACGATTCATATTGTGCTTAGTTTAGCGGTATCTCGGCATTGACATGTTCATCAGCTTGATGTCAAGAATGCATTTCTTCATTGAGAGCTTTCAGAGACTGTTTACATGCATTAATCTCCTGGTTTTCGGGATCCGCAGCATCCCGATTATATTTTCCTTCTGCATAAGTCATTATATGGTCTTAAACAGGCCCGTCAAGCTTGGTTTGATCAGCGTTTGGCAGGTTATGCTATCAAAGTTGGATTTTCTCACAGCCGTTGTAACTTTTTATTGTTTATATTTCGGTAGCGGTTTGATATCGCTTTCCTATTATTATATGTTGATGATATTGTTTTGACAACATCCTCTACAGCTCTTTTAGGACTCATTATCTCCTCACTTCATCAGGAGTTCTCCATGACTGACCTTGGCTCCCTGAATTGTTTTTTGGGGATCTTTGTTTCACGTGATTCTTCGGGTATGTTCCTTACTCAGAATAAATATGCTAGGGAGATATTAGAGCAAGTTGGTATGCTCAATTGTCATCCTTGTCGTACTCTGGTTGACACCAAGAGTAAACTAGGTGCAGATGGTATTTCGGTTTCGAACCCAACTCTTTATAGGAGCCTTGTTGGTGCACTTTAGTACCTCACTTTTACCAAGCCTGATTTATCGTATGCAGTACAAGAAGTATCTTCATTTATGCATGACCCTTGGGAGTCGCATCTCACAGCTCTCATGCACATTCTTCGCTATGTTGGTGGCACTCTTGATCTTGGTCTTCAGATGTACTATTCCTTCACTATGTCATTGGTCGCTTATTCCAATGCGGATTAGGCGAGATGTCCTGACACTCGATGATCTACTTGAGGGTATTGTGTATTCCTTGAAAACAACTTATTATCTTGGTCCTCTAAGCAACAGTTTACTCTTTCACGTTCTAATGCAGAGGCTGAATATCGTGGTATTGCTAATGCAGTTGTTGAGAATGCCTGGTTGCGAAACTTGCTTCATGAGCTTCATTCTTCGTGTGTCTACGGCTACTTTGGTTTATTGAGATAATGTTAGAGCGGTTTATCTCTCATCTAATCCCATACAAAATCAGAGCACGAAGCATATTGAGATAGATTTTCATTTTGTTGGGTTCAGGTTGCCGCAGGACTTGTTCGTGTGTTGTATGTACCTTCACATTTTCAGTTTGCAGAAATTTTCACAAACGGACTATCTTATGCATTGTCCGATGATTTTCAAGTCAGTTTGAGCGTTCGTTCATCTCCCGCTCCAACTACGAGGGGCTATATAATAGTGGATATATGTATTATGTTTATTAGTTTAGAGCTCGGCCCGATTTATTGTTTGTTAGGCCTAGCCCATTTATGTTGCCTCGTGTATTTATATGGCTCGAGCCTTATTATTATGATGTGGGAAAACAATAATCTTACAATATTTTCCAAATCTAGATGTTGTAGCTTTGTTTAAATTGTATATTGTGAATTTTTTTAGTAAGGGGTGTTTTAATTGTTTGTATTTAATTTGCTAGATATGTTTTTAGTTGGTTATACAATATGAATAAATCATTGAACTTTTTAGTAATGAGGTGTTTTATTAAAAGTATTAATTAGACTATAAATTTCTCTTATCTTTGACTAATTTTCAACATTCAACAATTCCACTTTAACCATATATAGCAAGTCGATCAACTAAATTAATAATAAGGAGAAAATTCATGTGTTAAATTCAATATCTTATTTTGTGACAAATGAAAAGGTGACGAATATGTACTTGGGCTGCATGTTCAATCCCATAAGCAATATGCCACATCAGCTTTACAGATTATTAGTCCACGTGTCATCTATTCATTGGTCGTTTGTCACAGGGGACTATATATGCAAGTATTGAACGGACTTAATCTGCGTTCAGTGAAGAAAAACTATGGAGGCAATCCATCCAAGTCAAGTTTTTCTTAAAGATGTTAAGCGAATTGTTATTAAGGTAGACATAGTCTTTACTTCCATTTTCTGCTTTGTTTTCTTTGTAATGACAGGAAAAGGTACAAATGACTAAAACAACATAAATGAAAATTTCCGGTTGGTTTTTTAGACAAGAACTGGACGTTTTATTTCATTGTGTGTGTTCTGTACTTCTGTAGTTGTAACCATGCAAAGTTTAATCGTGTTTTCTAGATAACTAAAGCGTATACTTATCTGTGTAAGTATTTGGCTTTGTGAAAACTTGTTAATACTTTGTAAGTTTGTAACTTAGACTAGCATTGTTTGTGTCTGTGCATTTTTAAAGTGGAGATGCTAATATCATGTATTTGGTTAACTGTGTTCTGTTGGAAATTGAAGAGTGTGTTTATGTGTGTATCTACTTGGCTTTGTAATAACATGCTATTTTTTTTATTTGGAAATTAGACTAGCATCGTTTGTGTCTTTTGGATTTCAAGTTTCAGGAAATATTTATTGTTGTCTTATACTAATGTAATGATGATCGAATTTCGATCAGGAAATTAAGGTAGATTATTTGCTACATAGGTCTAAGCGCGACCGAGGTGTGTGAAATGAGACCTATACTAAATTTAACTGTATCATGCTATTTTAGTTTCAAAATTGTGTACTAATTATAGTTTGGAAATAAGGTTGGGACTGCTGTTGTCACCCAAAATGACGGAAGACTTGCTCTCGGAAGATTAGGAGCACTTTGTGAGCAGGTTATTATAAACACACAATTTGCTACTCTAGTTTTGTGTTTTCGTTTCCATATCTTTTTTTCAAAGGAGATTGGTTTTATGTTAAAAACTCACTGCAGATTCAAGAACTAAATGATCAAGGATTTGAGGTTATCTTGGTGTCATCAGGTGCTGTTGGTGCTGGTCAACAACGCCTTAGACACAGAAAATTAGTCAACAGCAGGTACTTAATCCCTCTGACCCGTTTGACTTGTTTCATTTGTAAGCTAAATCTTTGAATGACGACCCGTTTGACTAGTTAACAATAATTTATAACCCAAATTGAGCTTTTAATGTAATCACTAATTTTTTATATATTTTTTTTCTGAAGCTTTGCCGACCTGCAAAAACCACAAAATGAAATAGATGGTAAGGCATGCGCAGCTGTTGGACAAAATGGTCTCATGGCACTATATGATACAATGTTTAGCCAGGTGAATTTCACCATATTAGTCTTTATATTCCTAACCAAAGTGATATATAAAAGGCTGGCTTAATTTTGTACTGTATCTTTTCCAGCTAGATGTGACATCGGCACAGCTCCTCGTGACTGATAACGACTTTAGAAGTCCAGCATTTAGGCAGCAACTTGGTGAAACAGTCGTTTCGTTATTGTCATTAAAAGTTATCCCTATTTTTAATGAAAATGATGCTGTTAGTACCAGAAAGGCTCCATACGAGGATTCTTTTGGTATATTTTGGGATAATAACAGTTTGGCAGCTCTACTAGCATTAGAGCTTAAAGCCGATCTCCTTGTGCTATTGAGTGATGTAGATGGTCTCTACAGTGGGCCCCCTAGTGATCCACAATCAAAGCTAATTTATACATACATCAAAGAAAAGCTCGAAAATACAATTACCTTTGGTGATAAGTCCCGATTAGGACGATTTGGTATGACTGCTAAAGTCAAAGCTGCTGTCTGCGCATCTCAAGGTGGTACCCCCGTCGTCATTACAAGGTATAAATTTTTGGCAGTTTATATTAAACTCGTGTATCATAGTAAACAAATCATGATTTTTATGAAATTGTATTTGTAGCGGGTTTACAGGAGACAATATTGTCAGAGTTCTTGCTGGACAACAAATCGGTACACTCTTTCATCAAGATGCTCATTTATGGGTTTTAGACGGAGAGTTAGATGCACGTGAAATGGCGGTTGCTGCAAGAGAAAGTTCTAGAAGACTTCAAGCAATCTCTTCGGACGAAAGGAATAAGATTTTATTGGGTATAGCTGATGCACTGGAAGCAAATGAGAAGGTGATTATACATGAAAATGAAGCTGATGTTGCTACTGCAAAAGATGCTGGATTTGAAACATCTTTAATCTCTCGGTTGGCTCTGAATGCTGGAAAGGCAAGTTATTGTTGTACTTGTAGTCTTTCGTCATGTAGTTAGTGTGTGTGTGCCTCATTTATGTTTCCGAGTCTTGATTTTCCTCTTTTTAGCAGGTTGCTAGTCTTGTGAAAGCTATGCGTGTTCTTGCAAAAATGGAAGAACCAATTGGACAGATATTAAAGAAAACCGAGGTAAGAAAATGGTGTTTTCTCTCTAAAAGGGGCAATTTTTGCTTCACACATTATATAAACTTTTTGCTGATGAGTCAGTTCAAAGTATTACTAATTGAACCTTATGCACAATTAATGATTTTGGAATTTTAGTGATCCATTATTGTTTTATCCAGATTTCAGTTGGCTTTGTCTTAGAAAAGATATCATCTCCTTTAGGTGTTCTTCTTGTTATCTTCGAGTCTCGACCTGAGGCACTAGTCCAGGTACGTAAATGGAAGCCTTTTTGTAAAGTGTTATATTTTTGTTATTTTCAGCTCAGGTACCCAAGAAAATATAGTTATTATGTTAAGCTGAACTGTTACATGTCATGTGCATAAAATAATTTGGCCAGATAGCATCACTGGCTATCCGAACTGGGAATGGGCTACTAGTAGAAAGGCGGAAAGGAAGCCAAACAATCAAATGCAATCTTGCACAAGGTTACTGTAGGATATATGATCAGTATATATGAGTCCACCTTTCTTATAATGTCTTAAAATTTTGACTTATTGCTGTAATTTCCTTAAAATTTTAGATTATTACTTCAGCCATCCCGGAAACAGTAGGTAAAGGGCTAATTGAACTCGTGACATCTAGAGAAGAGATTTCAGAATTGCTTAAGCTCGATGATGTTATTGATCTCGTGATTCCAAGAGGCAGCAACAAACTTGTTTCTCAAATTAAGTCATCAACCAAAGTTCCTGTTATAGGTCATGCTGGTAAGGTGGTGTTAACTAAAATGAACAGGGGAGATGAGTTGAGTAAGAAGTCATATGGGATGCCAGGATGGAATGGAGTTAGAATGGTTATTTTGTATGCGGGTTGGGTTGATCCGAAGCCTTATCTCCCAAAATTTAGTCTATTTATAATAGTAATATCAAGTGGGAGACTTGATGCAACTAAAACGACACTTTGAGCAAATTGCAACCCATTTACCCCGTTTTCTTTATCTAGTTTTCTTTTTTTACCCGTTTATAACTATCAGAAGTTGAGGATTCCTCCTGTAGTGTTAATTTACATTGATGAATATACTCTTGCTAACGATGGTATAACTCATTTTCTTATAATATTCTAGATGGAGTTTGTCATGTTTATGTTGACAAATTAGCTTATATGAAAATGGCAAAGAACATCGTTTTGGATGCAAAAACAGATTATCCAGCTGCTTGTAATGCTATGGTATTTAATATCCTTTGTACTAAAATCTTGCATTGCTTTTCAGTTTTTTTTTTGTTTCTCTTGGCTTTGTATATTGTGATCTTTTTCAGCATATCCCTTTTATTATAACTATTTCTCATTTTCACCAGGAAACACTTCTTCTTCATAAGGATTTGATGCAAAATGGTGGTGCTAGCGAGCTTCTTTCTGAACTTGATGCTAAAGGTATACTCTTTCACGGTTTCACCATCAGAAGATCACATCAGGTTGTACTTCGTGAATAAATCTATAGTCACATATAAGTATTGTTATTAAGTTTCAATGATCATACACCAGAAAGATCATCTTGATGTGTGTCTTTCAGGTGCTAATATATATGGTGGTCCAAAAGCGAGTTCTTTGCTGGATCTTCCAGAAGCACCTACATTACATCACGAGTACAGTTCATTGGCTTGCACAATTGAAATTGTGGATGATTTGGATGCTGCTATAGATCACATTAACAAGAATGGAAGGCCTGTTACCTGATATGATATTTTTATATATTGTGTCTGTTATGCTATTTTATAAAAGACGCTTATACAATGCTACCATGAATTTTCTGCAGTGCGCATACTGATTGTATTGTTACAGAAGACCCTGAAGCTGCAGATGCTTTTATACGTCGAATTGACAGGTGCTCATGATTTCTTACTAGTATTAATTCAGCTAAAAGCTCTTTTCAGTTAAATAAAGGTCTTATTGCATAAGCAACAGTATATTTTTTCTTATTTGTTCCGTTTTTTAATGTGCCTTTTTTTGTGCATCTGAGTCATTAAAAGATGGTTTTGTGTCTCGTTTGGGTCATTTTGTAACCTTTATTCTTAACATATTTCGATAATACTTCACGTTATAACGATATGTATCTAGCATTTTCATACGAAAGGTATTTTGAAAATCCGTTCTTGCTACAAAATGACTCAAACATGTCAGAACCTTTTTTATTGGCTCATATGACCAAAAAAAAGGTTCTATTACGAAGACAAATGAAAAACTATATTGGTATTTTATACTTATCCTCTGGCTGGTCACATTTTTTGTAGTGCTGCTGTATTTCACAACGCAAGCACAAGATTTAGTGATGGATTTCGTTTTGGTCTTGGTGCTGAGGTATCATATAGGCATAAATATTTGAAAATACTGTATAGTCAATATTTAATATTGTTTTAGTCCATAATACAACTCATTGTTTATTGGGAAACAGGTTGGTATAAGTACGAGTAGGATTCATGCTCGTGGACCAGTAGGAGTTGAAGGTTTACTGACAACAAAATGGTACATTTAAGCTTTTCTTGTGTTTTACTTTCTGAGAATCCTCATTTCTACATATTTGAAATGATGTAATGTTGGTGCTTATATTTCAGGATAGGAAGAGGAAGTGGACAAGTGGTGGATAACGATAAAGGGGTCATGTATACTCATAGAGACCTCACTCAGCAAACTTAAGATTTTAGTCCATAACTCCGAATCATTGGTGGTATATGTATTTTAATTGAAATGGAAAATAAAGTAATGGTCTTGCTGTTAACCACCAAATGCTGTAGCATAATATTTGGTAGTTTGTCATTATTTTGGGAACGACGAAGAAGAGGAGAGAGTTGGGCAATTTTACCTTTTTATGCCTTCATCGACTATCATGTTAAAAGGTTGATGTAAGAAATATTATGCTACGTTGTTTTCTTCTAGCTTCTTTTTTTTTCCTTATTGAGGTGTGGGGATTCTGTTAATCAAAGTGGTTTTTCATATAAGTTTCAGTTTTATAAAGAGTGTATACACACCTAAGGAAAATCAACACATTCTGTCTGTTGTGCTACTTGAACCTACAACTACTGGTTCAAAAGGTTAGGACAAAGGTCATTGGTTAAACAGCTAGCCATATATGGAAACAGAAAGTACAGAGCTAAGGTGTCTTTAATTCTAACTGGAAATGTCAAGATCCTGTTTCTCCTTTACTTTTATACCCAATGTGCTAAATCTGAAAATTGAGCATTTTTTTTATAAATATAAAATCTGAGTTCTAAAATTAAAAGGATCTGAGTTCGAAAATTGGTGAACCACTTAACATTCAAACTTGTTCACCAATTTGATGTGTTCCCTTTTTTTGTTAATTTTTTTGTCCGACTTATCTGAGATGAAACATAAGCCATGCTGACCCATTTATAACCAAATGGGTCAGCTACCAATCGTAACCCAAATGCCAGTCTCTTGTTTAATATGGAGATAACAAGCTATAATAAAGAGATCACTATTGACGTAGCACCCAAATCAGAACTGACGCGTCCAAAGATAGGGATAACAATATCAATTTGGAATAAAATGATAATGGATATGTATATTTGCACAAGAGAAAACCAACTTTTGCGCTCAGGAAGTACATCAAAACTTAAGTAGTACTCGAGAACTAACACGTCAATATATAGTACTTTAAATTCGACATTAAGAAGAATAACATGTCAATAAGTATGTCTGTCATTAGAACATTATCATTTGCCAGGCAAAGATTAACTTAGCCTCAGATATCAGCACAATCAACAAACAAAGGATCTCAAACGCATAGGCATTAAAGTGAAACGGTTGCGTGAGAAAATGATCTGTCTTTTTTGGTATAAAATCTGTAGACTTGTATCTCGGTGTGAGAGTTGTTTCAAGAAAAGGAGGATCGTGGTCAATTGGAGTTCCAAGAGTAGCAAACGCTCAAGAAAGGACTTAATTAACGGAGTTGCATTTTCTATCAAGACGGATCAGTAAACCACACCAGATTCATCACATGTGGCATTTTGCCTTTGGTTGGGTAGTTGCAGCAAAAGCTTATACTTGATGTTACTGGTTCTTTGAAAAAATTTAATAGCAATTTCTTTTTCCCCTATATGCACTACACTATGTAGCATATTCTAACCGAGTATGTTAACATAAGATGGTAGGAACCATAGTTTTCCCAATGATTTATACCACCAAACACAGCAAAGAAACAATAGATACGATTTAGTAGCTCTAAAATAGACCCAAACTTGGCTGTAAATCGTGTGCCACGGCCAAAATAACAGTTGCAGCAATTAGTAGTTATTAATAATTCCACATTAGCTTACACAAGAAATCCGATTCATTAGACACTAAAACATAACATCTTTTATATGCTCATTGATAAGTCTCTGATGGTGCAAAACCCCAAAAGCATTTAATAACCGTTTGTTCCAAAATAGCCATTGACATTTAAAAAATGCTTCAAAAGAAGCATTACTATGCCTCAACAAACTTCTTAAGGTTCTTGAGCCAGTTTGTGTACTCTTTGTGCTCTTTGTTCACCATGTATTCATGCAGAAAGTTTGTTGCACTCGGCTTGATCCCTCTGATCTCCAAATACTTGTGGAATGCCTTCTGCAGATTTTCATCCAATTCACTGCAAAAAAAATTTAGACTGAAGTAAGTGTACGAACACCAGAACAATACAATGAGCTCATTATCCCACATTCTGAAGGTGACAAATTCAACCCATTTAGTTAAAACTGGGTAATTTGAGTTGCTATATATCTTAACAGGACAAATGGGTAAACTTTAAAGAAAGTGAACAAGTCAAAAACCAATATAAGCCACAAAAACATTGAAGAAAGTTGCTATATAGTACCTAAAGTTACTCGTTTGAACCATTAACACACCCACTTTGTCGCACCTTAGTTTAAGCCAAAGAAAGTTACTATAAGCCACAAAAACATTGAAGAAAGTTACTATATACTACCTAAAGTTACCCGTTTGAACCATTAACACAGCCACTTTGTCGCACCTTAGTTTAAGCCAAAGAAAGTTTAGAAAGATGGTACTCACTCAAATCTGGGCCCTTCATAAGGAAGTTGATCTTCAGTCATATCTGGATCTTTAACAGACAAGCTATCAATAACAATCTCATCAGCATACGCAGTGACACCAAACTCCAAGCAAGGCCCGCCAGTTTTAGAGACTTTGACAACCATTGGGAGACTTGACTGGGTGTCCTTATCAGAATCATCATCCGCATCATCATCATCATCTTCCTGGCCTGTAGTAAGGCTTGATGGTTCAACTTCAACATGGATAGTTTCACCTAGGTATTCTCTGGTCAGATATACTGTTTGCTGCCCGGGATTATCTTCAAGTTTAAACGGAAAGCCTTCTGGAATAGCATCACCCTGCAAAGATAAAAGCATAAATTATCTTCCATTATAGAATGACCTTTTGAAGAATATAAGATGCTATGATTACTAAACGGAAGACAGCAAAGATTAATGTTTTAAACATGACACATATAAACTTGAAAGCTAGCCAAACTACCAATTAAAGATAAAACAAAAGCCAGAAAAATTTTGAAATATTGCAGGGGCCATCCTTGGGGCTACCACTGAACAAAAAAAAGACTGTGATTGTGACCAAATATAAGATGCAATACAGTTTAAATTCAAGTAAATATAGAGTGAGAAACTAGTGAAACAATGAAAACAGAAAGAGAACTGTTAACGACACATAAAGATATTCATTAAAGAAGATTGTTTAGAGATATAACTAAAAGGCATTCCTAACTGTGCAGAACTAGGTGACGATATTAGTAAAAATATCATAACCAAAAAAATTTACTAGTATCTTCAAAAATACAAAGTACATGGCTAACCAACAAACTATTAACAGAAACTGAGTAATCATCAGTACTTAAAAATGACAACAATTTGAAACGGATATCAATAGGCAGCATAATGAAACAAACAACACTATCCCCTTTTTATTTTAATGCAAAGCACTTGCAACTGGGAAATAAAAGTGTAATTGGCATATATATGTGTCATTTAAAGAAGGTTAAATTCAAGCTTATACCATTTCATAATCTTTAATCTTAGAATTTTCTTGTAGCCGATCACATTATATCATTTTTATACACAAATTATCATTTCTAAAAGCCGGGATTTAAAGGTATTTCCACTTCCAAAATGACCTAAACAGATCACAGAGACTATTTAAAAAAACAAGACCATGACTAGTGAGCGCATATCTAATGCAAAACAAAAACACCTTATAAAAGCTACTGTGTTTGGCTAAGCTTATATGATGAGCTTATTAGCTTATATGACTCGAACAAGCCACAAAGTGGTCGGCTAAGCTTATGTAAGTGGGCTTATGAGCCTATAACAGGGGGTTTTGATAAGCCACAGATTTTGGCATTTTTAAAGAGGGTTGGGCTTATAGGGAGATTTACATACATCCCCACATACACACCAATATTTACATATTCCCCCAAATACAAGTTTTTAATGCATAATGTACATGCCTATTAAAGCAGGGTTTGGGGAAATATGTAAATAGTGGTGTGTATGTGGGGATGTATGTAAATGCCCCGGGCTTATATAACATGTCCCATTACAAATTCCCATTTTACCCTCAATTATACTCGATTTAAGGTTCAAATTTCTTAACCCATGTCCCTTTTTGTCATTTACCAACACAGCCTAAACCAAATACTTGAGTTTATCAGAAACATAAGCAAATCCAAACACGCACAATAGGCTTATGAGCTTATAATATATAAGCCATAAGCTGCTTATATAACATAAGCATAAGCCCAAATTACAAGCTTAGCCAAACACCTGCTTATCAAAATTCAAAACCGCTTTATATAAGCTCATAAGCCTACTCATATAAGCTTAGCCAAACAACTGATTTGGGCTCATATGAGTCATATAATCTAATAAGCTCATAAGCCCATCATATAAGCTTAGCCAAACACCTCCATAAACACGAACTCTAACTACAAGTTATAGTTTACCAACATTTATTTAATTTATACAAATACTGCATTCAATGTCTTTCATTTCTAATGTTAAACAAAAAATCATTTCGAACAAAAACAATATCTTCAATATTTATAAACTAAACCCATAAAAACAAGAAAAAAATAATCCAGTCTTAAACATATTTAATCACTTAACAAATATTGTCTAGCGGACAAATTCAAAACCATTATATACAAAACATGTTAATATAAGGTGAGATAAACTCTTAACTACTACTAAGAATTTGTAAAAGATTTATGTATGAACAAACTGCACAAAATGTCTTTCATTTCAAATATTTAACAAAAAATCATCATTAAAAACATAAAAGATATCCTTAAAATAAAATAAAGAATGAAACAAAAACCATTTTCATAACATACATTTAATTACCACATTAGCTCAACAATAAAAAGTAAAATAAAAAAAGGGGTACCTCCTCAAAGCTTTCAACAGAACACTGAATCTCAGAGTCAATAACCTTCAACAAAGCCTCATCAGCACTTGGTTTTTTCAAAGCAGTTGAAGAAGCAGAGTAACAATACTTACAAACACATGGACCCAAACATGACCTGTTTGAAGACCCAATAATGTTTTTTTTGTTATGTTTCAAAGCTGTTGATAACAAAGCACCCCTAGTGGCAGTAGCAAAGGTGCGTTGAGTTGTGGCGGTGAAGAGACGCGCCGCGAGTGGGGCTGATCGGCGGATGATGGTGTTGAAAGCCATTTTTGTTTTGGGGTTTAAGGAATTATTAGGGTTTTGTGAATGAAATGGAAGTGTGCGGCTGTTTGGTTTTATGTGTGTGAATTTCGTAGGGAGCAAGTTTAATCTGGGCCGTTGGATTTTTTTAAGGTAAATATGTTCTGGAATTAATAAATGATTTGTTTTGAAATTGGAAAATATTTTTGGTATCCCGAAATGATTTATCTCTAAAAGGTTATCGTGAAAATGAAAATGTGTTAGTTTATTTTTGGCATGTCAAAATTGAAGACATAAGGTATGTTTGGGGGATTCGGTTCTATTGAGAAGCGAAGGTGATATGCACATTTATATGCTATGAATTTTTTAACGGCAAACAAATTATAGTTGTGATAGTGTCGTAAGTATTTCGTGTGACGTTTAAACATAATACGTGAAAATATCAAAATATAATTGCAAAAAGTTATAACATGCGATAATTCAACTCAAATAATAATTCTTAACATGTATCAAAGAACATATAAAAACATTTAGTTAAACCGAATATAAAAATTACATCAAGGCAAGAGGAATGCTCCATGTAGGCATGTCATCAGTGACGTATACAATCAATCATAGTTGTTTGCCGCTAAAAAATTACATCAAAGTGCTCACGTTGGCTTACACGGTGACGTATACTATCAACTCGGCTTTTTCAACATTAAGGTGATACCTAGATAACTACACAGATTATTTCATAAATTTGGTTCATATGCCAACATTTATTGAGGTAACTAAAAAATCCAATGAAAACCAAACATAAAGCCGCAAGATCTGCAAAATTATAGTTAAAGCCTCCATCTGGCTTCATA
The DNA here is from genome assembly GCA_019973895.1 of Chrysanthemum seticuspe. Lineage (NCBI taxonomy): Eukaryota > Viridiplantae > Streptophyta > Magnoliopsida > Asterales > Asteraceae > Chrysanthemum > Chrysanthemum seticuspe. The sequence goes on from BPTQ01000004.1 coordinate 97,473,271, forward strand.
ATTATAAGAGGTTGTTTTTTTCCTTGTGTGCGTATCACCTAAGTTCCAGCTTTCAATGAGTCAAGCTTAAAACACAAAATTATCTAAAGAGTTATTTTTGCAAGTTAATTTGTGAAGAATAACACAAGTTATCCTGATATTTTTACATGATAAAAACCATATATTATGACTTTTTGATGAATCTCCGTGAAAAATATACAAATATTACTTGTGTAAAGGATTCTGGACTAATGAATTATGTACTCATGTTTCTAATTCTAGCCGCCCATAAACTCTTGGTGTTGTTGCTATAACCAAATGTAAATTTTGTATTATTAGTAATTAATAACACATATGATGATTCAGTCAAGAAACTCAACTTCACTATGGTATCATCACAGATATTGGATATTCAAATAACAGGTTGCTTTAGTATACTAAGAAATGAAAAGTATGTAAAAATATAAGCCATCTGTAAGTATGAGAAAGAATATATACCATGTTAATTATCGACTTCTTTTTTGTCATGGACCTTTCCACATAGATATTGGATCAACATTCCAAATATTCCAAACTTTCAAGATAGGTACTTTACCCATTTTATCAATGATTTCCAAGGCTGTTTGATAGCAATAAGACCCATGGATAATATAATTTCAGAATATATCGTGCTCACCTCGTTTTTAGTCTAACCCACATGTTTTTTTTCTACAAGATCTAAAAAAGAACAATAAAAAAACTGAATGAAACACTTAGATGTTGTTGAACATTTAAAGAAAAACTCAGTAATCCCACCGGTTCTTGTTTCTACTCTCAGTAGTCTCACCGGCTCTTGTTTCTGCAACAAAAAAGCAAAACTCAACAAATGATCAAAAAGAAAAAAAAAAAAAAGTTAAACCAGTTATTATGAAGAGATTAAACATAAGAGAAAAATTAATGGTGGTGAATGAATGTTGAGAAACCCATTATATACGGTTGAAAATTGATTCATTGAGTTTTGAATTTCAAAGTAGTGCACAACAGGTATATAACTTGAATTGATTCATTAAAGTCAGACGTGTAAAAATAGTTGTCATACTTACCACAATACTGAAGTCAGCCTTACCCTGTATATTTTCGAATTTGCAACTGATTAATTACTCATTCAAGACTTACCATGTATAAATTTAATTTTCTAAGAATTTTGAAAATTCAACATTGTAAATTAATTAAGAGAAGAGTTATTTTACGAATAGAGTTATTTTACATACAAAATTTTCTCACATATCAAGGGACTCGTTTCTACTCTTCATCTAGAAAGAAATCAATGGTTGAGATTAAAATTATTTTATTATTTCACATATTTTTTATAATTTAAATATCTTTTAAACCGTTAATCGTTAAGCGAAAATAGATACACCATTGCGACGAGCATTTATTTATCTTTCTATAGACGGTCACTTTGATATACTTTCGAAAAAAGAAAAAAAAAACGTTTTTTTACGTTTTTCGTTTTTTTTACGAATATGAGATTTGCATGAAAAAATCACATGTGATTAAACACTAATTTGAATATCACATTTGATATTTAGTGTTAAATCACATATGATATGTAATATCACATGTGATATTAGTGTTAAGTCACATATGATATATGATATGTAATATCACATGTGATGTTAGTGTTAAGTCACATATGATATATTATCATATGTGATTTAATACTAATATCACATGTGATATTCAAATTTATCATATGTGATTTAACACTAATATCACATGTTGTATTCAAATTTATCATATGTTATTTAATACTAATATCACATGTGATATTCAAATTAGTGTTTAATCACATATGATTTTTTCTTGCAAATTTCAGTAACGAAAAAAACGAAAAAGATTAAAAAAAAAAGGTGAAAAACACGATTTTTTTTTTGTCAAAAGTATATCAAAATGCCTATCTATAGAAAGATAATTAAATGCTTGTCGTAATGGTATATTTTTTTTCGCTTAACGATTAACGGTTTGAAAGATAATAATATTTGAAAAAAGGATGAAAGTGGGTTTTTTTTTAATTTTTATGATTAATCTCATTCATTATATCAAATAAAAATAGAAGAAAGATAGATGGTGGAGATTGATCCCTTGAGATGTAAATGATCTTTTGTCCTTAAATGATCTTAAATCGTTATTTTACATACAAAACTTCTATCACATACCAAATGACTCATCCCCACATTCCATCTAAAAAAATAAATGGTTGAGATTAAAAGTATTTTATTATTTCACCTATTTTTTCTAATTTAAATATCTTTTAAACCGTTAATCGTTAAGTGAAAATAATTACACCATCACGACGAACATTTAATTATCTTTATATAGACGGGCACTTTAATATACTTTCGAAAAAAGAAAAAAATATATTTTTTTCACGTTTTTCCGTCTTTTTTGTTTTTTTTTCGAATCTGAGATTTGCATGAAAAAATTACTTGTGATTAAACATTAATTTGAATATCACATTTGATATTTAATGTTAAATCACATATGATATTAGTGTTAAGTCACATATGATATATTATCATATGTGATATAACACTAATATCACATGTGATATTCAAATTTATCATATGTGATTTAACACTAATATCATATGTGATATTCAAATTTATCATATGCGATTTAACACTAATATCACATGTGATATTCACATTAGTGTTTAATCACATGTGATTTTTTATGCAAATTTCAGTAACAAAAAAATGTAAAAAATAACGTGAAAAACACGAAACTTTTTTTTTTGTCAAAATTATATCAAAGTGCCTATCTATAGAAAGATAATTAACTGATTGTCGTAATGGTATAATTTTTTTCGCTTAACGACTAACAGTTTGAAAGATATTAATATTTGAGAAAAAAGATGAAAGAGAGTTTTTTTAATTGTTATAATTAAATACATCCGTTAGATCAAATAAAAATGGGGGGAAGATAGAGGGTAGAGATTGATCCCTTGGTATGTAAAGGATCTTTTGTCATCAAATGATCTTAAATCATTAATTAATGTTTTCAAAGTTTCTTTTTTTATTTTCAACTTTTCACTTTTCAAGATTCAAAGGTTTTCAACTAAACTTGACTTTCAACGTTCAACATTTTCAACTTTGATCATTTTCTCTATATATGTAGTTAAAATATCTATTTTTTTCATTAAATGTCTTAAAATTCAGCAATATCTTACTATCTTATAATGAAGAAAAACCTTTTTATTCATTAAATGTCTTAAAATTCAGTAATACAAAAAATCAAGCATAAAGTACAACCATCTAAAACACAAGCTTTAAACAATACAAGTATTAATGCAATGTTTATAATTCATTGATGTATAATTAATATACATTCTTAAACACTTATTTAATCATAAATACAAGTATTAAAATACATAATACAAGTCATGCAAACCAAGCAAGTTATTAAACACAAAAAACAACTAAACAAAATAATACAAACTAAACAAAGTTTCATCAAACTTTTGTCATTACTTAAAGTCCTAAACGAACAAACTAATCAATAAAGCTATTGCCAAAAAAAAACGCACAAATGAAATAAATTATTAGCCAAAAAAATTTAATTAGAGGATACTCACAGCTTCATCGTGTGGGAACCATGCTAGTTACTTTTAAGGGAAAAATGTCTAAAAAGGCATCGAACTTGCAACTTTTTTCTTTTGTGGGCATCAAACTTTTTTTTCTTCCTAAAGTAGTAAAAAACTTCATTGATTTTCCTATTGTAACACTAAATCACACTTTTTGTGTAATTAGCCTAGTTAATTACAATTAACTCGTTTTAGGTTAATTAACTCACTTTTGGGCATTGTTTTGACAAAGCTTGGAAGTTTAGGGGTTGATTTTAGAACTTTTTTACGCTTAATTAGTATTCCCACCCCAAATTCATAACCCCTTCCTGAATACTTTCCCCAAACGTTTCAAAAAAAAATCAAGAACCCTAATCATGAGTAGTTCTTCTTCAGATCAATCCCGTTTAGTTGGAGGTAAACTTGAACATTTTTGTAAGTGTAATCGACAATTGAGAGTCCAAACTTCTACCACAAGGACGAATCCAGGAAAGTAATTTGTAAAATATGGTGAATGTCGCGTCTATGTGTTTCTGGATGAAGACCTTCCTAGTCAATACTACAAGGACTTGGTATATGGGTTCTTTCAAAGGCACAAAGGTATAGAAACTGCACCCATGATGGAAGCTCTAGCTTTGGAAAAGTTAAGGTTGGAAGAGGAGTTGAAGGCTACAAAGACAAGATTGGAGGATGAGGTGAAGGCTAGAAAGTCTAAGTTGGAATTGTATGATAGGTTGTTTATGATGATGTTAGGATTGTTGTGTTTCATCTGTGTTTGGTTTGGTATGAAACTATCCAACTGATGCAATGATTAGATAATCTTTAATGTAATCTTTTGAATTGTTAACTGTTAAGTTTGGATAATGAATGTAAATGTTTTAGTTTGGGTAATGTTTTGAATTGTTAAGTGTTAGTTTGGATAATTGTTAGTCACTGCACATTTGTCTTCAATATGTGTATGGTCTGCAATGAGTAGATGGTTAGTCTACTCATTTAGTATGGTCTGCAATTAGTATGGTTAGTCTGCACAATTAGTATTGTCTGCAATGAGTAGATGGTCTGCACAATAAGTAGAAACTAAGTAACATACCATTCATAAAAGGGGTTACTAAAGCCATAGGATTACATAGGATTATTCTAGGGGACTAAAGCCATACATCAGGTAAACTACAACCACAACCATTACTAACTTCAAGTGGTTCCAAACCACTCATTTCCTCCCTTTCCCCTTCCCCTTAGGAGTCTCAGCTGCATGGTTGGTAGGTTTCACAGCAAAGTCTTTGATACCTAGTTTGCCACAAGTTTCCTTGTTTGGCAATCCCAGAACTTTGACCCTAGAATCAAAAGCTAGCTTGGCAAGCTGCTTTGAGGTTAGTGCCTCCTCATCATCATCAGATGCAACATGCCTTGAGCTTGAACCAACTTTCCAATCAAGAGTTAATGGCTCCTCAATGGTGGAAAATAATTGGACCATGATGCTTCTTCACTTGTGGTGTCAACAGTCTCTGTGCTGGAAATGCTTATTATTTCTGGAAAAAAACCGTTAGCCTTACTATTTTATAAAGATAACGTCACACTAGTGAAATGGACTAGATTCGTAGTATACTTTGCCCGCAAGGACTAGTATCATTTAAGTGGCAAAGTTGTAGTGGTTAGAGCCTATAAATACCCCTCATGACTCTTCATGAGGGGTGTGGGAATTCATGAGGTTTGTGTTTCATTTGTGTCATCAATAAAAGTATCTTGTTTTTCTCTACCCTCTCACTACTTTCTCTCTCTAAAACAATGATTCATATCATCATGTTTGATCAACCTCGACCTCCCGAACTACATAAATTACATGTATTTATGGTCCTACAATTGGTATAAGGAGCCATGTTGTTTATCTTTGCTGATTTATGTGGTTTCGAATCATGTTTCAAAACTCTATTTACCATGTTTTAATGAAGCTGGAATTTTTTTTCCTCATCTTAAAGGGTAACAGTTTTTTTCATAGTTGTCAGGATCCCGATCCTGATCTTAGGATCTTACGATTTTACGATACTGCAAAGCAAAAACGATCCGGATCCTACATAGGATCTTTGCAGGCTTAAGATCTTATAGGATCCCGATCTTTACCATACGATCTTACGATCTAATCCGATCCGATATTACTTTTCTCGGATTACAAACTAAAAAACTACAAATTTATGGGTTGTTTGTTTGTAGAATTCAAAAAACAACATGTTAATCTTTTTAAATATTTTATAATCATAATTTAGGACAACATTTATATGAAACATTCATAGTATTTTATGGTTATAATGTATTAGAATTTGTAGATTTGTATAAAATTACATAAACTATTAAGAAATAACATTAGAGTAGGATCTTAAGATCCCGATCCGATCTTACGATCACGATCTTGCAAAGACGAAAACGATCCTGGGTAGGATCCCGATCTTGACAACCTTGGTTTTTTTAACTATTGTTGTGTATCATATCGTCAAAAAAAATATCATATTTCTTACTTTTATGGTTGTGTCAATCTGTGGTCACTTTTGTCCAATCAGTCTTTTGATAACTATTAGTATCCTTTGATGTTTTTTTTGCACCAATCTGTGAAGATAATGTGGTCAACATGGTCAATTTTAGTGGTCAAACATGGAACTTGAAGCAGTTTTTCTGGGTTTATACAGGAACTTCTATGTTGCGGTTTGAAGAAAGAGTTAACCCAAATCCGGTTTTTAAGGAAAGTTCGAATGCGTTTTGAGTTGCGTTTTGTGCCAAAAGCGTTTTTCTCCAATGCGTTTTGACAGATCCAATTTTTTGTCAACTGCGATTGGACCCAGTTTTGACTGCGTCTTGTGTGAAATGCATTTTGTCTCTTGTGCGGTTTGTGTCATAGCACTTGATGCGATTTGAAGTTTGATCTTAAAAAGAAACGCTTTTTGACCATGACCTAGACTACAATGCGTTTTGTTGACCATAAAGCGATTTTTTTAAAGTCAAAAGCATTTTATGCGGTTTGATGAAAGGAAAAAGAAAGCGTTTTGTTGACTTGTTGACCATACAATACCAACATACCAAATAGACACATCGACCTCAGGTTCTATTCAAACCCATCATCAGTCCGAGAAATCCAAATCAAGAACCATCTAAACCTACATCTTGACTCAAACCATAACCCTCACAATCACTCTTCATCTCTTATTCTATCATCAATGTAACACGAATTAAATTGTAAACGATCTCAGATTTGTTTCACTCTTTTTTTTTGCAATCTTTTAAATATTGTTTTAATTGAAACAATTATCCTCATCGATCAATTTAGAATACGATGCTTCTAATTATATCCAAAACATTAAAAGAGGTTTGCTAACAAGATTGTTATAAACCTTTTTGTTTCGTTTTTTATATCAAAATCAATTACCTACCCGAGACCTTTATCAAAAGATCTTGAAGCCATGAAGTTCAACACTTGTTTTCTTCAATTCGACGATGGAAAATGAAATATTGTTGGTGGTGGGTTTTGATTGTTAGAAGAAAGGAGATTTGTTGTTGATGATATTTGCTTGGAAAGGAGATGATGCGTACTCTTTTTCTCAGATCTTTTTTGGGAGAAAAAGTTATGTGGTAGGCGGAAGTTTATTTGAGGATTGTGATTAGGGTTAGAGTAAAATGAGCGTTTATTTAGGGTTTGATAGGATTTATATCCAAATGGGATTATTTTGAGATGGATCGGGTTTTATGTGAATGGTATGGGCCTCCGAATTCTATTATTTTGTTTTCAATTGATTTGGGCTGGTGATAACATTTATTATTTGGGCCGACCATTGCTGATGGATTATTGCAAAAATGATGATGGTCTTACTAGAGACTATGAATTGGTGTTGCACATAAAATTTGTTATCCAAAATTTTTTTACAAAAACTATTGGATACAATTTTTATATTTGGTAAAGTGTCGGTATTTTGGTATATTATTCACGGAGGATACATGCATTCACGGCTTGAACAACATTTGAGAAAAAAATGACTATGGGGTTTTTGTACGGTATTGCTTACGAGGAATTGAAGTGACGTTTCACAAGTGTACTTCTTTATCTTTGATACGTTGGTTGGTTGGATGCATGTCTCAAGATAACTTATTGGGGCATACCTGTCACTTTAAGTGATCATGAATTGACAATCTGGTTATAACTGATGTAAGGAGTTACGTTATAGTGCTCACAGTGTATAACTATCACTTTAAGGAGTTATGTTGTAGTGCTTAGTGTCACACGGCGTTGTGGATTGTTCAAAAATATAGAACAAGCAGCAAGTCACAAAGTTGGGATGTTTACTTCCTTTTCAAGTTGGTCGTATCGGGTTATCTCCATAAGTGTCATTACTATTAGTCGGTGAATTCAAAGGAGGTTCGATTTCAGGTTGATTTGAGAGAAGTGTATTGAGAGTATATTTTTGCGACATATTCTCACGAAATTATGCTCAATCTAAGGATTTAATATTGCATCAAGATAAAGGTATACAACATGTACGCAACATTATGATGATTCCGATAGCTCGCAACCATCAGGAGGGAGAAGTTGGTGTTTCATCTTTCGTGATTGGATTGACGAAGGGAACTGTGCTCAATACCGAAGAAGGAGAAGTAGTGTGTGTACATTGGGGCTTTCTACCAACTTGGATGCAATACTAAGTGAGTTATGTTGTTATGATGTTCCCAGAACGTCAACCATTGTGCCAGAATCAAGAGTCTACTTTCTCCGCTGCGTGTTTGAAGACTAAAAAGATTTTAAGAAAGAGTGTTGTCGATTCAGGAGGGAGCAAAAGAAAGAAAAAAAGGCTCATTAGTTAGGAGAGAGTAATAACCTAACTAGACCATTACAGTTGAAGTTCAGAGCTACAACGATTTGTGCCATCAGCGCCAAAGATCAAATGCCGAGATCGTCGGAAGAAGAGAACTTCAAGTTTGCCTCAGTATCTAGACTACAGAGACTTTGCGCTTCAACAACGTCAACATAGTTTATTACTGTTGTAATTTACTTTGTTTATGTATTTATAGGTCTCATTGTAACCATTCACGTGTGACAATATCTTGGAGGGAGATTGTTAGCCTCACTATTTTATAAAGATAACGTCACACTAGTGAAATGGACTAGATTCGTAGTATACTTTGCCCGCATGGACTAGTATCGTTTAAGTGGCAAAATTGTAGTGGTTAGAGCCTATAAATACCCCTCATGACTCTCCATGAGGGGTGTGGGAATTCATGAGGTTTGTGTTTCATTTGTGTCATCAATAAAAGTATCTTGTTTTTCTCCACCCTCTCACTACTTTCTCTCTCTAAAACAATGATTCATATCATCAAGTTTGATCAACCTCGACCTCCCGAACCACATAAATTACATGTATTTATGGTCCTACAAAAACAGATATGAGAAAGCAAGATAAAAAGGTATGACTTATTAACTTGTTGGATACCTGGTTTCTTGCTGGAACCAATGTTCTTGCTTGAACTCATCTTTTCAAAAGTATGTTTAGAAATACATTTATGAGAAAGAAGATGTGTGGAATATGAGCATGGTTGATTTGGCTTTATAACTAGTTACAAATACAGTGCATATTCTCAAATAGTAGAGATTCTTACCTAGCTTACTGCCATGATTCTCAACATAGTTACACATGGGCTATTGTATGCAAAGCTACAAATGCATTGACTGCATAATCTACAAATGCATTGACTACATAAAGGCAAATGCATTGACTGCAAAGCTACTGATGCATTGACTGCATTAAGGCAATCTGCAAAGGAAAATGCATTGACTGCATAATCTACAAAGGCAAATATGTAAACAATGACAAATGCATTGACTGCAAAGCTGTACAAAATTGCAAAGTAATAACAAAAATATATTTAGAAACTGCATATTTCATTAATCACAGTAGTTTAACAATGACCATCTTTTACTGCCCTCACAGATGTACAAAATGGGCTATTGTATGATGGTCATTACATAAACTAATAACATAAGTGGTTGCTAAAGAATGTATCTGTTCTAGCCATATTACATACCAAAATGACCATCAATTAGTGCCCTCAAAGGATGTACAAAATGGGCTATTGTTTGATGGTCATTACATGAACTATTAACATTAGTTGTTCTAGACATATTACAGACCCAAATTAAGTTATCATAGTTTACATTAGTTGCCCTCACAGGATGTACAAAATAGGCACATGAAATTAGGATTGTTCAAGCATCATCTATTTCCAGTGCAGACTCTGTAGTGCTGCCCTGGCCATCCAACTGCTTAGCCAACTTCTTTTTGATGATCCTTTCACTAGGCCTCCTTACCTTCAGTTTTGCCAACTTCTTTTGCAACTATTGTTGTTGCTCTTGAGGTTGTTCTTGACTTTGATCTTCTTCAGCCTGCATGTTTTCAACTTGAGTAGCTGTCAAGTCAATCTCTATTTGAACTTGTTGAGGCTGCTGTTGAGGGTGTTCTTCAGGGTGTGCTTGAGGGTGCTCAGTTTCATCTTGGTCACCAAACCATCTTGCATAAGCTGATGTGCAACCTCTTTTCAACCTCTTCCTATTTGACCCACTTGACCTACTAGTCTTTTTCTTTGACCCACCAGTTCCCCTTGACCCACCAATTCCACTTGACCTACCAATTCGACTTGACCCACCAGCTGCTTCCATCCCACAAGCCTTATTCTTTGACCCACCAGTTTCCTTTGACCCACCAGTTTTCCTCTTTGACCCACAAGTCTTCTTTTTTGACCCAGACACATTCCCACTCGGTTTTGACCCAAACACATCCTCATCTACAACTGTTTCTTTGCAACTTTTCATGTTGTGCCCGGGTTTGTAGCATACAGAACATGTCATCTCAGCACCTACCTTTGATACTCTGGTTGAGCTACCACATTCACCATTTGCTCTGATTCTTTTCTTTCTTGGCCTACCAAGCATTTTTTGGGTTTGTGAGGCAAAACAATTGAATACGTACTCTGATCAGGCCAGAAATCAATACCATTAACTGGTTTCAAAAAATGGTTATATGTCTCATAATACTTTTCTGTTTGAAACCACTCTGGCACATAGCTCTCAGGTACCCTGTTTATATATATAATTACCTTTGTTGCATGTACACAAGGTATACCTGATAACTGCCACATTCTACATGTGCAATACCTCTTTGGTTCATTAACTGTGAATGCCTCACTCCCTGATCTGACCTCAAACACATTCCCACCAGCGGGGATAATATGCCAGAACCTATAATATAACATACTTATTAGTGTCAATTCAAACAATTTCATAAGTTAATTAACTTTAATTTTTAAATGAAACTTACCTTTGTTGTTCTTTTAGCCATTCCAACCTCTACTGAATGTTGGGAAAAACTCCAGGGTTCCATTTCTTACTGATTTCCCTCATTTTGTGCATCCTCTCAAGAACTATGACTCTCATAGCTTCTAGCATTGTAAGCAATGGCTTGTCCCTGACACTTAGAATAACACTGTTAAAGCATTCACTGAATCCATTCTCTACTGCTTCACATCCTCTATTAACTTCAAAAAAGGCTTTTGACCAAGTTTTTGGATTCTTGTCCATAAGCCACTGATGAGCCTTTGGGTTAGCCCTTTTAATCTTGTCCATGATCTTGTTGAAAAGCTGTGGATATGAGGCCTTAGATGCTGCCCAAAACAACTCTTTAAACTCCAAGCCAGTGAATACTTTCTAGAACCCTTCATATATATGTCTTGCACATTGCTTGTGTTCCGCATATGGCATGACATTCTTGATTGCTTCAATAAGACCCTATATACAAAAACATTGCTTGAATATATGTAAGACTAAGTCATTAATAGAAAGTATGGATATAAGCATACCTTATGTTGATCAGACATAAGAGTTAGACCTTGCCCTTTTGTGCAACCCAAGTCTCCTTCAAGTAACTCCAAAAACCAGCTCCAGTTATCCTTGTTTTCAACATTAACCACTGCCCAAGCAACTGGGTAAATGTGGTTATTTCCATCTCTTCCAATAGTAGTATGAATTTCACCATGGTTTGGTTTTTTTAGAAAACAGCCATCTAAGGCAATTACTCTCCTACACCCAGCCTTCCAATCTTATGCTAGTCCAGCAAAGCACACATAAAACCTATCAAAGTATGTTTTCTGATCAGGATTGACAGTCACTCCTAATTTGACAGTGGACCCATGATTTGAATCTAAAATTGCTCTTCCATATGATCTCAACAAGGCATAATGCTCATCAACTGATTTCTCATACTCTGTCAAAGCAAACCTCTTTGCATTTGTACACTGATTTGGGGTTACCTTACACTTATACTTTTTCATCACTAGGTCAGCTATAGCATGCAAGTTAATATCAGGGTTAGCCCTAATCTTATTACCAAATACTGTTCCTATCCACTTATAGTTTACTAATGAACCAAATTGGAAATTCCTAACACATGTGTGTTCATCATTTAAAGACTGTATCTGAAAAGTTTCCTCATTAGTCATCCACCTAGCATAACATCTCCAAGGACAGGAAGGTAATTCATCTGTAGTAACACTAGGATATCTAATTTTCTTCCTCTGTTTACTTTTGTCAGGATCAACCAACTTTGGTGGTCTCTGTCCACATTTTGCCACAACCTTCTTACTGTTACTCCTCTCATACCACAAAGAAAAGCCATTGGCCAATGCATAGTAGGTTAGACACTCTTTAAACTTAACAATACTGGCATACTTTTCACCAACCTGCATTACAAACAGAACAAATCTTTATAACCAAAATTTTGAAACAATATCAGTATTTGAAAAAAAAAGTAGGACCATACCTTTGGATGCCTCAGTCTCCAGTGACTAGTTTCATCATAGACTGGATACATGTCAACAGCTTTTTCCACACAAATAAAAGGATCTTGAGGTACACTATTTTCATATGGCTATAGCCTTCTCATCAAATTATTCATGAACAAATCATGTTTCATCATAGTCTCACTTCTATGATTATTAGCAGGTACAATGTTTTCAGCAGTTGGTTCACTCATTTTTGGCAATGACTCACCTTCCTTCCCTCTATTAGCTTTGATTCTTTTTCTAAGTTCAATCACCTCCTCTTCACCAGGACTGAGATAGTCAACTGATTTATCTGAACCATATCCACTATCATTGTCACTATCAAAGTCACTATCAAACTCACCATCTGTTTCATCCTCTCTAACCTTCCCTTTGCCCTTATCCACACCTCAACTAGACCTAGTATCATCACCCTCTACACTAGTCTGCAAATCATCACCCTCTGTACTAGTCAAAGTATCATCACCCTCTGCACTAGGCCTCCACAATCTAACTTGTACTACTGGATCTTGCAATTGCACTTCATGTGCAACAGTGGATCTTCTGCATGCACGTTTTCAACTGCACTAGCCTTCCCTTTGCCCTTATCAACACCTGAACTAGACCTAGTATCATCAGCATCTACACTAGTCTGCAAATCATCACCCTCTGCACTAGTCCTAGTATCATCACCCTCTACACTAGTCCTAATATTAACACTCTCTACACTAGTCCTAGTATCATCACCCTCTGTTTCATTAACCTTCCTAGTATCATCAACCTCCATCTCAGCCCAATTAACCATCTCATCCAATGAAAAATCATTGCAATACCTCTTTTGGGGAGAGCCTTTTGCTTTAGAAACAGACTTATCCATAAAAGTGGTATCTGCTTGACCTAAATACTCTGACATATTCATATCCATGTGATCAAGATAAAGATCAAGCCTACCAAACAACTCAGCAACATCAAACATGTGTTCTATTTCCTTATCATTACTTACTCTAACTAAACCTTTCTCTAATTCAGCATGTGGCACTTTGTAATACAAACCTTGAAAGTAGTTACCAACTTTTTATTTCATGAATTCAGCAAATGCTTCATAGGGCATCCTTGGAGCAGCCATGTTAAGAATCACCCCATCCGCATACCTTAAAGGTAAATGAGCAAAATAACCGTCATTATGTACATCAAATTGGTACAAATTGGTACCTGGTATCATTCTGTGACAAAATTGAGAAAAATAAGAAATTAGGGTTTATAACGTGGTAATAACTATGATCAAAACAGAGCATAATCAAAGAAATCAATTGGTGTATACCTGTAATAACAAAAAATGCATCAATTTTGGCTATAGAGAAAGATCAATTTTGGCTATGTGAAATTAGGGTTTCAGACAAGATTACGGGTATGAGGGGTTTTGAATTTGGGGTGGGAATACTAATTAAGTGTAAAACAGTTTTAAAATCAACCCCTAAACTTCCAAGCTTAGTCAAAACAATGCCCAAAAGTGAGTTACTTAACCTAAAACGAGTTAATTGTGATTAACTAGGCTAATTACACAAAAAGTGTGATTTAGTGTTACAATAGGAAAATCAAGGAAGTTTTTTACTACTTTAGGAAAAAAAAAGTTTGATGCGCACAAAAGAAAAAAGTGGCAAGTTCGATGCCTTTTTAGATATTTTTCCCTACTTTTAATGCACAAATGAACCTCACTTTTATTTTTAAGATTTACAAGTCTAAAAGCATAATGTACACTATTTTAATGTATAAATAATTCTCTTTTTAATCTTAAATTTAAGACTTACAAATCTACAAGCTTAATGCACAAAACACAAAACACTATCTCCTCAATTAATGTAGTATATACAAACAACTAATGAAGTTATTAAAACACTCTTTACATAAATAATACATCTTTTAAAGCTTAGGGTACAACACTTTACAACACAACAACACTCTCTTTCTTAGTTTTAAATGAGCAATTAATCCAGATTTTTAAATATATACAAATACTAAAGCACAAGTACAATTAACTTTTCAATAATTAGATTCATAAATTAACTGGTCAATAATAAAATTAATAATGTATTATTAAAACACCGCTTACATAAAAAATACAAATTATCAAGCATATTATACAACAAACTTAAATACAATTAATGCATTAAATGTCACTAATACAAATAATAAAACATATTATACAAACAATTCAAACACAAAAACAACAATTAAGAAATACAGGCAGTAAAGCTAATATTACAAAATATATTCCATATACTTTATTTTACTACACATATTTCTAATCTAACCTTAATTTATTTAAAACTACATGTATTGTAGGATATTGGATTTCACTTACATATCATAACATTAACACAATGGGCATATAGATGATTTTAGAGAGAGAGAGAAAGTGGGATATTCTAGTAAGAGAAATTTGTAGAATATTAGATTACCAAAGAACATCCAACCCTCTACCTTGCAAGGTAGAGGGTATTTATAGGTTACAAACTAAACGACCTCCTGACGGCCTGTGGATCAGGGATACAGTGGGTAAAGACCCGTCCTTCCTCCACGGTGTTGCACTAAACTATTTTACGCTACTGACTAACTAATTAACTACATAAAAACGTAAATAACGACAAGTCTACGAGCTAACTTATGCTAGATAATAGTTGGGGTGACCGACTCTTCAATACTGGAATTTTCTAATTCCTAACATGTATATAAAAGACGTTTCGATTCGGGTAACCGCGATAAGATGGTTTATCCGATTTTCAAGTTTTTTCGGATTTGATTTCTTAGTTATCATTTTTTGCGGTTTCATATTGAGCGGGTGGGCTCGGTTTTTCGTTTTGACATATTTTTTTTAGCACACGTATCCATAAAACTTAGTTTTATATGAATAAAATAGATATTTTGAACGACGAAAAAATATTGCTCACTAAAATATTTATTATCACAATTGTATAATGAAAAACAAATGTCATTAGTTAAAGAGTTCAAATACGTTACATGAAATTCTTGATATCTATAAATTTATTGTCAAAAAGAACATAATAAGCTAAAATACATGATTTATCGGAAGATTTTATTTCAGGGAAGATTTTATTTCAGGGTACCCGCCGTCTCAACACGCAGGTTTCTTGCTAGTCACAATAAGTAATGTGCATACTACAAAATCACGTTAAGAAGGTTTAGATAGTGTTTGTTTTTCTTAAATAAGAGCTTTTTGCCTTTTATGTTTTTTAGGAATTGGAAATTCCGTGTGAAAGTGTCGGTCACCCCAATTATGGTCTAGCATATGTTAGCTCGTAGACTTGTAGTTATTTAAGTTGTTTAGTAGTTAATTAGTTAATTAGTAGCGTAGATTAGTTTAGAGTAACACCGTGGAGGAAGGACGGGTCTTTACCCACTGTATGCCTGATCCACAGCCCGACAGAAGGGCGTATTGTTTGTAACTATAAATACCCCTTCCATCTTTGGAAGGGGTGTTGCTTCTTGGAATCTAACCTTGCATTTGTTGTTTCGCAACTCTCTTTCAAGAACATCCTCTCTACTCTCTTCATCTCTCTAACAATGGCTTTCTTGTTTAATCATCTACCTAGACCACCCGAATCATCTAAAGTCTAAACAACATAAAATATACGATCCAACATTTGGTACCAGAGCCATGGTTACGTTTTGATGATTTATGGTTGTCGATCATGTTTTAACTGTTTTTGTACTAGTTTTATGAGTCGTGGAAAGTTTTTTTTCCCTATCTTTGTGGTTAACAGTTTTTACTCACGTATTGTATCCTTTAACTTGGTCAAAGTCCAATAGTCTTTACAAAGTTTTACATCTGCTGTTGTGTCCATTTTTGTTGGTCCAAACAATTGTCAAATTTGTGACTTGTACCATACCGTGAATATTATGTGGTCATTTGGTCATATCTGCTTAGTCAAACTGTGGTAAAAAAGGGTCAAAGAAGCATTTTTTTAATGCATTTTTTGGGTAAGTTTGAAGCTGGTCGGAAAATGGTCAGAATTAATTGCCGGAGCAAAAAGTCAAAAGCGACTTGTCTCAAACGCTTTATTGAAAGCGACTTGTCTCAAACGCTGTCCTAATCATGAAGCGAGTTGAGCGTATGCTTGTTGATTATTGAGTCAAAAGCGATTTGTTGACCATGAATAAGACCAATTACTAAACCATATACCAACATAGACTCGACCTTAGGATTCAACTCAAACCTTCATCAGTCCATTACTACTGCTATTCGAAAAAAAAATTAAATAAATAAATAAAACGTGACACAAGCAGTTAACCCAAGCCAGATTCTCAGCCATCAACATATCCAAAATCTATCCTAACTCAACCATTCTATCTCAACATCTCAACTCCAAACAACAATCAAATCGAAATCAGAATATTAAAGGATCTCATATCGATTCAATTTTTTAAAATCTTCTAAAGATTTTTGCAATTGAACGAATATCGTCATAGATCCATGGTTGTGTTACTATCCGAATATAAAGATGAGGATTATAACAATCATGTTATACCCTTTTCTTGGTTCGTTCAATACTCAAACAAAAATGTTAAGAATACCTACCCGAGACCTCAACAGAGATCTTGAAGCCATATGATCCATTATTGTGTTCTTCGAATCCGGATTAATAAAATGAGATGCTCGAAGGAGCAGCTTTGTTGTGAGGTTGGATTTTATGATCGTTAATCTGAGAAACAATTGTTGGGAATGACTAATGAGGCGGTTGAGAAAGAATGGAGGAGATGCGTTTTGCTTGGGGGCGTTAGGTTTGAGAGAGATTAGGAGTGGTAGGTTTTTTTTTATCTCAGATTTAGGTTTAGACAATGTGAGAATTATTAGGGTAAACCAACGCTTATATCCTTTCTTAATTGGACCGGGTATTATTTTCTTTGTTTGGGCTATCTGGTTAATTTCCTCTTCTTGGGCTGTTATCAACTACCACTCGATTGGATTTAGTTTCAGGCTATTAAGACTTATCACTCACTGATTTAGAATAACATGAATATCGATTGGACTGTATTGTACCTCGGTTTAACTGATTTCATGTATCAATGGGTCTATAATTGGATTTGGGCTGATGGTTTGGTTAAGATGACTCGGTCTTACTAAACGATTAATTATGTTATTCGAATTTTATTCGCACAAAAAAAATTTGTATGCATAAGTTTTATTATATTTGGATAATGTGTGGTACTTTTGTATAAAATTTCACGGAGGATATGCATTCACGGCTTGAACTAAGAATTGATCAAATAATGACTTTGGTATAAATTTGATAATGAGGCTTGTTGAGTTATGAGATTTGATGATGTGATTTGATGTGATGATGAGATTCATTGAGTTATACGGTTTGATACTTTGGTTTATACATTCTTACGAAGAATATTATGTCTCGGCTTGAATTGGTTATTAAACAAAGTCGACTACGAGGGTGTTTATACGATATTTCGTATTTGGATTTGCAGTGAGATTTTCCGGGCGCGTTTACTTATTTCGTCTTCTTTCTTTCTACCCTTCCGCGAAGATGACTTGTTTGGGCATTTATAGAGTGTGATAAAGACTTGACTATTTAGTTACTTTTGTGATTCTTTCTCGCTTATCCCACAACGTAACTATCACTTAGGTGTCTCACGCAGTTGAGGATACGTCAAGAGGTTTTGTACATTGGGTACACCGTTTCTTTTTCACAAGGATTAGTACAAGCTTAAGTAGCAAATCTGGGGAATTCTTCTTCATGTTCAATTTTGGTATATCGGATTTACTTCACCAAATGGTCACAACAATTGCCGACAGAACTCGTGAATGATGTGTTTACCAAAGGGCTTGTTGGATGTGATGTGATCAGCAATTCTCATGGAATATTCTTCGCTACAAAATGTCAATGATACTTCACAGTCTAAGCAAAATCTTTCAAGAATCTTCAGCTTCAGTTATGATTCTTCAAGAAGTTTGCTTATGACAAGAACTTTTCGTGCTAATGGTCGTACACGTTATGACACTTCCGAAAGTTCGAAACCATCATGGGGGATAAACGTGTACTTTGGTGTATTACGGTCAACCTCAGGGGGAAGTAGTTTATACTACTTGACTTAGTATGGTTTGTGAAGGTGTCTACATATGGGTAAAGAATTGTTGATAATGTTGTTGAAGATGAAGAATGAACCGTTGATGAACCACTGCATGTTCCCGTAAAACAGATATTCACCAAAACCAAAGTTGTCTTAACACATTCAAACTGATATTGTTTACAGTTTAGTCTTGATTTTGTAAAATCCCGCGAAAGAATCTATTTCTCGGTTTAAATCATAGACTTGTAAAATCCTGTGACAATGGAAACATCCTGGTAAATGTAAAGTGCATTTCCGGATCTATCTTACGGTTTATTCTTGGTTTTGTAAAATCCCGCAAAAGAAACTATTTCTCGATTTTAAACTATAGAATTGTAAAATCCCGTGATGATGGAACCATCTTGGAGAAAGGGAAATTGTAATTCTGAATCTTATCTGATGCTGGTGCTACGTTTTCGACTTCAAAGACGGGATAAAAGGGTGTACTTCATGAATTGGGTGATTGTTTGGATTGTCTTCTTGGCAGTTTGGTTATTACATGATTTTACGGGGTTATGAGATTTTAACCATGGTCGGGATGAAAACCATTATCATAGTTCACTTAAAACGTCAAAGGAGGCTAGATGTGAGCTTTTAACCAGAAGATGTGACAACGGGGTTAATTCGCTATTATTTATTTGAGGTTGAAGTGAAATATCACGGGCGAGTGTACTTAGTATCTGAAGGTATCGGGGATGGTTGGATGAAGATTCTTCATGATCATTGTTTGAGCTTATTATCAAAAACGAAGACTTGGAAATCTATTTATTGTTGGGTGACTTTTCCTTTTCTTTTACCACTTGGGGGAATTGGGCTCTTATCACCACAAAATAACTATCACTTTAAGGAGTTACGTTGTAGTGCTCAGTGTCACATTCAATTGTGGATTGTCAAGAGGTGATGTACGTTTTATACTTGATGGTTGGTTGGTTGAAGAGTATAGAGTACTTAGAGAGTACTTAGAGATTCTAATGGAAATCGGCACCGCTCTTTGTTTCATATGTGCAAGTTTAAGTCACGAGTTCAGGATAGTTTACTTCAAGGTCAAATTCATCATATTGGGTTTTCTCCATCAGCTGTCACGACAAAGAGCCTACTTGTTAGGTCACTAGTTTTACAACACAAGCATCAATGAAAGAAATAGAGAAGAGATATAGGTCGGTTGAACACGTTAAACACACACACACACGTAAAGAGTAAACCGGTTATGCGTAGAGTGAAAGAGAGTGATTAAAATGAACAACCAACCCTCAAGTGAGGGTTATACAAGAGTATTTATAGGAAGGGGAGCTAGGGCAACACTCCTACTCCCTTCCTTTCCTTAATGGACATGGGCCTAAGCTCATGGGCCTTCTACATAAGCTTAAGCTAATAACAAACATAAAGACCATCATTAAGCTAACTATTACATGTGAATTACTAACACTTGATTTAGGTTTAGGAGTGATTACAACAATCTCCCCCTAAGTGTTTGTGATGAATGATTATGAACGGTGAAGGCGTTGATGTAATAGTAGCTTTGACGTCTTCTGACATTCTTCTTTCTTGTGAGAAAAATTTGCTTGATTCGAACAATCTCCCCAGTGTAGAGAAATTGTCTTCTTTGAACAGTTCTGCTTTGACGTCATAATTATCTTTGTTCTTTGTTCTTTGTGATGAAAGTGATAGTATGTTGTAGTATGCATCAAGTCTGCCTCAGGTCTGCTTCGTTGCTCCAGTGTCTCCACGTCATTCTTCAACATGCTCACACGCTCTTTGACGTTGGATTTCAGTACTGATGAAGTTCTTTAAGTCTTTAACTTTGTAGATTCTTTGGCTTGACGAAGAATCATTCTGACTTTTGTGTTGCTTTTAGATAGAACTTCCATTAGTGATGATGTTGGCATGAGCATGCGAAGAATTTGCACGATCATTCCGCTCCAGAGCTTCCATAAGAAGAAAACATGAAAACGGTTAGTAATAAGCGGATTCCGGCACTTACAAGTTTGAACTTTGAGAGTGTTAACAGCATAGTGTGAAAACACAACTCTAATTCTCACAAAGGCCGTTCCTGAACTGGAGTCCCACAAGTGAGATAACGCGATGTACCGAAGTACACCTACAGTACAGATGAGTCGTTGAGGTACACCGAAGCATCACCTCACGACTGTAGACCGTTTGAGACACACTAAGCGTAATCCACAGGGAGTTACCGAAGTGACCTGCTGTCAGGGCTATTAGATGTTGACCCTGGCAGGAGTTTCCATTCAATCACTGAGGATCACATTTGTGAACCTCTCATAAATGTTCTCGACAGATTGCTAAGATCTGTGAAGGACTCGATAACGTACCACTGATGTTCTTATTGTTGAACACCAAGTGATGAAATGTCAAGTGTACCTAAGAGATCTTTTGATGAATCTCGTGGCTCTAGACTCAATAGTGCATTTTGGTTTTTCCTGAGCAGAGACTAGGGAGAGGGTCTCCTTCTTCAATACCAACGATCTCTAAGAGAAAGCCAATAGTTTACGTAGGGTTCCCTGTGAGAATGAAACAAGCTTCTTTTGAGAGAAACTTGAGTGGCTAAGAAGGTTTAGTGCATGCGTCACTGGGTCCATGACGACTTTTAATCTTCAATACCGGCGTCACTAAGTGATAACCAGTAGCATATGAATTGAACCCGGTGTCTGCCCTAAGTTGAATAATTTGGAGGGCTATTTCTTTTCACCCTTTTCTTTGCATTTCTTTTTAATTCTTCAACTCCTTCTTTCTCCGATTCTCATTTTCTCCTTTTTATAATCGTACCTAAGGACTTCTAAGTACTAACTATTTGTGATGTCATTGGGTAGATCCCTCCGGCTCTGGCGGATCATAGGACGGTTATTCCTAACCTTAGTCACCTTATAACTCCATGACTAACCTATGTTGCCATAAAACCAATTTTTCAAGAAAATCTCTCACAACGGTTATGATTGCAAGACATTTTTTACCACTGTAAGAGTTTGACCTTTTGCAGAAATACTCCCCCTCCACATGTGCTTAAGAGTTTTTTACGGAAATCTGCACAGTGAGGAAAGAGCGCGCACTTTATGAATTGATCAACTCAAGATAGACATAGTTAAAGAGTTACATTGTCAGCTTTTAGGTGACAACTAGCTCTAATAACTACCTTGAAGGTGTAGACAAACCACGAAAGGTTGTCAAACCCGTCAGAGTTCATGTCTACCAAGAGTTTCTCGAATGGTACATTCTATTCGGACAAGTCCTTTGCGAGACACGTTTACATCACTAGCGAACTAGCTTGAAATTATTACCCGTCCCGGACAAGTCTTTTCGAGTTACTAACAGTTAAGTATCGTCAATTCATTGGTTAAGTCTATAGCACAAAGATTCATTTGCATTTACACAACATATTTCTTATCACATAATTTTCTCCCCCTAAAAATGGCATATAAAATGTTATTTTTGAAAAGTTGAGAATAAATATGACCATTTCGAGTGTTGCGGGAAGATGATCACTGTGAACAATTTGTGAACAAAGTTTTAATTCAAATACTCCCCCTCAACAAGTGATATAAACGGTTGAGGTTTTGAAAATCATAAGGGGAAGTACTTGTTCTTTTAAGTAAAACCTTTGAAAAATGAAAGGTTTGATAAGGTTTACTCAAAAGTAAGAAGCTTTCGCTCCTTTTATAAGGATTGTGGCACTGAAGCGTACCACAGGGTCCTTTCTTGACAAGAACGGGTTGTACACTGAAATGTGTGCACAAGCCATCGTCATAAATAATCACACATCCAAAATATTATGAAATAGAAGTAGTTCAAGGGGTACCAGGAAGTCCATCAATGTTTCCAGGAATGCGAACTGGGCGTTGATAGCCGGCGAGAACAATCCTGGGACGACCGCCTACAAAGCTCTCCAGAGTTCTGAACTGGTCCCGTCGATACAACCTTTCATCAATCTTTCTGATGATCCTCCTCACATCCCGTCTTTCCTTGGAATTCCATCGCTTTTGTGACCCAATACCTTCATGAATATCCTTCAACCTATAAGCCAATCCGTCCCTAACCTTCTTCAATGTGTGATCCCCAAACTTGTGAAGATCTCTACACGCCATCAAGCAGTTGCGATGTGTTTCACTAATGTAAACCACTCTGAATGGTTGGCTGATGAGTGTGTGTTGTGAAAGCTGGTTAATGTCGGGAAGATCTAGCTGAGGTGGAGTGAAGTTGACACGGGTCTGATATGATTCAACTGCAAGCTGGAGATCTTCTACACGTTCTTTGATGACTATGCTTCTGATGAAGATAAGCAAGGACTTGATGAATTCACGTTGTACTTCAGTTGAAAACTGTCTCATGCGACCCTGTACTTTGGCAAGGTACATGTCTTCAATGTCGTTGATAGACAAATTCTCAAAGTCCGCTTCAGAGAATGCATAATCCCTTTCGTCTTGCCTTTTGACCACAATATTCTTGAGAAAAGTGTAGTCCAATTTAGACGAAAGAGCAACATGTTTAATGGCCACAATTGCTTTAGTACTGAACACTTCATGTTGAGACTTCTGAACCTGGCAGCTTCTGTAGTAGATTCGTCGGCGTTCCGGCCAATGGTGAATCCCATACAATGCATCACGGTCATATACTTCCACATTGTTGGAGAACATGTGGTTAGCTTCTTCTCTGTATGATGACCTGAGTTGGTATTCCAGCAATTCTTCAAACAATTTACCTTCGTGGGAGGCAAATGTTGTAGAGCGTTTCGACATTTGAGCTACCAGCCGGTTCACCAATTCATCATCTGAGAAGATTGTGGCTTCAACTGGATTGATGTTTACATTCATTGGAGTTGATTTCATGGTTTGCTTGGCCAAATGCAAAAGATTCGGATAAAGTTGTCTGGTGTACATCTCATTTGTCAATTTAGGAACTACGTCAAGAAGGAACTTGTGAGTATATCCTTTGATCATCTCGTCCATTTTCCCTTGAAGATCATCTTTCATGAGCTTCTGGACATACTCCCTTTCAACTTTCATCTCGTCGTTCTCATCATGAAGATATTGTATCTGATCAGCGAAGAAATTCATTTTCTTGTAGAGCACGTCCTTCTTTCTGACCTGTATGACAGCTTTAACGATTCGTGTCTTAGCATGAGAGATCCAAGATGTAGTTGGCTTCTTCACTGATTTGGATGTAGATTTGGTTGATCTTTTTGATGGTGGTGGTGAGGAATGAGAAGATGAATCCGATGATGATGAGATGTGAGGAGAATCCGGGTCCTTCGGTGGTTCAGAAGTTTTCTCCTTTGAACAGATGAGACTGTCTAGAAGAAGACGATCATAATCGTCCGTTTCATCAATCTTTGCATCATCAGCGGTTGTTTTCTCAGTCTTTTCCGTTTTTGGTTCTTCAATGTCATACTCAATAGAATCTTCCACGCGCTTTTGTTGTTGCTCCAAAGTGGTGGCACCAGTTCCCTTATCGGGTCGATTAACCGCATCAGGATCTGGTGTAGGTTGAACTTCACCACTTGACCCTTCGGGGCCACCCATT
This sequence comes from Chrysanthemum seticuspe, assembly GCA_019973895.1. Lineage (NCBI taxonomy): Eukaryota > Viridiplantae > Streptophyta > Magnoliopsida > Asterales > Asteraceae > Chrysanthemum > Chrysanthemum seticuspe. Next base: position 97,497,371 of record BPTQ01000004.1, read on the forward strand.
TGATCCTTAGCAAATTCTTTCGCAACGTGTTGGAGTCTAACGAATTTGAACTTCCTCCTGTAATCAGTTTCCAGAGGCTCTTCATCTGATTCTTCTTCTTCTTGTTCAACTACTGGAGTCTTTCCTTTTCCTTTATCTGCCGGTGGACTGGGAGGTTTCGGTACTGATGGAGTGTCATCCTTTTCAGTATCTGAGTAGGTAATCTCTTCATCTGATTCAGTACCCTCAGATTCCTCGTCCGTTAGCTTTCTTTTCGGTTCATACTTGGGAATAGGAATAGGAACAACTTCCTTAGATGGAACTTTCCTTTTTTGTGGAGGATTTCTCTTGGGAAACTTCCTCTGACTCTCAGTGCTTGCAGCACTTCCTGCACTTCCTCTTTTGGTTTTTCTTGTAGGAGTACCAGAAGATTTTTCATCAAGAAAGCCAACTTTGTTCTCTTTCACAACTGTCATATATCTTTTATAAGAGTAGAGCTGTTTGAGTTCATCTGAGAGAAGGAGATCCGGCAACACAACACCTTGTTTCTTGGTAGTTGACTCCTTAAATCTGACTGTTAGAGTGGGTTCGGATAACACGTCAAGATTGTCGGGGTCATTGATTCTTTTGGGGATATCAGGGTTGTATCCAAGTGCTCTTTGGATCAACAGTTTTGTGTATCTGATATAAGGAATCTTTGAGCCAAGCTTTTTGAGGAATGTCATCATGTCATCCCAAATCAGAGCTTCAACTTCGATGTGCTTCATGTTGATCAGAGCCCAAAAGATTTGCAGTTCCATGAGCTTAGGATGCTCATAGCCACTGTCACGACCAGAAATAGATTTTGTGATGATGATATAAAGGGTTCTCCAAGGCTGAGGAATGTTCTTAACATCCACGTAAGAATGCTTATTAATAACCCCTGAAGCTTCGTCATACCCAATATCAATCAAGAATTGCAGAACCGTCTCTTCAGTAGGTGTGGCATTGAATTCGGTTGGCTCGATGTCAGGAATGAGAAGAACAGCCCTTAAGTCTGCATGTGTGATGGTAACTTGTTTGTGATTGAGTGTCACTGTTACCGCACTTTGACCTTTGACCCTCTGCATTGTATTCCAGAATTGCTGTATGTAGATCTCCGGAACAGTGGCAGAGTTGGAGAGCATGTTCTGATATGGATGATTCTTCAGAATATCCACTGCAATGAGACAAGAAGATTCCGAGCAGGTGAGAGTTTCAAAGTCAACTATGAGATTGTTCTTTCCAATCTTCATTGGATAGCCATGCGGGAAGATATCAGCAATGGTGAGAACGTTTGGTGCATCCACATTCATTTGAGCTTCCATGTCGTGATCTGAAACACATTTAGCCAAAAGAACCAACATATCGAAAGACATAATGTTAGTTAACAGATGGTTTTATTGTCTAATTATTGAATGTGATGTGTCAATGATTGTTACGAGTCCAAAATCACTTGTTTGTTTAATAGTCTAATGAAGTCGTTATAAGTTTCATGAGTTAGTTAACTTTAAGTTTTAAAGTTTATGTTATCACAAAATTTTAAGAACACATTACACATTTAAGTTTATTAGTGACATTATTGGTTTCGTGACGTTATGATTCATTTATTTACAAGTTTGCCCGCGTAACAATTCATAATGAAGGTTTGATCAAGGCTTAGGCGTAGAAATGGTAGCTTATGCGTAAACAGGAGAAATATACGCGTAGGCGCAAGCTTATGCGTAGGATCCTTACTTATGCGTAATGCTTACGCGTAGGTGTATATAAAACCTTACGCGTAAGGCTTACTCGTATGAGTAGACCTTATGCGTAGAGGTCACTGTTTACGCATATCCTTCACAGGATATGCGTAGTCCCTTTGTAGAACCTTACGCGTAAGATTTCTCTTACGCATAACATGCTACGCGTAAGGTGATCCTTATGCGTAGTTATCTAACAACCTTGATTCTGATTCTTTTTTACGTGTAGCAAACCTGAAATAATATCATCATAACATCAATATTTACACATTCATTCATTCAAGCAGATCAAGTCATGAAAAAACTCATCAAATAGTTTACGCGTAAGATAACATATGCGTAGACTTAAACCCTAGAGCTCAAAGATTACGCATATGAAATCTAACCATAGGAATTGCACCAAAGTGTTACTGGTAAGTCTTAGAGGCATAGTAAGTTGTTCTATCCAAGTTTTAACATCAAATTCAAGGCCAATCAAGAAAACCTATTACGTATGAACTAGAACCCTAATTTTCAATTTATGAATCATTAGTGTTTCTGGGTAGTTTCTGGGCTTAGATATGATTAATTTAACTTGAAAACAACATTGTACAACAATCTTTAACACCAAAAACATTCACATCTGAAAACGCCCAAACCCACGCATAAACCCTAATTTCCAAAATCCATCAATTCGTGTATCTGGGTGCATTTTGAGGATAAAAATGATATCATTTATGTTATAGAGACGTTTTGACACTATCTTTTTAACCATAAACACACAATCTTGATCATGTGTTCATACGCATATGCGTAGAACACAAAATCAAGCATATACAACATTTTGACCGTTGGATTTATGTGAAAATCAAAACCATTGTTTGAAATCATGTAAGAAACATTAAACCACTTACGAAATTATGATCCAAAACACGGATTTCTTGAACGATTCTTAGGCGTAGGATGAGTTTGGTTTGTGTAATAAATGTGAAATGATAATGTTAGGTGGAAGTTTTATTATAAAAGAGTTTGTGTTTTTGGCAGTTTTAGTCCCTCCACCTTTTCCATTTTCATCCAAAGCCATTTAACTTCCATTTTGGTTACCAAACGAAGAATATTTGGAAATAACTTTGACGACACTCCTCCTCGACTTAAGAAATAATGAAAGGTTATAAATTTTAGTCCGAGGAGTGTCAGAAACCAGAAATGTGACCAACTTTATTAAAGAAAACAACCGAGATAGTATAACATGCAAGTACACAGTTATTATGAAACAGTTAAGTATTTATTTTCTCCCCCTCAACACTTGATTGGAAAAATACTGAATTTTGAGAGATTAGAGTGTTGACGGAAGAAATATACTTGCCATGTTGAAAGAAAAATAGATAGAAGAATATTTTTGTGGTTTTAGCAGGTTTTATATTTTTATATTTTGTTTTTGAAAAATATTTACAAAAGAGAGTTTTGGGGTTTGACTGGTTTTAAGACTGTTTTAAGAGTTCATCCAGTTCCTCTTGAGTCAAACACCGCATACCAATTCGGTGGACCAACTCATTAAACCTAGCGGGAGGCAAGGCTTTGGTGAGAAGATCTGCCAATTGGTATTCTGTACCCACGAAGTATAATTCAACTGTACCCTGTTCCACGTGGTCCTTGATGAAATGATATCGAAGATCGATGTGCTTTGATTTCGAATGCTGAACTGAGTTGTACGAGATCGCAATAGCACTCCGATTGTCGTAGTACATCGGGATTCTGTCAGATACGTAACCATAGTCTTTGAGTTGTGTTCTCATCCAGATGACTTGAGCACAACACGCCGACATGGCTACATATTTTGCTTCGGTTGATGACAGCGATGTACAATCCTGCTTCTTCGATTGCCAGGACACCATTTTATCACCAAGAAATTGTAGTGCTCCTGAAGTACTTTTTCGTGAATCTAAACATCCTGCGTGATCAGCATCTGAAAAAGTGATTAGTTCAAAACCAGAATCCTTCGGATACCAGATCCCCAAGTTAATGGTTCCCTTGATGTATCGGAGGATTCTTTTAGCCTCAAAGAGGTGGGTTTCAGTTGGTCTCGACTGATAACGGGAGCAAAGATATACGGCAAAAACAATATCAGGCCTGCTAGCTGTTAGATACATGAGAGACCCAATGATACTATGGTATTTGGCAGGGTCCACCAATTTCCCATGTAAATTAGCGTCTAGCTTCTTGGTATGAGCCATTGGTGTGGCATAAGTGTCACAGGTTTTCATTCCAAATTTGTTTAACAATTCAAGGGCATATTTGGACTGACTCAAGAAAATACCACGGGGTGATTGATGAACTTGCAATCATAGAAAGAACGTAAGTTCACCCATCATGGACATTTAAAAATTTTTCTTCATTAGTTTTGCAAAAGCGATTGAGTACTTTTTATGTGTAGACCCAAAAATGATGTCATCCACGTAAATTTGAACAATTAAGATATGTGCCCCATGATATTGTATGAAAAGAGTAGGGTCGACCGAACCTTTGGTGAAATTATTGGCAATGAGGAAAGATGATAGCTTATCGTACCATGCCCGAGGAGCTTGTTTGAGACCATACATAGCTTTGTTGAGTTTGTAGACATGGTTCGGGAACTCGGGATCAACGAATCCTTCTGGTTGGCTGACATAAACCATTTCTTTCAGTTGTCCATTTAGAAACGCAGTTTTGACATCCATTTGAAAGACCGTCATATTCATATGAGCCGCGAACGCAAGAAATATCCGAACAGCCTCAAGACGAGCAACCAGAGCAAATGATTCTTCAAAGTCAATACCCTCTTCCTGTCGATAACCCTTAGCCACCAGACGTGACTTGTTTCTGATTACGTTTCCTTCAGCATCCAATTTGTTCTTCCAAATCCATTTGAGACCAATGACGTAGACCCCTGTTGGTTTTTTAACCAGTTCCCATACTTCAAGACGTTTGAATTGGTTGAGTTCTTCCTGCATGGATTCAATCCAGTTGTCTTTTGTCATTGCGTCTTTAATGTTTTTAGGCTCAGATTAGCATACAGTGAGTGCATAAATGCAATGTTCACCATCTGTGTGAAGACATTGTCTTGTAACGATTGGTTGATTCGGGTTGCCAATAATATTTTCTAGAGGATGGTCTTTTGTCCATCGATGTGTAGAGGGTTGATGTTGGTATACATTGTGCAGATTCTGAGGATTCAAATGGTTTGTTGATGATTCCGCGACATCAGGTGCAACAGTTTCATTAGCAAACGGGTTAAAGAACGCATTTGGATCAAAATCTGCAGGTTGGGGTACTTCATTAAGAGCATCATCAGCCGGTTCATCATTTTTGGAAGCGGTTTGTTCAACTGTTGTGGTGGAGTCAACTGGTGGTGCTTCTTCAACATTAGTTGTTGTAGCAGGTGTATCAGGTATAAGAGTAGTATCAGGTTGAGCAGCGGAAACAGCGGATACACCTGGAGCACGCTCATTAATATTGTCACTGAACATCGGAGCAAATAACCTTTCCATTTGTTGATGAGTGAGCTGGGGGCTTTGTTCAGCTGATGATGGGGTTTGAGGGAAGTTTAAGCGGTTGTGACCGGGTTCTAAGCTGTTATACTCAGAAGCCATATCCGTAAGTTCATCAAAATGAGCATGAATCGTTTCCATAACCTGTTTTGTACGACGATTCCAGATCCGGTAACCTTTAGAATTCTCACAATATCCAATAAAGACTCCAATGTCAGCTTTGGCTTTGAGCTTTCCAAAATCATCACGATCATTATTCGGATAGCAAAGGGAGCCAAATACATGAAAGTGTTTGAGATTCGGTTTATGGTTGTGGAGAAGCTCAAACGGTGTTTTGTTGTGGCGTTTAGTAATCATAGAACGGTTTTGAGTATAGCATGCAGTAGATACAGCTTCTGCCCATAAGTAATCTGGAAGTTTAGCATTGATTAACATTGTTCTTGCAGCTTCCACTAACGTTCGGTTTCGTCTTTCAACAACGCCGTTTTGTTCTGGTGTTCGTGCAATAGATGTCTGATGCTCAATTCCCACTTTCTCATAAAATTCTCGAAGAGTTTAGTTAACAAATTCAGTTCCTTTGTCTGTTCTTATTTGGCGGACGGTGTTCCGGAGCTGAACTTGAATTTTCATGAGAAAGGTGATGATCATTTGTGGAGCTTGGTCTTTGCTTCGAAGAAAGTAGACCCAAGTCCATCGTGAATAGTCATCAACAATTACTAAGATATAGCGTTTGCCATTGATCGTTTGCACGCGCATCAGGCCACACAAATCCATGTGAAGAAGATGAAGCACATGCAGAGAGCTGTGTTCCACCTTGGAAGGAAAATGAGCACGAGTGCTTTTCCCTTGTTCACAGGCTGAGCAAAGGTGATCTTTAGAATACCGGAATCGTGGGAGTCCTTCAACTAGTTTGTGTCGAGCAAGATTGGTTATAGTTTGAAAGTTTAAATGTGAGAGACGACGGTGCCATAGCCAGGATTTTGTTGATGTTGCCTTTGAAAGTAAGCAGATGGGAGATGACGCGACCATGTCTTGCATAGAGATAGTGTAAAGACTTGAGTTACGCGAGCCAAACATAAGATCGTTTCCTTGTAGATCACGAATGAAACAAGATTTCTCCCTGAAAGCAACCTTCAAATCTCCATCACATAACTGACCTACTGAAAACAGATTGTGACCGAGGCCTTTCACATAATAAACCCTACTAATTTCGATGTTCCCATTGATATAGTCTCCGTAGCCCATGATAGTTGCGAAGTGATCATTCCCGAATCTGACAGTGCCAATGAACTTTGCAATAAAGTTTGATAACAGTTTAAGGTTGCCTGTCATGTGTCGGGAACCTCCGCTATCAACAATCTAGAGAATGATCTGTATCACCTGCATTACACACAGACGACACAGATGGAATAGAAGTAGATGTGGAACCCGAAATGTTAGAGGGTTCCGGAGCAGTTATAGTAGACATACACACATCAATAACTTTAGGCATCCATTTAAATTCTAGTGTGTTATATATCCATTTCTGCCATCTCCAACTAGTATTTTCTTTAGTCTTAGTGAATGCACTAGGTGGTACTACATTCCTAGGAGGTGAAACTGGAGCTGTAGGGACATCAATGCGGTTCTTAGAATCTAAAGAGGGTGGTCTACCAAGCACAGACTTAGAATGATTAGTGGGCCTAGAGGTATTCCGATTCTTAGGATTCCTTAAACGAGAGATGATAGCTTTAGCAACACATTTGTCATGACAATCAGAATTCACACTTTTACGACAAATAACACAAGGTGCATCAGACTGAATATCAAAAGTACTTAAAGGTTTAGCATTCGTTACATCACTATTTCTATTACATTTTCCAGACACAATATCTATAGTGGAAGCAACGTGAGTCTTATTCATAGTCCTAGGGTGTTCTTCTACTTTAGCATTCCTTATTGATCTTTTCTTAGGTCGCAACTTCCTATTCTTCGATGTAGTGCTCCTAGGCTGTGAAGTGCGGACGTTTGGAAAAGAGGCAACTATTCCTGTTTCAGTAGAAGTAAGCACGTTAGCAAATTGTGTTTTGGCAGTAGGCATTCTAGGTTCACGATTACTAAGTGTTACTGGTGCTATTTTCTTAATCACAGTAGGCGGAAGTTGTTCATACTTTCCTAACATTTCTCTTAACTTAAAGATAGTGTGAATCAAATCTTGATTTTCAGAACGAATATTACCAGCAAAATTCATTACTTCTCTAGTGTGTGCAAGATAATGATCAAGTTCGTTTGATGCTTCATGACGAGTTTTATTGAGTAAATCAAATATGACACCATATTCCTGTTTAACTTTTACAAGTTCTTGTTCATATTTTGAGATTTGACTTTTCAAAGACACGTTTTGACCATCTAGTTGCTCAAATTTTGGATTAAAATTGTTTGATTGCAACTGGTGGATTTTGTTTTGCAAAGCAAGTTCACGATTTTGACAATCTTTTTGACACCATTGAAGACGACGTTTTGCATTTGAAAGCTCGTTTAAGAGACGTTCGTTTTTAACTTTTAAAGACTCGATCTGAAGCACATTATCAGTATTCTCAACAGTTACAACATTATCAACATTATCAGCAGAGATATAATCAGATGCATATGACAAAGAATTCAATAACACAACATTATGGATATCAGCACAGATAACATCTTTCAAGAGTCGATCAACATCTTTTCGCAACATTTTCTTTTTATGTTTAGTATTAGAAATGGATGTTTCTGTTTTCTCGAAAACGACATTCATCACTCCAAGTTCCTTATGAAAGTCCCGTTCCCAAGACAATGCACAATGTTTCAAATTTTTAACATTTGGTAAAAGATTTTTCTGAAAAATGTCTCTTTGTTCTCGCGCCAGAGGCGATTGAAAATGTTGAACTTTGATTTCAGAATGATATTCTATCTCATGTTGTAAAGTTTTGAGGTCGGCCATGAAAAGGTCAAAATATCTAAGAATTTTGCGATTTTCAGGTTTTGAGTTTACTTCACTAATGGAAGGTAAAGGACCATAAATTTGTGCATAATCTAGTTGGGGATTAACATTAGAAGACTCAGACGTTTTATGATAACCCTTGGTGTGTTAGAAGAATCTGTTGGTGTGACGAAAGTGACCGGTTTTGAATAATTAAAAGGTTTGTTGTAAACAACAGTTTCTAATTTTGATCGACTCTCGTCTTCTGCATCTAATTCCTCTTGACGATGATATTCAACAACACTCATAACAGAATTATCAATTTTATATTATGCACTGGAAACTTCAGGATTTGGTTTGAATGCTTTGGTTGAAAGCTTCGGTTTGTAATCAGCAAGATTCGGTCCATATCCATTTGGATTGGGTTTTAAAGTAAACTTTTCAATAGCAGTTACTGACTCACCATGTTTGTAAACAACAGTTTTAAACTCTTTAAGTTTGTTTTGCAAGACGATAAATTCTTCAAGATGATCATCTATTCGTTTTGTTGAATGCTTTTTGTATGCAGAGAACTGTTTTTGACAAGTTAACAACCCAGCCTTAGCTTTTTGATTTTCCAAGGTGAGAGCGTTAATTTGCTTTTTATGTTCATGTTTCAGTTGTTCTATTTCAGACAACAAAGCATTCTTCGAAGCGGCTAGATCACGCATCTGTCTCTCTATATATTTTTCGTTTTGATGAGATTTAGCAAAGGCGGCTTCAAAACCTTTTTCACGTTTTTCTTGAGTTTAAAAAAAGTTGAGTTGCTTTTGTAAACATTCAAAATCCTTGGTTAACAGTGCATTTTTACTTTTCAAGTCCTGATTTACTGCACGACATTCTTCCACTATGGATTGTTGGTTTTTAAGCCACAGATCAACATCTGGACGCGGCAAAAGTTCGGTGTGTTCAACGTGAGTCACAACATGATCATTATTTAGATCCTCAAGTATAACCACAGAGTCAATTTGATTATCAAGGGAAACCATAAGGTCATCTTGATTGTCAAATGTAACTACGGGGTCTAGTTGCAAATCGTCAGAATGAGATGTGGACGACTCATTTTGAACATTCTGAGCCTTGCCGGGTTCAGATGTTGGCGGAGATATTAGATCAGAGATAAATATGGTTTGTTCGGGTACCTGAGACAAGCCATCAGTGTCATACACTGGGCCTGTGTCACTCATGTGTAACTCATGCATATTAGCCATCAACATAACAGCTGCATTGGCCTGCAAGTCCTCCATATCATCATCTGAGTCTGCATCTGCCATAAAACTGTGTTCTTTGTCTGTGAGAGTTCCACCAGCTTCATCCTTAAGAGCCAAAAGTAAAGCCTCCTTGTGAAAAGCACTTCCCCTAGTCCTCGGCTTTGGGCATGCATTAGCCAGGTGTCCCTTCTCATTGCAGTTGTAGCATCGAAGACCATTCAACCCATTCTTAGCATTTCCTTGTTCCACCACTTGAGCTCTGTTGTTATTCCTACCCATAGCATTAAACCCTTGACCACCGCCCATCTGACGACCATAACCACGATTCTGAACTTCAACTCATCCATTGTTCACAACAGCCTGATTCCTTGTGTTTGATGAGGAACGAATGCGATTGTTGGATTTGTTTGTATAACGGCCAAAAGCATTAGCAATCATAACAAATCCTTGTTGCAATGCTTCGAACGGATCGGATTCCTCATTAGCTTGACTATAAAGTGCCTGATCATTGTTGTTGTTGTAAGGAACCAATTGATTATGTTGAGATTGCTGTGATTGATCATTTGGTGTGATAGTGGCAGTTGGTTGAGTTGCTGATTGAGGAGGATAACTGTTTTGAGCATACAAAGCAAGTTGTTGATTTTCCGGATGTGACGGTGATGCAATTTGAGCACGGAGAATTCGTTCCCTATCAAATTCCTTTTCATGAGGCTTCAAGTAATCGTACAACAATCCGTATGTAGAATGATGCATGTTCTTCGCTTGACGGAGAAAAATGACATACTTCTCCCATTCAGGACCAAGACTACTCAGGAACTTAGTATTAACTGCAATTCTTGGCATGATGATGTTGTGTTTATCCAAATCATTGATGATGTCTGAGAATCGATGATGATAAGACTCTAGTGTCTCTCCAGGTTCAATCAAGAAGTGTTCATAAGCCAAGTAAATTTTGGATTCCATATCCTCCTGATTGAGTGCAGATCCTTCCATAAGTAGATGAATGTGTTCCCACATTGCCTTTGCAGTCTTTTGAGCATCAACACTTCAAAGAATTGGGTTTGCTAATCCTAAAAGGATATATTGCATTGCAAGCTCATCAGCTTCATAGTGTAGAAGTTCTTCTGGATTCAGGTCTGCAACAGTAGCAATGTTTGATTGTTCATCTCTTGGTGGATTAGCATTCGGATCTCCGGGTACAATGACAGTAGGCATCTGAAATGGACCTTCCAAGATAACCTTCTTTAAGAACTTTCCATGTGGCTTCTTCAGATCACAAAACCTAAAGAACCTAATTACCCATTGATCGTAGTTTCCTGGAGTGAGCATTGGAGGTCTATCAAGTGATCCAACCTCATGAATTGATTGTTGGCTGCTTAAAGCTTCACACATCTTTGCAAACCAAGTGGGTTCCTTCATAGTGTTCCTTGATGGATGTTGATTGAAATCGTTTGTGTAGGGTTGAACTTGAAGACTTGGTAGTGTTTGAACCATTTGTGTTGGAGGAATCGCTCCAAGTTGTGGAGTATGTTGTTGATTAAATTGTTGTTGATAAATTGCTTGTTGTTGATTCCATTGTTGATGTTGTGGACTTAGTTGTTGTTGTCGTTGAGAATAAGTGTAAGGGAAATAGTTAGAGTATGGTGGTTGTGACATGTTGAAAACTTGTGTTGGTAAAATGGATCTTTGTAGTCGAATGAACCTTTTTTGATGAAGTATCCTTAGGCGTAGAAATCACAATAAACCAAGTAGTACTTATGCGTAAAAACACCAAAGTTACGCGTAATAGCAAGAGTTACGCGTAGGTTTAGCTTACGCGTAAGCAGGGAAAAAGCACTAAAGTTATGCGTAAACAGTAAGTTAGGCGTAGAAAACTTAGGCGTAGGATTACCTTATGCGTAAGACTAGGCTTAGGCGTAAGATGAATCTTATGCGTAGGATGTTCTACGCGTAAGCTTATGCTTATGCGTAAGTTTAGGGTTTTTAGCCCAAGTGATCTTTTACACTATGACAGTGCAAAAGATGTCCCAAGTCGACGTATTTTCAGTCTTATCCAAGCAAGAAAACACGGAGTAAACCACGAAACTGAAGATCAAACCAAGGATAAAGTTACGCGTAAGTTTAGGGTTTTGATACGCGTAGCTTTACTCGTAAAAATGATTTTGCCCAAAGATGTTTCTTAACCAGTTTTTGTGTGATGAAATAGCTTCAATATCACCAAAAGAACACAAGAGTGTGAAATTTGATGATCCAAAGCATAAAAAACGGTTACGCGTAGGATGAAACCCACTAACAAAAACAAGCTCAAAAACGAATATCCACGCGTAAAGTTTGAAACTTTTTGCCAAAAACAGTTATTTTAACACCTTAAAACATTGAAAGGACAAGAATCTTGGATTAAAAAGTGTAAAAAACGTGTTTTTAAGCGAACCAAAGTATCTCGTACGTTTTACGCGTAGGACCGAAACCCACTTCAAAAACAATACGATTCACCCAACTAGTAGGCGATTGATACCACTGTTAGGTCACTAGTTTTACAACACAAGCATCAATGAAAGAAATAGAGAAGAGATAGAGGTCTGTTGAACACGTTAAACACACACACACACGTAAAGAGTAAACCGGTTATGCGTAGAGTGAAAGAGAGTGATTAAAATGAACAACCAACCCTCAAGTGAGGGTTATACAAGAGTATTTATAGGAAGGGGAGCTAGGGCAACCCTCCTACTCCCTTCCTTTCCTTAATGGACATGGGCCTAAGCTCATGGGCCTTCTACATAAGCTTAAGCTAATAACAAACATAAAGGCCATAATTAAGCTAACTATTACATGTGAATTACTAACACTTGATTTAGGTTTAGGAGTGATTCCAACACTACTGAATGATAATGGGATTGATTACAAGTTTGCCAAGAGTAGATGAAAAGAGAGAGATTATGACGTTTGAACACAACAGTTCAAGCCTCGTACTCTAAAGAAAAGAAATGTGTACGTTTCAGTGCGCATTATCTTTGAAAGAAGAGAAATCTTCTTATGATGTTTGAACACAACAGTTCAAGCCTCGTAGCTCAAAGAAAAGAAAAGTGTACGCTTAAGTGCGCTTTATCTTCTGAAGAAGAGAAATCTTCTCAATTATGACCATTCTCATCAACATGCTTTATACTTTTTCCATGCGCTTTCCGTCATTAAGTGAACCGAACTACTGTTGATTGTTTTCTTATTCCACTTGCTCAACTATAATGACGATGGCGACATCATGTGCTAATTTTACGGGGGAGAAGTGTGAATAGAATACATTTAGATGATAATCACTTGTTTAATCAAGAATGGCATCTCCGTATGCAATTCTTGAGGGGGAGAAGAAGTGTGAAACTATTGCATGTTGATTGATATTAGAGAATAAATGGTCAAACGGCTCCAAACTCATGTAAGAACCGAGCTTCTTCTTATCGGGTCATTTCTACATGGAGTTTCTTCTAAGAGTCGTTGGTTGACATCTTCACACGGGCTGATTTGATTAATGACAAAGTGCTTCCAGTTGCGGGGCTGATTTCTTTGATGAACATCTTTCTGTTCTTGTTTGATTGGGAGGGATTTGAGTTAAGGGGATTTGCTATTTGTATGTTAACGGGAATGCATTTCGTGAGTTGAAGATGTTAACTTTCTGATCCCCAATTGGACAATCTTGAAGAAGGTCGAGTCTACAGTCGGTTCTACATTTTTTGCTACATGTTAGAAGACTAAAGACGAGTTTCATTTAACGATCTAAAGACTTCTTCTTAATTCAAGCATTCATTATAAAGATTGTCGGTTTAGGGGAGAGCACTAATTGGGGGAGGGTGAAATGTCTGATTTAATCCCCAATTATACTTGCTCACACTTTACTTCAGCAAGTTGATTCTCACAAAAACTTCAAGCGATCTTCTCAAAAGATTTCTACTACATGAGCTTACAATGTGTTGCTGATTCTGAAGTGTCAAAACCAGCAAGGGGGAAGGAGACACACATCTAAAATCACAACGAGTACACTTGGCAAACTTAATTCTTCTAAGTGATTGAAGATATCCCGGGAAGACAAATGTCATGACCGCAGAGAAACTCAATGTTTGACTCGTGGCTTCTAGTGTTCTAATTCCAACTATGTGGGGGAAGAGATGGAAGAGTTAGTTCTGGGGATAAAAGAGGTACACAAGTATGACATATTCAGGGGAGATAAATGTGTAACATGAGGGAGGTGTTATCAGTTATTCTCTCTTTGGGAATTTGTGTACTTCGGATTCTTGTGCTTCATACACGATCATCAGGGAAGAAAAATGTGAACATTGGGGAGGTGTTTTCATTCCCCTCATGATGTGTATTCGGGAGAGCTCTTGGGTATTGGTGTACTTCGGGTTCTTGAGCTTCATACACGAACATCAGGGAAGAAAAATGTGAACATTGGGGAGGTGTTTTCATTCCCCTCATGATGTGTATTCGGGAGAGTTCTTGAGCATTATACAAAGAGACTGATTTCATCAATTCAACTACTTGGGGGAATTGTTCTCTTGACACCTTTTGGAATGGATCGCTTCAGACTTCAGTTGAAAAGAAATATGAGGAGAGTGTTTTATGTGTGGGATGATACGTTGTTGTTCTATTGGATGATATAACCTCGAACGAAGAATCACGATGATTATTCTTAAAAAGAGCAGCAAGATCGATGATTATGGTGTGCTTCTTTGTGCACCTGGCTAAGGCAAGCTTGAAATAGAGCTTCGAATCTGCTCAACAAAAGGATTTTCGGTTTGGGGAGAAGCTGCCAAAGTCTCACTTTCATATGGTTCAATTTCTCTCAATTCAGGAGCCTCGAAAGCTTTGGTGGTGGATGTTTAAGAGATGACGATTTCTATCTTCTTTAACAAGGCTGTTCGATATCCTTATCTCGGTACTCGTATCATCATCTTCTTAAACTATACCATCTTCTCTATCTGTAAATATTTATCAAAAACAAAATACAAAAATATAAAACCCTCAAAAGAAAATAAAAAATTATAAAACCAACAAAATCCATAAAAATCAGAAAATTTAAAAATACCAAAAATATTGTTTTCTCAAGACATGTCTTCTGGTATCGATAACATCTACGGTCTTAGAAATGTCATTCAATTATGGCAAGTGATCATAGATGAAGTTCGAGCAAGAGGTGTAAATATTCTTTTTTAAAATATGTCTAAAATTATAGCTTGCAGTTATTTCAGACTGTAACCCATGCTTAAACTATGGTTTGCTATTATTTCAGATAGCAACCCGCTCTTCAAGGAAGGAAAGTGCTGCGCTAAACAAATTTTCAAAAATATCGTGCACTTATCCTAAATCAAAATGAGGAAAGTATGTCAAAGGACTGCTGTTCCTACACAAATGTTTTTCCGTCTAAAATTCTTCAGAAAAATATTTGTTGTATTAAAAAATTGGTGGAAAATGAGTTGCTTGAAAATCAATCAGATTCAGAGTTTTCGTAAAATTTGAAAACTCAATCAATGACTTCAGCGCTTTTAAACTTTTCATTGAAAGAGTCATTGATTGAGGGGGAGAATGTTTGTCAAATTTACATCATCTAACGGGCTTTCTTAATCATCCTACGTGCTTATCAGAAAAAGATATTTGCCTATGTTGAAGGACTAGGAATTTAGGATATGATTGTTAGGTTTAGATGATTAGAGTTTGATGAACACATAAATCCCATGCTTTATATGAACTGATTGATATGTTGAATTAACTTTTATTAGTCGATTGCTGTTTGGGTGTTGTCGACCACCATATATGTCTATCCGTGTTCACTAACGTATGCAGATAACATGGTTTAAAAGAATGTTCCCGATCCGGATCCCACATAAGAAGATGATTGGATGCCGAAAGGAAATGGTAACTATTTCTTAGGTCGACAAAAGAAGAAACGGAGCTTAATCAGATCTTTCCATGGATAGTTGGCACGATAGATGCAACTTCAGAGGTCTCACTGCATCTGCAGATGGTTTTCTTCCAGCCCTACAGCAACAACATAAGCTTCTTATCCACCTAACGTATCTTTGTGCAGGACAAGTAGTGAATAACACCATTTTTCAAACAAATTTGATAAAATTGTTTTGAAAATGGAAAAATATTGTTTTGAAAATAAACTAAACTCAAATTTTGGAAATCAACCGGACTTCATTTTTATCAAAACTTAAGTCACTCAATCAACGACTACGGTCATGGATTGAGGGGGAGAGTGATTTCAAATAAAAGATTTTCTAACGATATCTCTTCATAAAAGTCCGTTTTGTACAATAATAAGTGGTGATCTAAAGATTTAATGTTATGTCATGGTATGATTTTCTTTAAAACTCAAAGATCTTACAAAATGAAATTTTTTCTGTTGTTGTTTGATTGTGAAATTTTTTTATTTTACTTAAAGATCTCTTAAAAACTATCATACCTGACACTAACAATCTTTAATGTCTTAAATTGATCCTTATCAGTCTATTTCAAAAATTAAATCTTGCCACGTTTTCCCCCAAAATTTTCCAAATGATTTAAATCAATCGGGATCCAAAATCTCAATTGGTTTGAAATTTTTGATCGGGGGAGAGATCGTGATTTAAATCTCAAATAGGTTTTAAAGGGTGATTGCTTCAAAAGCACTCCTTCCTTCATGTGCCAAACGATTTTGAAATACATAATGCACATGATTGTGAATGAGCATTTAACCAAAAACAAAAGAGTATTTAAACAAGGCCACATTTTCTCCCATGTTTTCTAAACCTTATTAAATCACTTGGGATCCAAAATCTCAAAGGGTTTGATATTTTTGATCGGGGGAGAATTTGTGATTTAATTATGAAATTTGATAAAAGGTGATCATTTTGATTCAATTGTGCATGCTGCTATCCCATATGTGCTAAACGCTTTCGAATCTCGAAGCACATATTGAGGGGGAGCATTTCAAAAGAAAATAAACTTTCAAGGTACAAAGATTTATATGTTTCAACATAAAGTACCTTGATTGATTTTCTAAAGGTTTCTTAATGGCTTTTGTGATCGTGGATGTGCTTCAAAAGAACTCTTTCCTCTATGTGATAAAATGATTTCAAATATCCTATGCACATATTGAGGGGGAGAATTTACAAAAGAAAATCAAATGGCTTTTTCCATGGAAATTGTGATCAAGAATTTATTTCAAAAGAACTCTTGCCTCCATGTGCTAAAAAATTTATAAAATCATATGCACATGTTGAGGGTGAGCATTTCTAAAAGAGCAAAACAATTAAGGTACAAAATGCTTTGATATTATATCACAAGTACCTTGATTGATTTTCCAAATGATTTTTCAATTGGTTTCGAGAAGGAAAGAACAATACCAAAAGACCGACCAATTTACTTTATGCATGGTGTTATAAGGATGGTTAGGTTAGGTATTCGTTCCCACGATCCCGCAAGAGCCGGAGGGATCTACCCAGGGATAATCCACTAGATAGTGTAGAGTCCTTAGGTATGATGAAAAAAGGAGAAAAGTGAGATATGGGAAGAGTACGGACTGAGATATAGATAGAGCTAGAACTGGAATAAACCCAACAAGGTTCTAGTTATGAAGTCTCGGTAAGCACTGAAGGGGTTGAAGAATGAAAAAGAAATGAATGTGAAAAGGGTGAAAAGAAATAGCCCTCCAATAATTCAACCTTAGGGCAGAAACCGGGTTCAATACATATGTTACTGGTGTTTACTAAGGTAACACTGGTATTGAAGACAAGACGTCATGGACCCAGTGACGCACTGCACTAAACTTCCCAAGCTACTCAAGTTCCTCTTAAAATGACTTGTTTCATTCTCACGGGGAACCTACATAATCTATCGACTTTCTCTTAGAGATTGTTGATATTGAAGAAGGAGACCCTCTCCCTAGTCTCCGGCATAGGAAACCAAATATGCACAATTGAGTCTAGAGCCAAGAGATCATCTACAATATCTCATTAGGACACAAAATTAATGAAGACTTGCTGTTTCACACAATGTGGAAAGTAAGTATATGTTGAGAGTCCTACGCATTATCCTTGTGGTATTGCTAGAACATCCGAGTGTTATGTAAAAGTATTCACGATGAAGATGGAAATCCTTCTAGAGCCAACATCAAACAAGCTCTTGGTGGGTGACATGTGAGATCTTTTCTAAAGATCAAGCTTGTGACAACTGGACAGAAACGATGGGGCTATTCATTTTTGAATCAACCTTGGTACAGGAAATGAATTGACGAATACTTTTGGAAAAACCGTTCGATGTGCAAATCTTCTTTTCTCTAGCACATCAAATGTGTATTCATTTTCAAACACAAAAAGTATCTCTGATTGGAAAAATACTTTTGGAAAAAACGCTCGATGTGCAAATCTCTTCTTTCTCTAGCACATCGAATGTGTACTCTTTTCAAATACAAAAAGTATTTTTTATTGAAAATTGATCTTTCTTATAAAACCTTCGTCGTATTGCAAAACTCTTTCTTCTAAGCAATACGCGATTGTTTTCAAATCAATCTTTCATCAATCAGTTAATCTCAATTCGCTGGTTCACTCACTCCGTGTTGTCTTCTTTGAGACGTTCCGGTTTGAGAACAGCTAGAATAGCTGCGAAACCCTGTCAAGGAGATTCTTCAGAATTATACCTGATCACAGGCAGTACTTGTACTGATCAACGGGGAACCGTGGGCCGTGTACCTCAATTCAACGAAAGTGATCAAAGACACTTTCGTGTGTTTTATTGCTAACTGTTGTTTGCAGGTACATTTGGACGGTTGCAACTGATCAGAATTGAGAAGTCAATCCAAAGTCGCATGCTCAAAGCAACCACACTTAATTGAAGAAATCATGACTAATGCATATCTACATAACCTGGCTCTGATATTTTTATACTATGCTTCTCCTACGCTGCTGCAAATATCATGAACCAGTAAAGCTTCCGCTACTCTGATTGAACGATGTCATGATCCTGAAAGTGTGAGCATGTCGGTCCAAAAGTCACAACATCACATGATGACAACACAATAAAGGGTGATCCAGAGATTTACTGTGGCTTTTGATCTCAATGAAAGCTCAAAGATCATCAAGATGTAGATTAGTTCAAAGACCTCCACCGAAAGTACAATGTAATCGGACTATGAAGTATCGCTACTAAAGCACAAAGATTGCGGAAATTGAAGAATTGAAGTCTACAAGCTCAGAACTAAAGACAAAGATAGAATGCTAGGATGCAAAATGTATTTCATGGGGTGACCTCCCTTAGGGGGAGATTGTTAGGAATTGGAAATTCCATGTGAAAGTGTCGGTCACCCCAATTATGGTCTAGCATATGTTAGCTCGTAGACTTGTAGTTATTTACGTTGTTTAGTAGTTAATTAGTTAATTGGTAGCGTAGATTAGTTTAGAATAACACCGTGGAGGAAGGACGGGTCTTTACCCACTGTATGCCTGATCCACAGCCCGACAGGAGGGCGTATTGTTTGTAACTATAAATACCCCTTCCATCCTTGGAAGGGGTGTTGCTTTTTGGAATCTAACCTTGCATTTGTTGTTTCACAACTCTCTTTTAAGAACATCCTCTCTACTCTCTTCATCTCTCTAATAATGGCTTTCTTGTTTAATCATCTACCTAGACCACCCGAATCATCTAAACAACATAAAATACACGATCCAACAATGTTTGCAAGCGTGCATACATTTTTGTTGCACACTGTTTGATTTTTTTGGAAGTCAAAAGTGGTAAAAATCACTTATTTTCTTTTCATTGTTCATTTTTAAGACCGCAGTCAACATCAGTTTCCAGCAGCACCCCACCTTTGTTTTTCGACAAACCAACGATTTAACAAGATTTAGTCGGAAAATAAGTGCATACGTAATCGGTTTTTTTATATCATCCGATTTGTTGATCGAATCTATTTACAAGCACTTATTTATTCATAAAAAAAAAATCTTCATAGCGTAAGAAAAATACTTTGTACAATCTCTTCGAGCATAAGGTATGGTGGCATGCCATTATGCATGTCGTTTTGTCAAATTAGCGTCACCTCAGCATTTCACATTCACACACAAAAAATACCTCCTATGTAGTAGCTCAAGCCATTTGCATGCCATTTTCTAGTTTTTAGGCCCACCATACCCAATTAAAACATAAACTCAACAACACAACCTAATTATAAAACAGAAAAGTAGAATTGGCGCATGATGAGTTTACTCACTTTTCAAATGACACAAGTTGGGAATGGTGTGGCAACATGCAAATGACGACGCCATTTCCCTTGCCACATAGGAATGGCGAGCTCAAAGAGTGAACACACCCTTCCCTCTAATCTATATCTATATCTATACTACTATATAAAGTGTTTAGGACATTCTAAATATAGAAGTCTTAAAATTTTTGAGACCAAAAACATTTCTAATAAAAGTAAACCACTAAACTTGTAACCAAAATTACAACTAATATAGCACTTGGTACAAAACAATAATTCATAAATCATCTAACTTGTAACATTCGTGTATATTAATATCAGAATTAATGAAATCATTAAAATACTCTCACTCAAAAGTACAATTAATATAACACTTGGTACAAAACAATAATACATAAATCATCTAATTTTTCTTTTTCATTTTAACACTCACTAATGAAATTTACAAATCATTAATAATATAATTAAAATATCCCATCACTCAAAAGTACAATTAATATATCAAATGGTACAAAACAATAATGAATAAATCATTTTATCATTTATATTTTTCAAACACCCACTAAATAATGATAATATTAAAATACTTTTCACTCAAAAGTACACTTAATATATTATGAGCACTGATTGAGATGTCTAACTCGTATACCTAGACATATGTGTGAGCATCCTATTGGGGACAGCACGGGACCCATTTCTTCACAAACAAATAATTTATTGCCATATTTATTAGCCACACAATTAGTCACATATTTTATGCCTCCCAACCATTTTTCATATATTATATGGTATAATACAATAGCGCATAAATAATCTTATTTTATATTTCTTTTTTAAAATACTCACTAAATAAAATTTACAAATCATTAAGCGGATCATAGAAACCAATCTTTTATGTAGTCAGAATTTCTAACACCACCTTTTTCGACCACGCAACGGACCACCGTTTACCATCACATCTATAGAAACCACTGGATGGTGCTAAAAACGCTATTTTAAAACACCTTGTATGTTTAAACGATATATAATATTACACGTCCTAAACGAATAGCTATATCATTGACCATCATTTTCCTAACGTCGTTGCATCGTGATGCAAGTCTACCATTTTTTAAAGCAACACTATGTGTAACATATTGGATTTCACAAACACATCAAACCATGATCAAACTAGGCGTATACTTTGAGGTTTTTAGAGAGAGAAAGTTTAGAGGTTTGAGAACTTAGTGAGAGAAAGTAAAAGTATTATTATGAGCTCCAACCCTCTACCTTGGGAGGTAGAGGGTATTTATAGTATCTTACTTAAACGCCACATACGGGCTGTGGATCAGGCATACAGTGGGTAAAGACCCGTCTGTCCTCCACGGTGTTAATAAACTAAATACTAACTAACATTAAATAACTGCGACTACGAGCTTTCTAACGATTACATATACTTGAGGTGACCGACACTTTAATAACTGGATTTACTAAATCCTAACAATCTCCCCCTAAGGGAGGTCACCTCAAATTACAAAGAATACAAACAGATATAACATTAAGATTGTTCTTGGATTCTTGTTAAAGTTCTTTGCTCTGTAGCTCGTAGTCTTTGATTCTTCATGTTTTGCATGTTTGGTTAATTCAAGTGGAGGTCTTTAACTGATCCACGTGATAATGAGTTTTGAGCCAGCTTTAAGATCATCAGCTACCATAAATCTCTGACTCATCCTTTGTAGTGTTGACATTATGTGATGTTGTGACATTTGGACCGACATGCTCACATTCTGGATCATGATATCATCTCATCAGAGTAGCGGAAGCTTTAGTTGATTCATGATATTTGTAGCAGCGTAGCAGAAGCATGGGGCGAAAATATCAGAGTCGTTGATGCACTTATCATGATTTCTTTAGAAATGAATGTGTTGTGTGAGCATGCAGCTATGGATTGACCTCTCCATTCTGATCAGCTGCAAACATCGGGCGTACCTGCATACAACAGTTAGCAATAAAGCGCACGAAGGTGTCTTTGATCACTTTCGTTGAATTGAGGCACACGGCCCACGGTTCCCCGTTGATCAGTAGAAGTACTGCCTATGATCAGGTATAATTCCAAATAATCTCCTTGACAGGGTTTCGCAGCTGCTCTAGCCGTTCTCAAACCGGAACGTCTCAAAGAAGACAACACGGAGTGAGTGAACCAGCAAATTGAGATTCACTGATTGATGAAAAGAGATTTGAAAAACAATCGAGTACTGCTCAATAAAGTGTTTTTGCAATACAACGAGGGTTTTTTGAGAAAAATCAATTATCAATCATAAACACCTTTTATATTTGAAATATTAATACACAGTCGATGTGCTAAAGAAAATAATTTTAAGCACAACGACCGGTTTTTCAAAGGTATCCGTCAATCCATAACCTGAACCAGGATTGATTCATAAGTTTGAATCCCCCCATTGTTTCTGTTTAGTTGTCACATGGTTGATCTATTGGATAGATCTCACATGCCACCTACCAAGAGCTTGTTTGAGGTTGGCTCTAGAAGGCTTTCCATCTTCATTGTGACTATGTTTGCATATCACTCAGATGTTCTGGCAATACCACAAGGATAATGCGTAGGACCCTTAAAATATATTCTCTCTTTCCACATTGTGTGAAATAGAGAGTCTTCATTGACAGTGTCCTAATGATATTTATTGATGATCTCGTGGCTCTAGACTTAATTGTGCACATTTGGTTTCCTATGCCAGAGACTAGGGAGAGGGTCTCCTTCTTCAATATCAACAATCTCTAAAAGAAAGTCGATAGATTATTTAGGTTCCCCGTGAGAGTGAAACAAGCCCTTTTAAGAGGAACTTGAGTAGCTTGGGAAGTTATAGTGCAGTGCGTCACTGGGTCCATGACGTCTTGTCTTCAATGCCGGCGTTACCTTAGTAACAACCAGTAGCATATGAATTGAACCCGGTTTCTGCCCTAAGGTTGAATTATTGGAGGGCTATTTATTTTCACCCTTTTCTCATTCAATTCTTTTTCATTCTTCAACCCCTTCAGTGCTTACCGAGACTTCATAACTAGAACCTTGTTGGGTTTATTCCAGTACTAGCTCAGTCTCAGTCCGCACTATTCCCATTTCTCACTTTTCTCCTTTTTTCATCATACATAAGGACTTCTATACTATCTAGTGGATTGTCCCTGGGTAGATCCCTCCGGCTCTGGCAGGATCGTGGGAACGAATACCTAACCTAACCATCCTTATATCACCATACATAAAGTAAATTTGGTCGGTCTATTTGGTATTGTTCATCTGCCATTGGAACCAATTGAAAACCATTTGAAAATCAATCCAAGTACTTGTGATACATGATCAAAACATTTTGTACCTGAATTGTTTTTGATATTTTTAGAAAGAAGCTCCCCCTCAACATGTGCATCATGTGTTTGAAATGGTTTTGGCACATGGAGGCAAGAGGACTTGAAAATCTCATATTTAAAATTGAAAGGTTCGATTCTTAGATCAACAGTTTCTAAAAGATATCAACATCACTTTCCCGATCAAAATTAGTAATTTTCATACTTTGTTGAGAATATTTTAGGAAAGGATGTTGTTTTCAAAAGAGTTGCTCCCCCTCAATATGTGCTTCAAGATTCGAAAAGAGTTTAGCACATATTAGATGGATCTTGCACTTTGAGACAAATCAAACACGTTTCAATTCCTTTTGGTTTGATATAGATGCTCCCCCTTAACATGTGCATGGAAAATTTTAAATCGTTTGGCACATGTAGGGAGGAGAGCTTGTTAATCACTTACAAACCATTTGTCGAATTATCAGTTTAAATCCAATTTAAATCACAAATTCTCCCCCGATCACAATTTTCAAATCATTTGAGATTTGTGATCTCTATAGATTTAAATTAAGTTTGAAAGCTTTTGAGGAGAATTGTGACTTGCTTATGAAAACATTTTAACCGATAAGGATCAAATCTGAGACTTATTATCTTTTGAAAACATGACAAATAACCTTTTGATTTAATTGAAATCATTCTCCCCCTCAATCAATGACATAAGTTATTGATTGAGAGATAGAGGTTTTGACAAATGTCAAGTCAAGATCATTTTTTTTAAATTGAGTCCGAGTTATTTTTCAAAGCTATTGGTTTTCATTAGATAACAAATATTTTTCTGAAGAATTTATAGAAGGAAAAATATTTGTGAAGAAAACATTTGTCTTTTTGGTGACAAACATTTGTTTTTAGAATCAGAGCATTGGATTTGAAAAATAAGATAAAGCATGGCTCTGTTCTTTCTTTAAAAACGGGTTATAGACTGAAATGACTATAAGCCTTTGTTTCACTTTTTTTTTTTTTTTTTTTTTTTTTTTTTTTTTTTTTTTTTTTTTTTAATATGTACATTCGAACAACATCTAAAGACCCGTGTCACTCTTTGAATGACAGCACAAAGACCGTAGATATTATCGAATCAAGAAAAACATGACAAAATGACAATATTTTTTGAAATTTTTTGAGTTTTTCAAATTTTTATTGATTTTTGAAAGATTTATATTTTTCTATTTGATTTTTGTTGGTTTTGTAATTTTGTATTTTGCTTGTTGAATAAATATTAACACGAGATGGATGAAGAAAAAACTTTTACTCCTCGTCTTCCTCTTGAAGACGTTTGAGTGTTTCCGGTTGTAGACTCTTTAGACCAAGTCGTAGGAGGATAAACTCAAAACGTTCTCTAGGAAGAGCTTTGGTGAAGATGTCTGCTAACTGATATTCACTCCTCACAAAATAAAGTTCCACCACACCGTTCTCCACTTGCTACCTGATGAAATGATGTCGAATGTCAATATGCTTTGCTCTTGAATGTTGAACGTTGTTGCATGAGAGAGCAATGACACTTTTGTTATCACAATACAGAGGGATTTTATTGAATTAAAAGCCATAGTCAGATAATTGGGATCTCATACAAAGGATTTGAGCACAACAAGATGACATGGCTATGTATTCAGCCTCTGTAGAGGATATAGAAGTACTCATTTGTTTCTTTGAAGACCAGCTCACAAGCTTATCACCCAGAAACTGAGCACCTCATGACGTGCTTCGACGTGTATCTTGACATCCTGCATGATCAGCATCTGCATAGGCTGTCAGTGACATACCGGTTTCCTTCGGGTACCAAAGTCTCATATTGATGGTTCCTTGGAGATACCGAAAGACCCGTTTAACCGCTTCAAGGTGCTTTTTGGTAGGCTTAGCCTGGTATCTAGCACACATGCATACAGCGAACAGAATATCAGGTCTACTGGCTGTGAGGTACATCAGGGATCCAATCATACTACGATATTTCGTTTGATCTACCATGATCCCTGAGTGGTCCTCATCCAGTTTAGTACGCTCTATCATGGGAGTGTCAACAGGGTCACAAGAATCAAATCCAAATTTCTTTAAAATCTCATTTGCATATTTAGATTGATTTATAAAAATGCCTCAGGGACTTTGTGAAATTTGTAATCCCAAGAAAAATGACATTTGTCCCATCATTGACATTTGAAATTTGGAGCCCATCTCCTTAGAAAAACGGTCACATTCATTGGGGTCAGTTGAGGCAAAAATAATATCATCAACATAGATTTAAACGTGAATTAAATGTTTGCCTGACTTTTTGGTGAACAATGTCGGATCAACTGCTCCTTTGCTGAATCCAGTAGATAGAAGAAACTTTGATAGCGTATCATACCATGCCCTTGGAGCTTGCTTCAAACCGTAAAGAGCCTTCTTCAAGCGATAGACATGAGTAGGATGCTCTGGATTCACAAAACCTTCAGGTTGGCTGACGTATACGACTTCTTTAAGATCTCCGTTAAGAAAAGCCGTCTTTACATCCATCTGATAGACTACCATATTCTTACTTGCAGCATTAGTGATAAGGTTTTAAAAGGTACCATTTTGAGGGGTCGTTTAAGTCCTTATTTGATCACTTTTGTATCCGTTATTGCTTAATATCGTTCCTTTTCACTTTTTAGGTCTCGTGAAGGCAAAATGCTGGAATGACACTTATTTGGACGAAAAGGCGCGAATATATGAAGAAAATGGCCAAAGTCAAAATTGAGACACTCACAGTTGCTGAAAGTAGAAGGCGACGGCGTCAGGTGCTATTGGCGACGCCGTCCCAAAATTATTGTGACGGGCCAGATGCAATCCAGACGACGTCAGAAGCTGAAGAGGACGGCGTCACGGACATAAGGTGACGCCGTCGCAAGGTTAACGTGGCCAAGACGAAACCCTAATGGCGGCGACACGACGGCGTCACTAAACATAAGGTGACGCCGTCGCAATTGTAATCTTATATATAGAATCCGAATTTTTCAGTCTTTGTGTGGAGAGTCTTTGGAGTAAAAACCTAAAACTGAACCTAAGGTGTCTTGTACAGTATTTTAGGGTTTTAAACCCTATCTTACATCAAGATAAGTCTTTACTTCATTAATTCAATTATGTCTTTGATTAATTGTGTGTATGCTTGCATGTTCTCCATGTCCGGCTAATTTATTTGTGTGTTTGCTTAGGAAGTATGAAACTTAATTATTGAATATTGATTGGTTGTTTCTTATCTTAGTTGATTAATGATCTAGTAATGCGATAGGTCATTCGTTGTGTACTTAATGCTTGATTCATCTTTGTGAACCTTAGAATATAATTACCTGAGTAGTTGTAGGCTAAACCATCTAAAGAGCGCCTTAGAGTAGGAGTTTATAATCCCTAGTGGGTTTGTAGACAAGACCCTTTGGTAAGTTCAAAGAGTTAGGGAGAAACGCATACCCTACAACTTTAGACTCACAACGCAACTAGGAATAAGACGTGACACTCAACCATCAATAGGAGATAATTAAGGAGTAATACAAACTAAGTAAACACATCTTTAAACTATCATACGAGCACACATTAATTAGACATAGACTCCCACAACCTTAGTTTAGATAATTAGATAATAGTAGAGTAATCGGTAGAAATACCAAACCCCCAAATCCAATACCCGAGATTCGTACCTTTCCATTTTCATAAAATATAAAAAGATAAAAAAAATAATCTTCCTCAACCTTAACCTTAGCCTAGTAACTCCTTACTAGCATTCCTATTCCTCTAGAGAACGATATCAATACCCGTGGCTTACCCTAATTACTACACTACAACGATTAGGTTCACTGCCTAGGGTGTTATAAAACTTGCTCGAAGAAAAGGAAGTTCCTTTGACCCCGAACGACGCGTGTAGCGTTATCAAGTTTTTGGCGCCGCTGCCGGGGAATAGAATAGCTAGTTAGTAGTCCACCTCGTTTAGGTTTCTTTGCTTGATTCCTATCAAGTAAACTTTTTTCTCATTTTTAGCTTTCTCTTAGTCTATCCCCCTTCTTCGTAACCTTTGTTCGTAACCCCATCACTTTTCATCATGGAAGGTGATAACCCACTACCATTCATCAACATACCACCAAATGACCCGCCAAGAGCCCGTACTCTTGGTGAGTACTCGAGACCAAGCCACCTAGGCTATAGGAACACCATTGAGCTTCCCGACCAAGCCCAAACTACGGCCCTGCGATCCGACACCATCCGGTTGGTGCAAAACGGATGTGCATTCCATGGACTTCGTTCCGAAGATCCAAATCAGCATCTGAGGGATTTCCTCAAAATCGTCGATTCCATCGACCTTGATGCTACTACTCGGGAGACCACGCGCCTGCGTCTCTTCCAATTCTCTCTACGGGACCAAGCTAGTAATTGGCTTGAGCGACTTCCCGCCGGCTCCATCTCAAGTTGGGATGATCTTTCTTCTCACTTCCTTGCTCAATTTTTCCCACCGGGGAGAACCACTAAGCTTAGGAATGACATCTTGATGTTCCAACAACGTCAAGGTGAATCTCTCTACGAAGCATGGACCCGATTCAAGGACTTACTTCATAAAGTCCCTCATCACGGCATTGATCTTTGGCTCCAAGTCCAAATCTTTTATGATCATGTCAACTTCCCCACTAAGCGATCCATAGACCAAGTGGCCGGTGGAAAACTTAGTGATCTCACTGCAGAAGAATCATGGGAAATAATAGAGGACCTCGCCCTCTATGACAACGAAAGTTGGGATGACCCCCGTGAGCTGCCCAAAACCGTCAAGGCAATCTCCTTGCCTCCTCCCGACCGTAGGATGATCGAACTTGAAGAACAAGTTAAATTCCTCATGAGTTCCTACCAAAATCCTAAGTCTTCACACCATGTGAACAAAGCTTCTTCCTCGTGCGAGCCGTTTTGTGATCCTCATAACACGCGCACTAGCACCCGATCCCCCGAACACGCTTCTGTTGACTACGCATCCTCGCGTATTAATGAAGCGGGAGGAAGATTCCCTACAACACCCGGACCTAGGAATTTCAATGAAACCCGTGAAGCATGGAAAAACAAGCCCGACTTCTATTGGGGACAAACCAAAGAATTCACTTCTAATGATTTCTCATGGCCCCCACCTAATGGTCCTAACCAACAAAACATCGAAGGGATGTTGCAAAACCTAGTTGCATCCCAAGAAACCCAAATAGCTAAGCTCTCGGACCGCTTTAACAATCAACAAGCCGAGATGGATAGGAAAATAGACAACCTTTTGAAAGCCATAGCTAATAGTGATAAGAAGGTTAGTGCTATCTCAACTCCCGAGCCTTCAGGCATAGAGATTAAGGATCCAAGCAAGCTAAAGCATGTCCAATTCATCAATGCCATCGCCTTAGTTGAACCTGATGAAACAAATGACGAAGAGGACTATACACTTGCGGATGAGGAAATACCCGAGGAAGTTGATGAAGTAGACATTGACTGTTTCAACAAATTTCCTACGGAAGAAGAACTATCTCGCCACCCTCACTTAGTGCGTGACCTCCGTCACATGTATGTTAGGAAAAGTCCTCGAATCAAGTTCGGGAACCCTTGGAATCTTAACATACCATGTGTCATAGGACACCTTTTTGTGGCAAAAGCTTACATTGATCGCAAGTCCCCAATCAACATAATGACTAGCACCTACTACAATTGGATATTGAAGAAGCCTATTCCAACTAGGCAAGACCCCAATGATCCTAATGTTAGTTGCAATTTTCTTGGTAGAGTTAAGAGATTGCCCGTTTATGTAGGTAGTTTCACGTTTCCTACGGACTTCATAATTGTGGATGATATTAGCACGGCCATAGACCCTAGTTTGTCCCATGTTATTCTAGGAAAACCTTTCATAAAAAGCACCGGGATGACCTATGACCCCTCGTTAGGAGTAGTGCGATTCAAGAATGAGACCGATGACATAGCTTACCAAATGCCGTTTAAGATTGAGAAGTTTTCATCACTCTCTAATGATGAAAAGGAACTTAAAATGTCAGTCTATTATAGGAATGATGAGGATAGGGAAAAAGGTGTTGATTATGTTATGGCTAAGATTTTCGGATTCTATAAGGATTGCTTGAGCCTAGGACCGGAATATAGAACCAATTGGGGAGAGGATGAACTCTTAAAGAAGTGCATGTTAGGGCACTTCTACAACATGGAATCCCCCATTAGAGACCGTCAAGAGGGCGGTAATGAGAAAACGTAGGAGCACGACTATGAGTCTAGCTACAAGACTCTTTAAATAAAGAAAAGCGCTTCGTGGGAGGCAACCCATGCTTAATTGTTTGCTTGTTAGTGTCTTATATCTTTTATTAATTGTTTATCCTCATGTTTAAATTTGTAAAAATGCTTTATTTTGTTTTTAACCTCGTCTTAATTGCATATAAAGGTATTTTACATAAGGGATAAGTGTAGGGAGGATTACACACGTTTTCAAAAGAAACGTAAACATGAGAATAACAATTAACTAAAAGATATTTATGTTTGTTTGTTCGAGTCAAATGCTTGTATCGAGTCATAATGGATGTTTTGCAGAAATTTTTTTTCCAGATTCTAAAGATGTAAAATTTTCCAGAATTTTTTCCAGAAAATCGCAGACCAGTTTTTGTCAGGATAACCTGACGGCGTCAGGATTGCAACCTGACGGCGTCAGGAAGGAGTAAAAACATCAGATTACTTTTTCTCGTTTTCTGAGCTACTTGTAAATTTTTGGAATTTTCCAGGTCTTAATTTTCTTAGAAATTCTGTAAACATCCATTCCACAAGCATTATATCCTAGTTTAAATCGAGTCTTATATATATTATTACCGCCGATTTTACGCGAAGGTTTCGTTTGTTTTCTTCAAGTGTGCAGGTTTAGTTTGTCAGGAAGAAGTTACATAAGATTGGGAGGAGCTTTTCACGCATTAATTCTTCTTGAAAAAGATTTAATCACCACTTTACACGGATCCTACCGAGCTAATCAGGGGAGTATTAGTTTCTTTCGTTTTTAATTACCTTCTTTTATCATAACTTTGATACTTTCGGGGAACATTGGGGACAATGTTCAGTTTAAGTGTAGGGAGGGAAAATAAAACGGGAACTTTGAAACTATGCTTATCCTTGACTATTTGCTTTGTCCAATTGTGATTGTGTAATAAACCATGAGAAAATGTCGGTTAGGGTAATTTTGGCACCAAATTTAAAATTTTTCATGACATATAAGAGTGGGCCATTAGTCTTAACAAAAGCGTCTCATGGATAGGAAGTTGCATGACTAGCACAAAACCCTTTACCACCCAAATCCACCAAAATGTGAGGATCGCCCTTAGATTAGTAGGAATTAAAGCATTCATCTTTAATGCTTAGAGTGTGAACCGGTAGTATATTAGATTCTAGAACTTGTTTTGTGATGCATTCCGAGATCGCAAGTGAGGCTACACTTGTGTAGTTAGGAATAACTAAATGATAAGAGGCATTAGGATAACCCTTGTTTGATACCTGTAATATAATTACTTCTTCCACTTCGGTTGAGTAATTCCCCCACACCCTTTGCGTTGTACTCATTTTTAGTACACGATACCCCTAGTTAACCCCTCAGAGCCTATCCTTTTCGCGGTTCTCGTGATGTTTCGGTTTTTCCGGAATATCAATGAAGAGCATTGTTTACACCCCACCCCCAAATATACACCCAAATCGCCTTAGCCTACCCCTTATGCACTCACTTTTAGTGCAAATGTTTGTTATCACCCTAAACCCTTAGTTTAATTATCTAGTTGCTTGCATAAGTTGCTAAGTCGAGTCATATCCTTTGTATACAGTTTTGGGATGATTGGGATTCGTGGGAAAAGTTAAAGTTTATGAAATGACGGGAAGGGAACGTTAAATTCAAATTCCCTTTGTTTGCGTAATAATGTACCCCAAGTGTTTTGATCTTTTCAATTCGGGTCAAATTAGTGTTAGAGTAATAAAAAACTCAAGTGTAGGGATGTGCCTTTAAATCCCTAGTATTTTGATTTTATCGTAGAGGATGGTAGAGTAAAAGTGTATGAAAAAAAAAAAAAAATCGAAAAAATAGAAAAAGAAAAAAAAATAGAGTGAAAAAAAAAAAAAAAAAACATACGGGCTACCATCCTACATCCATCTTTAAATTTATGTTTATTTATTTCAGTTATCTAGAGTTTAGAGTGTCGAGTCTTGGCTTAGCAACGCCATTCTTCATATGCAGTTAACATAAAGATTTTTGACTTGCCACCACTAAATAGCCTATCCCACCAAACCCTTATTTCCTTACCGTAAGCCTAACATTACAACCCTTTAAAAGACCTCTTTGATAGTCTTTCCTAGGTGCTTACGCCAAAGCGATGGAGGTTTGATCTATTCTCAAGCCTATGGTAATCTATGTACTAGGACCGGTTAATGAGTGTTTATCTTCCATTTCCTATATTGTTATATTTCATATATACACCCGAGAGAGATGTGAGTATCCAAACACCCCATGTGAGGTGCTAGTATGTAATTTCCGTGCTTGTTATGACTTTTGCGGGGCATATATGTGTTGTGGACCGTTTTGAATTAATGCTTCATGACCCCTAACTTATAAATTAATTGGCTAAAAGCACATTTGCTTGAGGACAAGCAAATAACAAGTGTAGGGATATTTGATAAGGTTTTAAAAGGTACCATTTTGAGGGGTCGTTTAAGTCCTTATTTGATCACTTTTGTATCCGTTATTGCTTAATATCGTTCCTTTTCACTTTTTAGGTCTCGTGAAGGCAAAATGCTGGAATGACACTTATTTGGACGAAAAGGCGCGAATATATGAAGAAAATGGCCAAAGTCAAAATTGAGACACTCACAGTTGCTGAAAGTAGAAGGCGACGGCGTCAGGTGCTATTGGCGACGCCGTCCCAAAATTATTGTGACGGGCCAGAACCCAAAACTCGTATTTTCAAGAGACGGCGTCTAGTTGTGAAAGAGTAGGCCGTCGCTACTCAGACGGCCTAGATGCAATCCAGACGACGTCAGAAGCTGAAGAGGACGGCGTCACGGACATAAGGTGACGCCGTCGCAAGGTTAACGTGGCCAAGACGAAACCCTAATGGCGGCGACACGACGACGTCACTAAACATAAGGTGACGCCGTCGCAATTGTAATCTTATACATAGAATCCGAATTTTTCAGTCTTTGTGTGGAGAGTCTTTGGAGTAAAAACCTAAAACTGAACCTAAGGTGTCTTGTACAGTATTTTAGGGTTTTAAACCCTATCTTACATCAAGATAAGTCTTTACTTCATTAATTCAATTATGTCTTTGATTATTTGTGTGTATGCTTGCATGTTCTCCATGTCCGGCTAATTTATTTGTGTGTTTGCTTAGGAAGTATGAAACTTAATTATTGAATATTGATTGGTTGTTTCTTATCTTAGTTGATTAATGATCTAGTAATGCGATAGGTCATTCGTTGTGTACTTAATGCTTGATTCATCTTTGTGAACCTTAGAATATAATTACCTGAGTAGTTGTAGGCTAAACCATCTAAAGAGCGCCTTAGAGTAGGAGTTTATAATCCCTAGTGGGTTTGTAGACAAGACCCTTTGGTAAGTTCAAAGAGTTAGGGAGAAACGCATACCCTACAACTTTAGACTCACAACGCAACTAGGAATAAGACGTGACACTCAACCATCAATAGGAGATAATTAAGGAGTAATACAAACTAAGTAAACACATCTTTAAACTATCATACGAGCACACATTAATTAGACATAGACTCCCACAACCTTAGTTTAGATAATTAGATAATAGTAGAGTAATCGGTAGAAATACCAAACCCCCAAATCCAATACCCGAGATTCGTACCTTTCCATTTTCATAAAATATAAAAAGATAAAAAAATAATCTTCCTCAACCTTAACCTTAGCGTAGTAACTCCTTACTAGCATTCCTATTCCCCTAGAGAACGATATCAATACCCGTGGCTTACCCTAATTACTACACTACAACGATTAGGTTCACTGCCTAGGGTGTTATAAAACTTGCTCGAAGAAAAGGAAGTTCCTTTGACCCCGAACGACGCGTGTAGCGTTATCAAGTTTTTGGCGCCGCTGCCGGGGAATAGAATAGCTAGTTAGTAGTCCACCTCGTTTAGGTTTCTTTGCTTGATTCCTATCAAGTAAACTTTTTTCTCATTTTTAGCTTTCTCTTAGTCTATCCCCCTTCTTCGTAACCTTTGTTCGTAACCCCATCACTTTTCATCATGGAAGGTGATAACCCACTACCATTCATCAACATACCACCAAATGACCCGCCAAGAGCCCGTACTCTTGGTGAGTACTCGAGACCAAGCCACCTAGGCTATAGGAACACCATTGAGCTTCCCGACCAAGCCCAAACTACGGCCCTGCGATCCGACACCATCCGGTTGGTGCAAAACGGATGTGCATTCCATGGACTTCGTTCCGAAGATCCAAATCAGCATCTGAGGGATTTCCTCAAAATCGTCGATTCCATCGACCTTGATGCTACTACTCGGGAGACCACGCGCCTGCGTCTCTTCCAATTCTCTCTACGGGACCAAGCTAGTAATTGGCTTGAGCGACTTCCCGCCGGCTCCATCTCAAGTTGGGATGATCTTTCTTCTCACTTCCTTGCTCAATTTTTCCCACCGGGGAGGACCACTAAGCTTAGGAATGACATCTTGATGTTCCAACAACGTCAAGGTGAATCTCTCTACGAAGCATGGACCCGATTCAAGGACTTACTTCATAAAGTCCCTCATCACGGCATTGATCTTTGGCTCCAAGTCCAAATCTTTTATGATCATGTCAACTTCCCCACTAAGCGATCCATAGACCAAGTGGCCGGTGGAAAACTTAGTGATCTCACTGCAGAAGAATCATGGGAAATAATAGAGGACCTCGCCCTCTATGACAACGAAAGTTGGGATGACCCCCGTGAGCTGCCCAAAACCGTCAAGGCAATCTCCTTGCCTCCTCCCGACCGTAGGATGATCGAACTTGAAGAACAAGTTAAATTCCTCATGAGTTCCTACGAAAATCCTAAGTCTTCACACCATGTGAACAAAGCTTCTTCCTCGTGCGAGCCGTTTTGTGATCCTCATAACACGCGCACTAGCACCCGATCCCCCGAACACGCTTCTGTTGACTACGCATCCTCGCGTATTAATGAAGCGGGAGGAAGATTCCCTACAACACCCGGACCTAGGAATTTCAATGAAACCCGTGAAGCATGGAAAAACAAGCCCGACTTCTATTGGGGACAAACCAAAGAATTCACTTCTAATGATTTCTCATGGCCCCCACCTAATGGTCCTAACCAACAAAACATCGAAGGGATGTTGCAAAACCTAGTTGCATCCCAAGAAACCCAAATGGCTAAGCTCTCGGACCGCTTTAACAATCAACAAGCCGAGATGGATAGGAAAATAGACAACCTTTTGAAAGCCATAGCTAATAGTGATAAGAAGGTTAGTGCTATCTCAACTCCCGAGCCTTCAGGCATAGAGATTAAGGATCCAAGCAAGCTAAAGCATGTCCAATTCATCAATGCCATCGCCTTAGTTGAACCTGATGAAACAAATGACGAAGAGGACTATACACTTGCGGATGAGGAAATACCCGAGGAAGTTGATGAAGTAGACATTGACTGTTTCAACAAATTTCCTACGGAAGAAGAACTATCTCGCCACCCTCACTTAGTGCGTGACCTCCGTCACATGTATGTTAGGAA
The DNA here is from genome assembly GCA_019973895.1 of Chrysanthemum seticuspe. NCBI lineage: Eukaryota > Viridiplantae > Streptophyta > Magnoliopsida > Asterales > Asteraceae > Chrysanthemum > Chrysanthemum seticuspe. The sequence goes on from BPTQ01000004.1 coordinate 97,532,154, forward strand.
AAGTCCTCGAATCAAGTTCGGGAACCCTTGGAATCTTAACATACCATGTGTCATAGGACACCTTTTTGTGGCAAAAGCTTACATTGATCGCAAGTCCCCAATCAACATAATGACTAGCACCTACTACAATTGGATATTGAAGAAGCCTATTCCAACTAGGCAAGACCCCAATGATCCTAATGTTAGTTGCAATTTTCTTGGTAGAGTTAAGGGATTGCCCGTTTATGTAGGTAGTTTCACGTTTCCTACGGACTTCATAATTGTGGATGATATTAGCACGGCCATAGACCCTAGTTTGTCCCATGTTATTCTAGGAAAACCTTTCATAAAAAGCACCGGGATGACCTATGACCCCTCGTTAGGAGTAGTGCGATTCAAGAATGAGACCGATGACATAGCTTACCAAATGCCGTTTAAGATTGAGAAGTTTTCATCACTCTCTAATGATGAAAAGGAACTTAAACTGTCAGTCTATTATAGGAATGATGAGGATAGGGAAAAAGGTGTTGATTATGTTATGGCTAAGATTTTCGGATTCTATAAGGATTGCTTGAGCCTAGGACCGGAATATAGAACCAATTGGGGAGAGGATGAACTCTTAAAGAAGTGCATGTTAGGGCACTTCTACAACATGGAATCCCCCATTAGAGACCGTCAAGAGGGCGGTAATGAGAAAACGTAGGAGCACGACTATGAGTCTAGCTACAAGACTCTTTAAATAAAGAAAAGCGCTTCGTGGGAGGCAACCCATGCTTAATTGTTTGCTTGTTAGTGTCTTATATCTTTTATTAATTGTTTATCCTCATGTTTAAATTTGTAAAAATGCTTTATTTTGTTTTTAACCTCGTCTTAATTGCATATAAAGGTATTTTACATAAGGGATAAGTGTAGGGAGGATTACACACGTTTTCAAAAGAAACGTAAACATGAGAATAACAATTAACTAAAAGATATTTATGTTTGTTTGTTCGAGTCAAATGCTTGTATCGAGTCATAATGGATGTTTTGCGGAAATTTTTTTTCCAGATTCTAAAGATGTAAAATTTTCCAGAATTTTTTCCAGAAAATCGCAGACCAGTTTTTGTCAGGATAACCTGACGGCGTCAGGATTGCAACCTGACGGCGTCAGGAAGGAGTAAAAACATCAGATTACTTTTTCTCGTTTTCTGAGCTACTTGTAAATTTTTGGAATTTTCCAGGTCTTAATTTTCTTAGAAATTCTGTAAACATCCATTCCACAAGCATTATATCCTAGTTTAAATCGAGTCTTATATATATTATTACCGCCGATTTTACGCGAAGGTTTCGTTTGTTTTCTTCAAGTGTGCAGGTTTAGTTTGTCAGGAAGAAGTTACATAAGATTGGGAGGAGCTTTTCACGCATTAATTCTTCTTGAAAAAGATTTAACCACCACTTTACACGGATCCTACCGAGCTAATCAGGGGAGTATTAGTTTCTTTCGTTTTTAATTACCTTCTTTTATCATAACTTTGATACTTTCGGGGAACATTGGGGACAATGTTCAGTTTAAGTGTAGGGAGGGAAAATAAAACGGGAACTTTGAAACTATGCTTATCCTTGACTATTTGCTTTGTCCAATTGTGATTGTGTAATAAACCATGAGAAAATGTCGGTTAGGGTAATTTTGGCACCAAATTTAAAATTTTTCATGACATATAAGAGTGGGCCATTAGTCTTAACAAAAGCGTCTCATGGATAGGAAGTTGCATGACTAGCACAAAACCCTTTACCACCCAAATCCACCAAAATGTGAGGATCGCCCTTAGATTAGTAGGAATTAAAGCATTCATCTTTAATGCTTAGAGTGTGAACCGGTAGTATATTAGATTCTAGAACTTGTTTTGTGATGCATTCCGAGATCGCAAGTGAGGCTACACTTGTGTAGTTAGGAATAACTAAATGATAAGAGGCATTAGGATAACCCTTGTTTGATACCTGTAATATAATTACTTCTTCCACTTCGGTTGAGTAATTCCCCCACACCCTTTGCGTTGTACTCATTTTTAGTACACGATACCCCTAGTTAACCCCTCAGAGCCTATCCTTTTCGCGGTTCTCGTGATGTTTCGGTTTTTCCGGAATATCAATGAAGAGCATTGTTTACACCCCACCCCCAAATATACACCCAAATCGCCTTAGCCTACCCCTTATGCACTCACTTTTAGTGCAAATGTTTGTTATCACCCTAAACCCTTAGTTTAATTATCTAGTTGCTTGCATAAGTTGCTAAGTCGAGTCATATCCTTTGTATACAGTTTTGGGATGATTGGGATTCGTGGGAAAAGTTAAAGTTTATGAAATGACGGGAAGGGAACGTTAAATTCAAATTCCCTTTGTTTGCGTAATAATGTACCCCAAGTGTTTTGATCTTTTCAATTCGGGTCAAATTAGTGTTAGAGTAATAAAAAACTCAAGTGTAGGGATGTGCCTTTAAATCCCTAGTATTTTGATTTTATCGTAGAGGATGGTAGAGTAAAAGTGTATGAAAAAAAAAAAAATCGAAAAAATAGAAAAAGAAAAAAAAATAGAGTGAAAAAAAAAAAAAAAAAAACATACGGGCTACCATCCTACATCCATCTTTAAATTTATGTTTATTTATTTCAGTTATCTAGAGTTTAGAGTGTCGAGTCTTGGCTTAGCAACGCCATTCTTCATATGCAGTTAACATAAAGATTTTTGACTTGCCACCACTAAATAGCCTATCCCACCAAACCCTTATTTCCTTACCGTAAGCCTAACATTACAACCCTTTAAAAGACCTCTTTGATAGTCTTTCCTAGGTGCTTACGCCAAAGCGATGGAGGTTTGATCTATTCTCAAGCCTATGGTAATCTATGTACTAGGACCGGTTAATGAGTGTTTATCTTCCATTTCCTATATTGTTATATTTCATATATACACCCGAGAGAGATGTGAGTATCCAAACACCCCATGTGAGGTGCTAGTATGTAATTTCCGTGCTTGTTATGACTTTTGCGGGGCATATATGTGTTGTGGACCGTTTTGAATTAATGCTTCATGACCCCTAACTTATAAATTAATTGGCTAAAAGCACATTTGCTTGAGGACAAGCAAATAACAAGTGTAGGGATATTTGATAAGGTTTTAAAAGGTACCATTTTGAGGGGTCGTTTAAGTCCTTATTTGATCACTTTTGTATCCGTTATTGCTTAATATCGTTCCTTTTCACTTTTTAGGTCTCGTGAAGGCAAAATGCTGGAATGACACTTATTTGGACGAAAAGGCGCGAATATATGAAGAAAATGGCCAAAGTCAAAATTGAGACACTCACAGTTGCTGAAAGTAGAAGGCGACGGCGTCAGGTGCTATTGGCGACGCCGTCCCAAAATTATTGTGACGGGCCAGAACCCAAAACTCGTATTTTCAAGAGACGGCGTCTAGTTGTGAAAGAGTAGGCCGTCGCTACTCAGACGGCCTAGATGCAATCCAGACGACGTCAGAAGCTGAAGAGGACGGCGTCACGGACATAAGGTGACGCCGTCGCAAGGTTAACGTGGCCAAGACGAAACCCTAATGGCGGCGACACGACGACGTCACTAAACATAAGGTGACGCCGTCGCAATTGTAATCTTATACATAGAATCCGAATTTTTCAGTCTTTGTGTGGAGAGTCTTTGGAGTAAAAACCTAAAACCGAACCTAAGGTGTCTTGTACAGTATTTTAGGGTTTTAAACCCTATCTTACATCAAGATAAGTCTTTACTTCATTAATTCAATTATGTCTTTGATTATTTGTGTGTATGCTTGCATGTTCTCCATGTCCGGCTAATTTATTTGTGTGTTTGCTTAGGAAGTATGAAACTTAATTATTGAATATTGATTGGTTGTTTCTTATCTTAGTTGATTAATGATCTAGTAATGCGATAGGTCATTCGTTGTGTACTTAATGCTTGATTCATCTTTGTGAACCTTAGAATATAATTACCTGAGTAGTTGTAGGCTAAACCATCCAAAGAGCGCCTTAGAGTAGGAGTTTATAATCCCTAGTGGGTTTGTAGACAAGACCCTTTGGTAAGTTCAAAGAGTTAGGGAGAAACGCATACCCTACAACTTTAGACTCACAACGCAACTAGGAATAAGACGTGACACTCAACCATCAATAGGAGATAATTAAGGAGTAATACAAACTAAGTAAACACATCTTTAAACTATCATACGAGCACACATTAATTAGACATAGACTCCCACAACCTTAGTTTAGATAATTAGATAATAGTAGAGTAATCGGTAGAAATACCAAACCCCCAAATCCAATACCCGAGATTCGTACCTTTCCATTTTCATAAAATATAAAAAGATAAAAAAAAATAATCTTCCTCAACCTTAACCTTAGCGTAGTAACTCCTTACTAGCATTCCTATTCCCCTAGAGAACGATATCAATACCCGTGGCTTACCCTAATTACTACACTACAACGATTAGGTTCACTGCCTAGGGTGTTATAAAACTTGCTCGAAGAAAAGGAAGTTCATTTGACCCCGAACGACGCGTGTAGCGTTATCAATTAGCCAGGAAGATTCTGATTGCCTCGATACGTGCAACTAGAGCAAATGATTCTTCAATTTCAATACCCTCCTCTTGACGGTATCCTTTTGCAACCAATCGAGCCTTGTTCTTTAATACATCACCATGCTCATCAAGTTTTACTTTGAAGATCCACTTTAGAGCAATGATCATAGCACAGTCAGGAGCATGTACTAATTCCCATACATCGAGTCGATCAAACTCATGAATTACTTCTTGCATGGCATTGAACCAGCTGTCTTCATTCATGGCAGTTTTAACGTCTTTTGGTTCGATTTTAGAGAGTACGGAGTTGAAGAAGCACCATAAGGCATCAATTGCAAGTTGTTTACGAGTGGATACCGGACGAGAGGGGTTTCCAATGATGTTGTCCAATGGATGGTCATGTGTCCATTTTCTAAGGTGTTCATGTGGTTGTTGTTGAGGAACTGAAGTAGCAGAGTCGTTTTCTCCTGATGAAGATGGTTCTAATGATGGTTCAGGAGCAATTATGTTCTCAAAGAGAGCATCTTCAGGAGTGGCAAAGGGATTATCTCCATTATAGGTGCCAGAAACAATTCCATGATGTACACTCAATGATTGAGGATTTATTGATGAGACAGAGTGATCAGCAGCAGGCGCTTCTTGACTTAATGACATAGAAACTGAAGGGTTAATTTCATTGACAGGGATAGGAGCAGCCTCTGTTGATGGATTTGACAGATCATTAGCAATTGGCTCATAGTGTTCATCAAACATTGGATCAAACAATTTCTTTAAATCATCTTCTGAAGGAGGTACATAAGGAGTTGCTGGTGAGAGATTATGTACAAGAGAAGAACTAATGAGACTACTTAATTAAGGTTGTGATGCGGGTCCAGAACTTGAGTGTCCTGGAGCCATTTGCCCGGACAGCTCATCGAACGTGACGTGAATAGTTTCCATGATATCTCGAGTTCTTTTGTTGTAGATTCGGTAACCCTTCTTGTTTGATGCATAACCTACAAAAACTCCAATGTCCGCCTTAGCTCTTAATTTACCTAAATCATGACCGTCATTCGTTGGATAGCATAAAGCACCAAACACACGAAGGTAGGAGAGATCAGGTTTTCGTTTATGGACAAGTTCGTATGGAGTTTTTCCATGAGATGTGTGTATGAGGGAACGATTTTGGGTGTAGCAAGCAGTGGCAATGGCTTCAGCCCAGAGAAACATTAGAACCTTTGAATAAATTAGCATTGTTCTTGCGGCTTCCACAAGAGTTCAATTTCGTCATTCAACTACACCGTTCTGTTGAGGAGTTCGTGGAACACTTCTTTGATGACTGATTCCAACACTTTCATAAAATTGACTTAAGTCTTTGTTAAAGAACTCTGTGTCATTGTCTGTTCGAACAATTCTAACAATATTGTTAAGTCGAACCTGAAGCTGCTTGATAAGTTTGATGATGACATCTGGAGTTCCATCCTTTGTCCTCAAAAACTTTACCCAAGTAAATCGAGAGTAGTCATCAACAGCGACTAAAATATATTTCTTCCCATTTATCGTTTGCACTCTCATTGGTCCGCACAAATCTATATGAAGGGTGTGCAGAACTTCCATTACCGAGTTTGTGGGTTTAGGTTTGTGGGCATATTTCTTGCTTTTACCCAATTGGAATGCTGAACACAGATGATCTTTTTCATACTTTAATCTGGGTAAGCCTCTTACAAGATCATTTCTGGAAAGATTATTAATGGTGCCGAAGTTCAAGTGATTGAGACGACGATGCCATAACCATGATTTTGTTTTCGAAGCCTTTGACAACAAGCAGATTGGAGAAGACTTCATCATGTATTCGATAGAGATGGTGTAAAGATTTGAACCACGAGTTCCTCTTAACAGTTCCATACCATCAAGTTCTCTAACGAAACAAGTATGTTTTCTGAAAGCCACTTCTAGATCGGAATCACAGAATTGACCAACAGAGAACAAGTTATGACCAAGACCTTCAACATAATATACCCTGGAGATTACACTATCACCAACAACATAGTCTCCATAACCCATAATTGCACCAAAATGGTCGTTCCCGAATCTAACAGTCCCGATGAATTTACTCACGAAGTTCATGAGCCGCGAGCGATCTCCAGTCATATGCTTGAAACAGCCTGAGTCCAGGTACCACAGAACGATTTGAACGATCTGTAGTTGAACACAGACAAGAATGGATAACTGGATAATTGGGATCCCCATGCAAGAATGGGTTCCATTTGGTTAGTAACAATGATTGGAACACCCACATCGGAAGTAGAAACAATGGAATCATCAGGGATAGATGCAGTGCTAGTGTCTGTATTTGACCTATTCAAAGTATGTTCACTTCTTAAAGGAATAGTTCTACCAGTAGGCATCCATTTTCTAATGGGCATTGACTTAGAAAATTTAGGGCACAACTCATTAAGATTAAACTTGCGGCCAGTAGGTATCCATTGATAACCTATATTACTAAATTTTCTTCCTGTGGGTTTCCAATGTTTTCTAACTTTCTTTTGCCTTTGCTTTCTAGCCTTCTTAGCTTGATTTTTGGCATTAACAATTTTAACAGGGCATTTAACAGTATTAATCAACTCATTCACACCACATACATGATTAGTAACAGAAACCAAGCAATCATCATTACATGTTTTGCCAAAAGTAGTAGAATTCGCATTAATTACAGCATGCTTAGAGTTAACACTAGAATCAACACGATTCGTTTTATTCAAATTGTTCCTAAGGTGATCTTCTACTCTCTTCCACTGAACATTCCTAGCTTGCAAGGTCCTATCATTCTTTGTTGGGATATGAAAGTGCTGAAGATATGAAAGTAATGAAGATATGAAAAGTACTGTAAGCTGCAAGGTACTGGAAAACGTCAAAGAGTCAAAGTACTGCTAAAGACAAAGTCAAAGTACTGCACTATGAAGTCAAAGTACTGCAAGAACAAAGAACTGTTATATTTGTTTATGGAAAGTATTGTAATTCTATGTTTAGATTACTTGTCGTACAAGGATACAAATTGTAAACCGACTAGGATATCCTTGAGTCTATAAAAGGACTCCTAGATTGGCATTAGAGGTACGAGTCTATGAGTTTTAGAGTTTACAAATTCACAAGTTATTTAGTGTTTTAGAGAGAAGTTCGATAATCTTAGAGTTGTTTAGATTATCTGCATAATAAGCAGATTTAGAGTTTATAATAAAAGTTATTCTTCTTAGCTTTGTTAAGTAAATTCCGCGTACTTAATAAAGATTGCTCAGTGTTTCTTTGTTAATAACTTAGGATTTATCCGAGGTTATTAAACCTTAACAAGCTAGTTAAAGTTAGTTTGATTAAAGTATATCGATCCAACAAGTGGTATCAGAGCTTGTGTGGAAACTCTGACTAGGAAGAAACCCTACTTCAACAATATTCAAGATGTCGACTGAAGCTGTTCCACCACCCTCAATCACCTCACTCAGAATTCCAATAATCAAGAAGGGAGAATATGATCTCTGGTGCATGAAGATGAGGCAGTATATTGCCATTACAGACCATGCTCTATGGAATGTAATTGTTAATGGCAATGAAGTAGTTCCAGAACCTATTAATATTCCTGGACAACCTATAGCACCAAAGGCAGTCTTACCAGCAGCAACCCTAAGGAATCAAGAAAAGGCACTAAATATTCTCTTATCTGCCATTCCAGATGGACATTTTCTAAAATTTCATGATGCTAAAGATGCTAAGCAGCTCTGGGCTGCTCTCAAGACTAGATTTGGAGGGAATGAAGCCTCTAAGAAGATGCACAGAAATTTGCTGAAGCAACAGTTTGAAACTTTCACAGTAGGTGAAAGAGAGAGTCTTGATGCTGCATATGATAGGTTTCAAAATCTCCTCAACATGTTGGAGTTATACAAGGCAGAAGTGTCAGTTGAGGATGCTAATTTGAAGTTTCTAAGGAGTTTGCCATCTACATGGCATGTGATTGCTACAATGATCAGAGGACAACAAGGTTTGGATGTCATGGACTTTGATGATCTCTATCATCAACTGAAGGTTTCACAGTATAGCTTTTCTATCATCTGAAAAGAAGGGCAGTACTTCTGTCAAAAGTACTGCTTCTCCTCAAAGTACTGTTTCTCAAAGTACTGCTGTTTACAACCCCCTTCATATGCTCAGCAGGCCCCACCACCTACCAGTTTGCACTCAGATGAAGTTGTGTGCTCCTTCTTTGCACAACAAGCCAGTTTACCTGTCACTTATGAAGAGGATCTAGCACAGATTGAAGAAGATGCATGATAAGGTTTTAAAAGGTACCATTTTGAGGGGTCGTTTAAGTCCTTATTTGATCACTTTTATATCCGTTATTGCTTAATATCGTTCCTTTTCACTTTTTAGGTCTCGTGAAGGCAAAATGCTGGAATGGCACTTATTTGGACGAAAAGGCGCGAATATATGAAGAAAATGGCCAAAGTCAAAATCGAGACACTCACAGTTGCTGAAAGTAGAAGGCGACGGCGTCAGGTGCTACATTGTGACGCCGTCCCAAAATTATTGTGACAGGCAAGAACCCAAAACTCGTATTTTCAAGAGACGGTGTCTAGTTGTGAAAGAGTAGGCCGTCGCTACTCAGACGGCCTAGATGCAATCCAGACGACGTCAGAAGCTGAAGAGGACGGCGTCACGGACATAAGGTGACGCCGTCGCAAGGTTAACGTGGCCAAGACGAAACCCTAATGGCGGCGACACGACGGCGTCACTAAACATAAGGTGACGCCGTCGCAATTGTAATCTTATATATAGAATCCGAATTTTTCAGTCTTTATGTGGAGAGTCTTTGGAGTAAAAACCTAAAACCGAACCTAAGGTGTCTTGTACAGTATTTTAGGGTTTTAAACCCTATCTTACATCAAGATAAGTCTTTACTTCATTAATTCAATTATGTCTTTGATTATTTGTGTGTATGCTTGCATGTTCTCCATGTCCGGCTAATTTATTTGTGTGTTTGCTTAGGAAGTATGAAACTTAATTATTGAATATTGATTGGTTGTTTCTTATCTTAGTTGATTAATGATCTAGTAATGCGATAGGTCATTCATTGTGTACTTAATGCTTGATTCATCTTTGTGAACCTTAGAATATAATTACCTAAGTAGTTGTAGGCTAAACCATCCAAAGAGCGCCTTAGAGTAGGAGTTTATAATCCCTAGTGGGTTTGTAGACAAGACCCTTTGGTAAGTTCAAAGAGTTAGGGAGAAACGCATACCCTACAACTTTAGACTCACAACGCAAATAGGAATAAGACGTGATACTCAACCATCAATAGGAGATAATTAAGGAGTAATACAAACTAAGTAAACACATCTTTAAACTATCATACGAGCACACATTAATTAGACATAGACTCCCACAACCTTAGTTTAGATAATTAGATAATAGTAGAGTAATCGGTAGAAATACCAAACCCCCAAATCCAATACCCGAGATTCGTACCTTTCCATTTTCATAAAATATAAAAAGACAAAAAATAATCTTCCTCAACCTTAACCTTAGCGTAGTAACTCCTTACTAGCATTCCTATTCCCCTAGAGAATGATATCAATACCCGTGGCTTACCCTAATTACTACACTACAACGATTAGGTTCACTGCCTAGGGTGTTATAAAACTTGCTCGAAGAAAAGGAAGTTTCCTTGACCCCGAACGACGCGTGTAGCGTTATCAATGCACTTGAAGAAATTGATATCAGGTGGCAAGTTGCTATGATCACTGCAAGGATAAAAAAATACATGAAGAAGACAGGCAAAAGTATTGATTTCAAACCAAAACAAGGAATAACTTTTGACAAATCCTAAATTGAATGCTTCAATTGTCAAAAGACTGGTCACTTTGCAAGGGAGTGCAGGTTTGCTAAGTATCAAGCAAACAGAACATCTGAGAAGCCAAAACTTGAGCTCAAAGAAATTCCAATTACTGAAACAAAGGCTTTGGTTGCTCAAGAGAAGTTATCAGAAGTTGACTGGAGTGAAGAATTTGATGATGAACCAGTGACTTACTGTATGGTAGCAGTGGAAGATGTAGTTGAAGACACAGTGGATGCATTGGACTGGAGCACTGTTTTTGATGAAGAACCTGAACATGCTGCTTTGGAATCTGATGATGGCTTTGGAGGATTTGATTGGAGCAAAGAAAGTGAAGATGATCATGTTCTTCTTGCAATGGTGGCTACTTCACCAACTCAGTCTCCTATCTCTGAGGTATGCTCAAACTGTTACGATTTTTATCATAAATTACTTAACAGTTATGTGATTGAAAGAGATAGTTGTATTAAGGCTAGATCTGAAGTGGCTGGTTATCAAATTACTTTAGAGTCTATGGAAGCTAAAATTATAACACATGAAAATAATGAAATGGCTTGGGCTGAAAAGTATGAACAACAGGATTACCAGTTAAAACTTAGTGAATGGAAACTAAACTGTAAAATTGCTGAAATTGAGAAATTAACTAAGGAGAGAGATGATCTGTTAGAAAAGTTTGCTGCCTGGAATGAATCTGGTCTGTCCCATGTTACTTATGTTGAAAAACAAAGAAGAGCATACATTAGAACTGGATTAGGTTTTGGTATGAACTTTGATAATATAGAAGAAAACCAACCTAGTGATCAGGATGTAGGTGATTTTGAGGACATAACCACTAGTGATGATGAACTCATTAACTATGTAGATACATCTAGTAATGAGGGCTCAATAAGTGAACCACCTCCTGAGTATAAGAAAGACAAAGGATATAACGATGTCCCACATCCCATTAGTCATCAACCCATAAGGCCTGATGTTTCTCGATTTGGAGTAGAGAGTCTAGAGTTTAGGAAGAAGCTTGTTGCTCAATCTAGATCTGAAAAACCCAAAGAAGCTGTTGAAAATAATGTTCAAAATCAAGCAGTACCTTCAAATCAAAGTACTGCTCCACAAGCAGTACCTTCTGCAAAGTCTTTTCAAAACAGTATTGCTAAACCTTTTTGGGATAATTTTGGTCAAAACAGGTTTAATCATTCACCTAGAAGGCAAAATAATTTTGGGCATAGACATAGAAGAAATCACTTTGGACATATGGGTCAAAACTGTGTTTTGTGTGTTATAGTCCTAATCACTTAATCAAAGATTGTGATCGACACTCAGAATACCTTAGCAAATTTCCAAAGAACAGATCTGTCAACCACAAACCTAGAGAGCACAAACCAGTTTGGAATAATTCAAATAGGATTAATCACAGAAACTTCACACCAGATCACAGATACCCACATCAGAGAAGACCTTTTTCAAAACCTTCAGTATCTCACAGTACTTTCCAAAGTACTGCTCAGAAACAAGGTACTGATCCCACTACTTGGAATAGGAATCCTAGGAGATCTCACTATCAACCTAGAAGGTATTACAATTCACATAGGGGATCTAGATCACAGGAACCACGTGTTAAACCAGAATGGGTTAAGAGGGAAGGTACTACTGAGGGACACACAGTACTTTCAACAAAAAGTGAATATGATGTTTTTGTGATACAAGAAAAAGCTAATAATCTTATAAAAGAGATTTATGTTGAAAAACCAGAAAGTTTTGAAAATCCACATGCTAAAGATCAAAAGATAATTTTGGATCATCATTTGAAAGATAATGGGAATGATGAGTGTGTAAATACTCATCATTTTTGGGTCAAATCTGAACCGCAAATCATTTAAAAATGCTCAGAAATGCATCAAAATACTGAAAATATCTCAAAATTGCATTTTATATGTTTCAGATGCAAAATGTTTAAAATCAGATGAAAAACGAGCTAAGTTTGCATAATTGGCAGTTTCAGTCCCCCGACTTTCAAAAAATGGCAAAATCAGTCCCTAGGCATTTGTTTTGTAAAAAAAGTCACCAAAGGTCCTTTTGAAATCATAAGTTGTCATATTTAGTCCTTTGGTGAAAAATTCCAAAAGTTTTGAGAAATTACAGTTTTGATCCCTGGATTTTAAAAATGATCATGTTTAGTCCTTGGAATTTCACAATTAGCAAAAATGGTCCTTAACTTATTTGAGATTTACAAGTTTGACCCTTGGACTACAACTTCATAAAATACAGTTTTGGTCCCTGGAAATTCGGGTTGTACACTTTAGGTCCCTTAACTACTATTTGGATCCAACTTATATCCCATATCCAAACCAAACCCAAAATAAATACCCAAGCCCAATACCCCTTTACCCGGTCCAATCCCTTTATCCAATACCCAACACAACCCGAATCCAACCCGCCCACATTTAAAATAATAAAACCCGCTCACGGGTTTCCCTCCTATCATCACCTACGCCTGCAAAAACCACCCTCCCTCCTCCAACATCATCATCACCTCTCCAGACCTTATTCCTACCCTCCAAACACCCCAAGCCAAACGCATTTAATGCCTCGTCTAGGGTTCCTAGCAATCAGAAAAGTGGTGGAGAAGTTTTTGGCGCCAAAATTTGATCAAACGGCCAACATTGTCTCAACTCATCCAATGGCCCAAAAGAAAGTGGGAAATGCTTAGGAGAGAGAAAGAAGACCTTTTGCATATAAATTGAGGAAGAAGAAGGAGAGAAGAAAGTAGTCTTTAGTTTTTAATTTCTATGTATGTCGTTTTTATGTTTGAGTTTTAATTAAGTCTTAAAATTGTATTTTTAATCCTCCTTGTATCAAACTTAAGCTATTGTATCAGTTGTATTTAATTTTCAGTATCAATTCAAAGTTTG
>BPTQ01000004.1:97545522-97583592 GCA_019973895.1 Chrysanthemum seticuspe
TAATGAGACATGAACGGTGTCGAGAAATGACCTGAAAGTACGGGTTGTCACATTCGCCCATCCAAAAAGGAATTCAGTCCCTGAATTCAATCGTTGTTAGGTCTAACGGTGTCGGCGAAAAGATGAGGATACTTGCGTCGCATCTGGTCTTCCCGTTTCCAAGTAAACTCAGGACCTCGTCGAGAATTCCAACGAACTTTCACAATAGGAATACGACTCTGTTTCAACTGCTTGACCTCTCGGTCCATGATTTCTACAGGTTCTTCCACAAAGTTGAGTTTGTCGTCAATCTGAACTTCGTCTAATGGAATAACGAGCGATTCGTCTGAAAGACACTTCTTCAAGTTTGAAACGTGAAACGTGTTGTGCACATGACTGAGTTCTGAAGGAAGATCAAGTCGATAAGCTACCGGACCAACTCGGCTCAAAATCTTGAATGGTCCAATGTATCTCGGGTTCAATTTTCCACGCTTTCCAAAACGTACCACGCCTTTCCAAGGCGATACTTTCAACATAACTTTGTCACCCACTTGAAATTCCAAATCCTTGCGTCTAACATCCGCATAACTTTTCTGTCGACTCCTGGCAGTTCTGAGTCGATCACGAATTTGAACGATCTTTTCGGTGGTTTCCCGTACCATTTCTGGGCCAGTAAGTTGTGCGTCTCCTACCTCGGCCCAACAAACAGGTGATCGGCACTTACGACCATAGAGTGCCTCGAATGGTGCCATCTTGATACTGGTGTGATAACTATTGTTGTACGAGAATTCAATCAATGGCAAATGGTTAGCCCAACCATTTCCAAAAACAATCACACATGCCCTCAGCATGTCTTCTAATGTTTGAATGGTCCTTTCACTTTGACCGTCAGTTTGTGGGTGATATGCTGTGCTCATCTCTAATCTGGTTCCGAATGAATCTTGCAATGAATTCCAGAAGTTTGAAGTGAATCGACTATCTCTGTCGGAAATGATAGAAATTGGTGCTCCGTGCCTCGAGACTATTTCCTTGACATAAAGTCTAGTGAGTTGTTCCATAGAATAAGTCTCTCTAATCGGTATGAAATGGGCTGACTTGGTAAGGCGATCAACAATTACCCAAATAGCATCGTAACCTCCCGATGTCTTAGGAAGTTTCGTAACAAAGTCCATCGTAATGCGTTCCCATTTCCATTGAGGAATTTCTGGTTGTTGGAGCAATCCTGACGGCTTCTGGTATTTGACTTTTACCTTAGCACAGGTAAGACATTTGCTAACGTACGTGGCAATCTCCGCTTTCATGTTCGGCCACCAATAAAGCTTCTTAAGATCTTGATACATCTTATCCGATCCTGGATGAATAGAATACTTTGACTTATGCGACTCATTCATAATCAATTCCCGTATTCCGCCATACAATGGAACCCACATTCTATCCTTGAAACATAGAACTCCATCTGCTCTCTTTACAAAACCATTCGCGCTTTCGGGCATACCATAAAGCTTTTCACTTGGTCGGTTTTCCTCCTTAAGTGCTTCGACTTGTGCTTCATGGATTTTCGATGGTAAAGGAGAAATAATTGTCATTCCCAATGATCGAACTCTTAAAGGTTTAGGCCTCTCTTTCCGACTAAGAGCATCAGCCACAACATTGGCTTTTCCCGGGTGATACTTGATTTCACAATCATAGTCACTGAGTAACTCCAACCAACGACGTTGCCTCATATTAAGTTCCTTTTGATCAAGAATATATTGCAAACTCTTGTGGTCAGTAAACACTGTGCACTTTGTACCGTAGAGGTAGTGTCTCCAAATCTTGAGCGCAAAAACTACGGCTCCTAACTCGAGATCATGAGTGGTGTAATTCTTCTCATGAGTCTTAAGTTGTCGAGAAGCATACGCTATCACCTTCTCATTTTGCATTAAAACAGCCCCAAGTCCTTTATGCGAAGCGTCGCAATATACAACAAAGTTCTCAATGCCTTCGGGTAGTGCCAAAATTGGCGCACTGCAAAGCTTTTGCTTCAACAACTGAAAAGCAGTCTCTTGTTTCTTTCCCCACTCGTACTTCTTGTTTTTCTGTGTCAACTTGGTCATAGGTCTAGCTATCTTCGAAAAACCTTCGATGAACCTTCGGTAATACCCGGCTAGTCCTAGAAATTGTCGAATTTCCGTAGGATTTGTTGGAGTAGCCCAATCTTTCACGGCTTCAATCTTTGCGGGATCAACTTGTAGTCCTTGACTATCAATGATGTGACCAAGAAATTGCACTTTGTGGTTCCAAAAATCACACTTCGAAAACTTGGCATACAACTTCTCATTCTTGAGTAGCCTTAAAATCGTCCTTAAGTGCTCTTCGTGCTCTTCTTTGCTCTTTGAATAAATCAAGATGTCGTCGATGAACACAGTAACAAACTTGTCCAAATACGGCTTACAAACTCTATTCATGAGATCCATGAATACCGCCGGTGCATTAGTCAATCCAAACGGCATCACTTGAAACTCGTAGTGACCGTAACGTGTTCTAAACGCTGTTTTCGGAATATCCACTTCCCGAACTCGAAGCTGATGATAAACCGAACGAAGATCAATCTTGGAATAAATACTAGAACCTTGCAACTGATCAAACAAATTGTCAATTCTGGGGAGTGGGTAACGATTCTTCACCGTTAACTTATTCAACTCTCTATAATCTATGCACATTCGGAAGGATCCATCCTTCTTCTTCACAAACAAAACCGGTGCTCCCCAAGGCGAGGAACTCGGCCTAATGAATCCTTTGTCTAGAAGCTCTTGCAATTGATTAGACAACTCTTGCATTTCGGATGGCGCTAAACGGTACGGTGCTCGCGCAATCGGTGCAGCTCCGGGCACTAAGTCAATTTGAAACTCTACTTGTCGTGCCGGTGGAAGTCCCGGTAAATCCTCGGGAAATACTTCAGAAAATTCACGGACAATAGGAACATCTTCAAGTCGCTTCTCCTCCGACTTTTTCTCGGTTACATGGGCTAAGAAAGCAAGACAACCTTTCTTAATGTACTTCTCCGTTTTGATACTCGATATGATACTAATTCGAGTTCCACTTCGTTCCCCACGAATAATCAAAGTTTCGCCATTGTAGGGAAGATGAACAACTTTCTCATCACAAATGATCTTCGCGCGATGCTTAGATAACCAATCCATGCCTATGACGACGTCAAAACTACCAAGCTCTACGGGCATGAGGTCTATGTTGAAGGGATGATTAAGAAAATTGAATGTGCAACCGCGAACAATGGTGTTGGTGCAAACTACGCTACCATTAGCTAATTCGACGTTGTATGATATGTCTAGTGTAGTTGGTTTAATGTTGAGCAAAGGTGCAAATGCAGTAGACACAAAACTTTTATCGGCACCCGAATCAAATAAAACTGAAGCGTAACGATTATTAAGAAGGAACGTACCCGTAATGACATTCGGGTCTTCCCTATCTTCTCCGCCTCCAATGACGTAAACCCTTCCTTGAGCCATACCTCCTTGATTCGGATTTGCTTGATTCTTTCCCTTCTTACAATCCCTCTTGTAGTGTCCAGTTTCCCCGCAACCAAAACATGTAACTTTTGGTGCCGTGCAATCCCTAGTACGGTGGCCAACTTTCTTGCAATTCTCACACGGATCAGGACATCGACCCGGATTGTGGTGACTCAAACACTTATTACATTTCGGCAAAACCCCCGAATATCCTTTTCCTTCTTTTTGACCCGCGGCATAAACCTTAGCAACCTCTTGCCTTTTGGGCGGTTGTTGAGTAGCATTTCTACCCCTAGTGTTATCCCACTTGCGCTTGTTATTGTTGTTGTAGTTGCCTCGGTTATTGTTGTTGAAACGGTTGTTGGGGTTGTTGTTGTTGTTTCGGTTAGTGGTGGTGTACTTGCCTCGCTTCACCACTTGTGCCATCAATTTCTGAGTCACTCGAATAGCTTCCTCGATTGTTTGTGGATCGAACGATGTAACATCTCCTTGAATCACTTCGGGAAGTCCTCCAATAAAAGCCTCTAGCAACTTTTCATTATCCGATACCATCGACGGGCATAATGCGGCTAATTCCTGGAATCTCCGAATGTATGTGTCGATATCATAGCCAATAGTGACCAATTCATAGAACTCCGTCTCTAACTTTTTGATTTCTGTTCGAGGACAAAACTTCTTAGTCACCAAGCCCTTAAATTCCTCCCACGTAAGCTTAAAAGCATTCTCCATACCAATCGGTTGAGCGTATGAATTCCACCATGACAACGCTCCATCGAGTAAAGTACTTGTAGCAAATTTGACCTTACTGTCATCCGGACAGTTACAAAGCAAGAATACCGATTCCAATTTTTCAAACCATCGAACCATTGCAGTTGCTCCCTCGGTACCTCGAAACTTAGTGGGTTCACCACTTTTGAAATCTTTGTAAGAACATTTCTTAACCCCAGATCCTCCGGCATTACCAGTAGCAGTAGCAAGCCTTGCGGCTTCAGCAGCAGCAGCAGCCACTGTTTCCCTTTCGACTCTTAGTGCATTAGCAATGCTATCGTTCACTAACTTCTGAATTGCTGCTTGGGTCATTTCAACTGTAGCTTTCTTCGGTGCCATAACTCTTCAAAATCACAAGATGAAACAATCATGAGAACTCGTAAGTAGAAACAACCATCATACAAATATATCCACAACCACAACATGCATAAAGATAAATGGAATCACAACGGAACAATAACGAAATATCACAATATAATCACAACACACGTGGATAATATACATGAAAATTTCGGCCTACATGGACCGATATCATACATAATAATAACCATTCCTACATAGTAGAGTCAATACTTGATAATTTGTTTGTACAACAACCAAAATACAACAAGTTCTTTAAACTACGTCACACACCTTGTGACTAGGATAATAATGGTCAAAACTATACATGACAAAAGTCTACATAAGGCACCTCATGGTGCTCCGCCGGCCCTATCCTGGAGATCACGAACCTGGGTAACCAAACTATCCACCAAACTCCTCATCTCATCCATCTGACCCTGCAATGTAACAATACGCTCACGGGCTAAAGATAACTCCTGTGACTGGCTCTGTAACTCATCTCGTGCCATATCGGCTCTGTCAAACAACTCGGGCATCTCCTGCCTCAACTCCGTGATATGCTCTCTATCCTCTATCTGTCTATGCTGAATACTCTGATGAGACAAGTCAATGCAAACCCTGCCTAATATCAAACCCTCGACCTCCTCAGCGATGGGCTCAATCCTATCTACCGACAGTTCCTGCAACTGTCGCGTCAAACTATCAATCTGGATCTGCTGAGCATCAATACGGGCTCCTAGTGCCTCGATAGAAGGCTGTCGTGCAGTAGCTGCCCTAGAACTCTCGCCTAACTCAAATCTAGCGGGTGGCTCGGGCTCAGTCGATGGTGGTGTCGGGATATCGAAACGAGCACGCTTTTTGGGCGGCAAGTCCGATGCGGGTACAGGATCTCTAAGAAAATATGATGATGATGGTGATGGTGCTGGCAGTGGTGCTGGTGGTGGTGATGGTGCGAGCAACGGGTTATGAACTGGGCTAACGTGAGGAGTGGGTGCGACTTCACCCTCCTCGAAGGGTTCGGTCTCAGTGTCGGTCATGATCAGTGGGAAGGCTGCAGTGGAACCAATGGAAGATACGATCTCAGTGGAATGTGATGCAACATCATCCATGATGGGGTTAGCTGGAACATCATCCGAGCTAGAGTCCGATGATATGGTGATAGGGTGAGAATCTGAAGACATGTCTGTGACAACCGATGTGAAATAAATGTAAATAATCTCGAATCAAATGTAAGTGAATCCGCATGAAAAGTGAATATGTACTATGATGAAATGATGAGATGCTATGATAATGTAGCTATAGTCTAGGGTCAATGATGCAACCTAGTTCTCTATAACTGTAGCTCTGGTACCAATCTGTCACACCCCCAATTTACCTGTTTTGCAGCGGAATGGAATTCCTGGGGATTGACTGTCATAGCACCACATCACAGTTATATTGAACGACCTAAAGTGTCGTTTTAAAAACACATCGTTGGATATTTCATAAAAACAATCAGAGTACAACATCGGTCCCAAAAGGTTTACAAAGTTTGCGGAAATACAAATATGTTACAAATCCAAACGATGTTTTTGAAATAAAGTACCATAATGTACATAATGTAAGTCGACGCCGCGACTCAAAATGTAGGTCCTTAAACCATGTCATGATGAATGCCTCAGTTACCTGAAAATACATTGCTAAAAACGGTCAACAATAATGTTGGTGAGAAATCATAGGTTTATGTAAATGTTTTATACGACTACACAAGTATAGACCATGCATGACAATCCAGTCACGTAAAAATAATGTTACAATTGCTCTAAGCCCATGACCCCGAAACTAGACTGTTCAATAATGTATGCCCCTGCAGAGTGTTTGCCAGACAACTCCGTAACGTGATCAAATGAAATGCATCCGTTTGCCTGGTTGGGATTCACCAACCCGGATGGAGGCGTCACCCTCGATAGATCTATCCACTCATCCTCGCTTCAAAGATTAACGGTTCATGTTCAAGTAATGGGGACTTTCAAATTGGCATATGCGGTAACTTAAGCAATGTAATGAATTTAACATACTTGGTATCGTACAAAAAAATGTAGTGCAATGTATTCTCCCCCGTGGGTTTGAAAATAAACGAAAGCATGTAAAACGGGGCTATGAAAACTCACTTGGTAAACAGGAATAACGGCAAAAGTGAGTACACTGAGGAACAATGTAATGCGTCAACCGGGACCTATTATCAATGATATGATATGTCATGAGTTGCAATGTAATGTTATGCATGCATTTCGTATGTTATTTATACCATTTACGGGTTTTGAAAATATTACTCGTCGTCGAAAAATACTCTTTTGACGTCTTGACCAATCAAAAATGACTTTACATGTTTTTACGTCAAAATGTCATCCTACAATGGTTTTATAATGATTTTTGGTGAAATTACCACTTTTCGTCGCAAAACAATGTCGTCGGAAAAATCATGAAATCAACAAAAATGGCTTCGGAAAACTAGCCGTAAAACGGTGTACGTCGATCGTTAGAGAACGAACTCGACGGTTTTGGAAAGTTTGTATCGATATCTAGAAGTTTCAGTTCAGGAGTTTTCGTCCAAAAGGTCTCGATCATAAAGATATCAAGGGCTAAAGATGGTGGTTTTTGCTAATTGTGTGCAGAAAATGAGTTTCGGCCAAGTTTGAACCTCCGTAATTAATTCACTAAAACTCCGCTTAACAAACAGCTTTTTGTTTTGAAAAATATGGCCGATGAACTTGATTTTACTAGAAGACACTTCATTCTAAAAAGTTTCACAACCTTGTTAAAAACAGCCGCAAACATAGCCTTTACAGCTAATGAAATACTTGAATCGTAAAAATAATATAGTTTTTCAGAAAATAATATTTACGGCAACTTTATGAAAACGTGCATATCTTTGTCGTTTTAAATCCGTTTTCTACGTATAATACGTCCTTAGCTTCGTATCGAAGTAAACTAATATATTTTTGACTAGTCGAAATAATTTGTGAAGCTTAAGGCTCGTTTTTGACCCGAAAATACTAAAAACAGCAAGCTGAAATTTTCAGAAACTATTTATTTCGTCGCCAAACTTTAAAAATTTATAACTTCTTCGTTATAAGTCCGTTTTTATCCGTTCAAAAGGCCACGGATTCGTTTTAAAGTATATTTTCTAAATATCAAGGCCAAAGTTTCGTACCAACAGTAGGTTTTTCCAGAAATTCGAATTAAGGACAGAACATAAAAATATACATATCGAAAATAGTTTTTCTCGGACAAAACCTAATCTAATCCCTTCAAATCAACTCCAAAACTAATCTAATCCTACCATACACCTTCTTAGGGTGTCATGGGTTCCTAATCACCATCAAGACCAAAGAATACCATGGGAATATTTATAGGATGACCAATATATTTATATAACTCAATAATCATGAAATAAATGGTATAAATCACATAACATGCATAAAAGCTCCAAAAATGAAAAGAAACATATGAAAATGAAAAGGAAACTTGAAAATGATAAAAACATGCTTACAAGTGATAGTGAAGAGGTGTAGGTAACAAGGATTAACTTAAATATCCTTGGTTTTTATTTCAAAACCATATAAAGGATATATACTAGATTGTAAACACTTGATTTTTGCAAAAATCTTGATCCCTTGGCACCTTTGATGCTTGGCCGGTTTTGAAGACCCAAAGAAAGAAGAGAGAAAGTTTTTGTTTAACACTTGAAACTATGAGAAAATCTACTTGTGAAGTAAGACTTTAATATACTTGAATTATTAGAAAAAAACATGCACCTTACTACATTTATTGGCCACCCTCCCCTATGGCCGGTTTTTGGGGAGGGGTTGTCTCTCCAATTCATTTTTTTTTTTTTTTTTTAAATCTTGTATAAATAAATTTGTGTAAAACTTGTTAAATAAAAATGTGTAATTAGTTGTAACTTGTAAGGTAAAAGGTAGTCTTTAGGTACAAGTAAGTTTTTAGTAAATCAAAATAGATTGTATTGAGGTGATAAAAATTGTAAAAATACTTTCCTTGTGAAAATTGAGTGATAAAAATAATTATCGTATAATTTTAAGAAAAACGACGTAATAATTAAATTTTAACGATTAAAATACCAAATAAATTTGAAACACTAGGAAAACTAAAAATATAGTTTTTATAAACTAAATGTAAGTTTAAAAATACCTCGGGATCATTTTTGAAAGTAATGGATTAAATATACAAAATAAAAACTCACGCGATAAAGATTATTAAATATAAAAATTACGCGTTGAAGGTGAAATGAAATGTCGTGAATGTACTAATGAGATGCACGTGATGTCAATGAAATGTAGACTAATCATAGTCCATATGAAATGTACGTGATGTCAATGAAATGTAGACTAATCATAGTCCATATGAAATGTACGTGATGTTATGATCATGAATTCGCCGCTAAACCTCCAAGGTTACGCGAATTTGAAACAAGTAAACCAAGTTTACTATAAATGTTGAAATAATGAGACATGAACGGTGTTGAGAAATGACCTGAAAGTACGGGTTGTCACATCATCAGTTAATCAAATAGCTAAAGTTGTGTTTGGATCAGTTATTATAATTGAGTTTGAGCTTTGGGTTGTGTTTAAAATCTGTCTATTCAGTCTTAATATAGGTAGCTTGAGTCATTTTAGTCATCACATTGCTTCTGCACTAACTTTAAGTCAAAATCACTTTAAAACATGTCTTAAATTCATGTCTGTTGGAAATTTGTAAAACCAAAAGGTTGCATTGTGTTCATAATTCATAGGGGAAGCCTAATCAAGTTTTATAATAGCTCATTTCATCATTTTCAGTTGGTAAATTAAGCTCAAAACTCACAAAAGTCAAAATCTCAAAACTGTCAAAAGTAAAAAACAGTTGAAAATCTCAGTTTGTACCCAACTTGGGTGATTTTTCATAGCTTCATTATTGGTTCAAATCCAGTGAAACTTTGGGCTTAAAAACTTCAGTTGGTCTAGTTTCTTAATATGATTTTTGTTGAATTTTAGTAATTTTGCAAAATCTCCAAATGAGCTTGTCAATTTGGTCAAAAATGCCCTGTGACAGGGCATAGTCACCAGTGCAGTTTTCATAGGTTCTTGCAGAGCTTGTCAAAAGCTCATAAGAGCTTGTCCAGGGCTCACATTTGGTTTACAAGTACCTTGTCAGGTCTAGTTTGGATTTCTTAATTTGGATTTTGGTTTCTTGCTTATCCAGTAGCTTATTTTCTAGCTGCAAAGTAGCACCCTAAAATCTGTTTTTGGAACTTGGTTTTCAATTCATCAAATCTGTGTAGTTTGGATTTCAGAGGTTAAAGCTAGTTGTAATAAGTTGCTTTTGAGTAGTTTCAACATATTATAGCTTCTGTAATCAGTTGGTGCTCATTTGGTGCCTTTGGCTTATTTCAAGTGCTTATTTATAAGCACTTGTAACTGCAGTTTCATAATCCTACACATAAGCCACTGTTTTTATATTTTTCATAAGATCAGAATATTAATTTAGACTTTTCTTGAATTTTTCATATTTTTCTAGCACTGTTTACTATTTTTCCTCATTTAAAACAGTTCTTAGGTAATTTTAATTAGCTTTTAATACAATTAAATCAGAAAAACTTCAAAAAAATAAGTTTTCATTTTTCCTAGGTTAAGATAAATATAAAAAGTCAAAAAATATTTTTCCAGATTTTTCATAGTTTAATTTGTAATTTTTAGCAATTTAAGTAGTTTCAAATAGTTTTTAATTCATAGAAAATAGAAAAATAATCAGAAAAATATAAAATTAGGTTTGAAAATTCTCTTTAGTTATTTTAGATTTTTCTAAGTCATAATTTCATTTTTCTAGCTTTATTTCATATTTTCTTGTATTTTAGGGTATAATTAAATAAGTAAAAATAGTTTTTAATTAATAATAATTAAATAAATAGTCATATAAATATGTTTCTTTTTCTAAAAATTTTCTCTTATCATTAGATTTGTAAAAATGTCATTTTTATATTTTTAGGATTAATATTGCTTCAGTTTCACATTTTCTTTTGTACGTTACGTAGTTTTTAATTTAAAAGAAAAAATCTAAAACATCATTTTAAAAATAGTGATAGCGTTTATTTAATATAATTTATCTTTTTAATTTTCTTTAATTTGCATTTAAGCCCCTGTAATTTATAAACTTTTTCTTTAGGTATAATTGTTCAATATCAATCATAACCCTTTTCCGTTCAAATTCTCCCGATCACTATTCGTTTGATTATTCTCGCACAGCTCGTTGGGACATAACGACCTGGGGAAACACTACACTCTCCTGATCTTCATTGCATTGGTTCTAGACTGTTTGAAGTTTATTACGGTTAGCCATTCACAAGTGGCTAGCTTGTGTGATAAAACTTGACCGTCTGGGAGCGAATCAAATTTTGGCGCCGCTGCCGGGGAGCTGTGCTAATTATCTTCCGTTTAGCAGATTAGTGATTTGAATATTCACTCTTTGTTCATACCATCTATATATATATCTATATTTTCTTATAAAAAATCCAAAAAAACCCAAAAACAGCTTAAAACGTATAAAACACAAAAATATTTTTCTTTTGTTTCTATATATATCAAAGATAAAAATACAAAAAGATTTGTCGTTTTCTTTGTTTAATAATAACAACATAAAAAATTACCACCGCAAACCAAGGCAGTGTACTACCTAACTGGGGGTACGACCACAATAAGTTCCCGAACCAAAGATTAAAACTTGCCTTTGTGTCCTTGTGAGTGGTGTACCTTTTTCAAAGAAGCCATTCATCTTGTGATTATTGGTTTAAGTTCACTGTTGTTTTGCCTCAATATTGTTTTAATTAGATTTGTTGTTATATCTACTTTTCAAAACCAGAAAACTCAAAAAGATTATTCTTACCCCATTTTCATAATTCACTTTCATAATTCCCTTCCTTAACTCTGAGATCTCTTAGAGTTAACTCTAGTATATGCGCACTCGCTCTTCTAGATCTGTAAGCCCATTTCGTGAGCTTGTCAAGATTCCAAGAAGGCGTGTCCGTAGACTTTCTGCCCCATCAGTCGGATCTGAGATCCGGACTGCTCACACTACTTTCGTTATCATGGCGGAAGAACGTCCTATGTGTGAGCTTCTCCAGGCACCCATCGACGGGTATGGAGATGCTATTGTTATCCCAGCCATTGTGGCTGAAAATTTTGAACTCAAAACCGGGTTACTGAATCTTGTAACCTCAAGTTAATTCTATGGTTTTGAGCGGGATGATCCTCATGCTCATATTCGATGGTTTAACAAGATTGCATCTACCATCAAATACAAGAATGTCCCTACTGATGCTGTCAAGCTTCTTCTGTTCCCATTTTCTCTTGAGGGGCAAGCCCGGATTTGGCTTGAAAAACAACCCCCTCAATCAATTGAAACATGGGAAGACCTGGTGAAGAATTTTGTGAATGAATTCTATCCACCTTCCAAAACCACGAGTCTTAAAAATGAAATCATCAAGTTCACACAAAAGTTTGATGAACCCTTCAGTGAATCGTGGGATCATTTTAAGGAGTTGCTCCGCAAATGTCCTCACCACGGTTTCTATGAGTTGATGCAACTCGATACTTTCTATAATGGAGTGAGTCAATCTGATCAAGATTCTCTCAATTCCTCCGCTGGAGGAAATTTCTTGAGCAAAACTGTAAAAGAAGCTTTGACGATAATTGAAAATAAGTCTAAAGTCCGCACTGCACGAAGCAAACCGGTTGTTTCCCAAGTCAGTGTTGGTCCTTCTTCTTCATCACCCGTGAGTCAATCTAGCACCGATGCTAAGATTGACAAACTCACGGAAGCAATTCAAGCTTTGGTTCTCTCCAACCAAAAGAAAGTTTCTTTTCCACAAACTTCACCTCCTGCTGAAGTTAAGAAAGTGGAAGTCTGTGTTACTTGCGGTGGCCCCCATGCCTACTACAACTGTATGGCCACCGATGGTAACCCTTTTGAAGCAAACGCTGTGGGCGGGATTTCTAATCCAGGAGGCAACCAATACCGTGCTCCTATAGACCCGAACCACCGTCCTAACCACTACCCTGGACCACCCGGTTTCAACCAAAACCAAAACCGTAATCAAAATCAGAATAGAACGAACCAAGGTTTTCAAAACCAAGGTAATTTTAATCCAAATAACGGTTTTCAAAATCAAAATCAAAACTTCCAACACCAAGGAAATTTTAATAGAAACCCAGGTCAGGGAAATTTCAACCCAGGGTATTTTCATGGCAATAATCAAGGAAATTTTCAAAATCAAGGCCCTAATCCAAACAATAGAGGCCAGAATTTTCCTACACAAACTCAAGCCGTTGTTCCAACTGGACCATCATCTGATGAGTTGTTGAAGCAATTCATGAAATCCCAAGAGGAAATGAACAGGTTGTTGGTTAGCCAGATTTCTGACATTAAGAAGTCTTTAAATGATCGACCCTCGGGCTCAGGTACTTTACCTAGCAACACGATCGCTAATCCGAGGGGCGATACAAAAGCGATCACAACCAGAAGTGGTGCTTCATATGATGGACCCGCTATTCCTACTACCTCTTCTTCTTCTCTCCCGAAGGTAGTGGAAAGTGAACCTGAGGCGACAAAGGACAAGGAACTTCCTACTAATAACGGAGGTACCAGCAATGTCCATCCTCAAGTTGTCCCAAAACCCAAAACCAAACCTGGAGTTGTTTTTGAACCTCCAGTTGACAACCCCAAATCCAAAACTTCTATTCCTTACCCCTCACGTTTAAATGAGCAAAAGCTCCGCGAAAAAGCCAGTCATCAAATGGAAAAATTTTTTCAAATTTTCCAAGAACTTCATTTTGACATAAGTTTTGCGGATGCCATCATGCTGATGCCCAATTTTGCATCAACTCTCAAACACATGTTAAGCAACAAGGAAAAACTGTTTGAAATGGCTAAAACTCCTTTGAACGAGAACTGCTCAGCAGTTCTGTTAAAGAAGCTTCCCGAGAAGCTTGGAGATCCTGGAAAATTTCTTCTTCCTTGTGTTTTTCCAGGGATGATTGAATGCTTTGCCCTTGCCGATCTTGGTGCAAGCATCAATCTGATGCCGTATTCAGTATGGAAGAAGCTTTCTCTTCCAGAACTTATTCCTACCTGCATGACTCTTGAGCTTGCAGATCGTTCTATATCGCGTCCTCTTGGCATTGCCGAGGATGTATTCGTGAAAGTAGGAAAGTTCCATTTTCCAGCTGACTTTGTGGTTGTTGATTTCGATGCCGATCCTCGGGTTCCCCTCATTGTTGGACGAGGATTCCTGAGAACGGGCCGTGCTCTTATTGATGTATTTGAGCAAGAAATCACGTTACGTGTGGGTAATGAAGCTGTTACCTTCAACCTTGATCAAACTTCGAGGTACTCCTCAAATTATGATACTGAATCAGTTAATCGAGTCGATGTAATTGATATTGCTTTAGAGGAGTACTCTCAAGAGTTTCTTGGTTATTTTCATAATTCTGTGAGTGGGGATTCCACCACATCTTCTCAACCAATCATTGCCGACTCTTCCCCCTCTCTCACTCCGTTTGAGGGAGGTGACTTCTTTCTGGAAGAGATCGATGAGTTTCTTGCTAGTGATGAATCAATTCCGCCTGGAATTGATGGTGTTTATGATTCGGAGGGAGATATCCTTTATCTCGAGCAATTGTTAAATGAAGATCCATTACCTTCACTCCCTCCGAAAGAGATCACGATTGAGGAAATTAAATCAGTACAAACATCTACTGAAGAATTTCCCGAGGTTGAACTTAAGGACTTACCTCCTCATCTCGAGTATGCATTCTTGGAGGGTGATGATAAATTACCCGTCATAATTGCTAAAGACTTAACTGAGGAGGAAAAGACTGCTCTCATAAAGGTCTTGAAGTCACACAAGCAAGCAATTGCTTGGAAACTCTCCGACATTAAGGGTATCAACCCTGAGTTTTGTACTCACAAAATCTTAATGGAGGATGACTTCAAGCCAGCAGTCCAACATCAGAGAAGGGTGAATCCTAAGATTCATGAGGTTATCAAACAAGAGGTTCTCAAACTTCTTGATGCCGGTTTAATTTACCCGATCTCTGATAGTCCTTGGGTCAGTCCCATTCACTGTGTTCCTAAAAAGGGTGGCATAACTGTTGTCACAAATGAAGAGAACGAGTTAATTCCAACTCGATTGGTTACGGGATGTCGTGTGTGTATTGACTATCGCAAGTTAAACGAAGCCACCCGTAAAGACCATTTTCCTCTACCCTTCATGGATCAGATGCTTGAGAGATTAGCAGGGAACGAATACTATTGTTTCCTTGATGGTTGCTCGGGCTATTTTCAGATCCCCATTGATCCGCTGGATCAAGAAAATACCACATTCACCTGCCCATACGGAACTTTTGCCTACAGACGTATGCCTTTTGGCCTATGTAACGCTCCTGGCACGTTGATTTCTCCCGAACCACCTTCTTTTATTTCTCCGTCACACTTATCAACCGCTTGTGAACGGTCAACCGTAACAGATGATAAAAGGGCGACAGCCCGGGAGAAAAATGCATGTTTACAAAGGATTAAAAATATCCTTGGATCGTTTATGTCCTGGTGAGGCGTGATATTCTGGTATAGTGACTTGTGATTTGTTGAGAATAATATTAGTATAGGAAAAACAGGAATCTGATTGACTAACACTAGGAATGTGAATAGTAATAGCTCTGTCACAGCTACGTTGTTAAAAACGTACAATCAGAAACCTAAAAACGTAAAAGATATACAAACGTACGTTTAACATAAATTAAACGTAAACGTAACGAATAAAACAAAACTATTTATAACTATAGTAGGGATTTGCATGTCTTAGCGACTTAAATGCAAATTAAAGAAAATAAAAGTTAAAATCTATTAAATAAACGCTATCACTATTTTTAAAGTGATGAACGTTTAAAACCTAAAACGTACGTTTAAATAAAATTACGTAAACGTACAAAACAAAACGTGAGTTTAAAGAAATAAAAGGCCTACAAATATAAAAATGTCATTTTTACAATCCTAATAATAAAAGAAATTTATTAGAAAAATAAAATTATTTTTACAACTATTTATTTAATTATTATTAATTAAAAACTAATTTAACTATTTAATAAATACTCTAAAATAAAAGAAAATACAAAATAAGGCTAGAAAAATAAACTTATGATTCTGAAAAATCTAAAATACTATAAAACTAATTTTAAAATTTAAAAATATATTTTTCACACTTTTAATTTAATTATTACTAATTAATAACTATTTAAAATACACTTAAATACTAGAAAATATAAAATAAACTTGGAAAAATAAAATTTAAACTTTGAAAAATCTAAAATATGATAAAACTAATTTTAAAACAGAAAAGATATTTTTTTACACAATTATTCTATTTATTATTAATTATTTACTATTATTAATTACTAAAAACTATTATTATTTATTAAAAATAATAAATGAAAGAAGAAAAATCTGAAACTTTTTACAAAATTCTAATATAAATCTAGGAATCTAATAAAAATATAAAAATGGTAGCTTATGTGCAAAAATAAGCTAATGGGCAAAAGCTCCAAATAGAAGCTATTACTTTAGCTTGAAAAGTGGATCTTTTTGGTATTTTCTTTTTATGGATTAATTATACAGTAGTATTATACGTATTTAATGAAAACAAAACTTTACAAACTAAGAAATAAACAAAGCATGAGCTTATGAGTCCAACAGTTAAGCTTTTGGCTTGACTGTTGGAGCTCAAGCTAGTATTAAGCTCTAAATAAGCTATACAGAGGAAACAAAAGCTAAAAGGAGATGAATATAAGTCCAATAGATAAGTATGAACAAGAAAATTGGACAGAATATATGTGAGCTTATGGTTTAGATAGTCAAGCTACAAGCTTGACTTGGATTGAATGAAGGCTTCTAAGAACCTATAACAAGCTCCACACAGATAAGTGAAAGAAACATAATATGTATACAATTAATATTTGCAAATATGAACAAGCTAGTTAACTGAGTTTTGTCAATAAGCTCACAAAAGCTTATAAGCTTTACTCAGTTAAACAGCTAAGCCAAACACCCCTGCAGTCTCAAATAAGGACCAAAAGAGCTCATCAAATAAGCTCACAAGACCAATTAAGCTTTAAAATCAGCAAGGTGGTCTGGGTGGCTTCTCAAAAATCCCAAGCTCACCTAGTGGGGATTACAGATGGGCTTATAAGGAGCTTATGAAAATGCTATTAATTCACTGAGTAGGCCTATATACTCAGATATGGGACAATCAAAAAGCTCATTGCAGCCCTTGTTAATAAGCTGCAAAGTGAAATTTAAGTACTGGATCAAGAAGTTGGGTAGATAAGCTTTACAAGAAGCTAATTTACACAGGCTTTTGATCACAAATGAGCTTTTTAGAGAGCTGTAGGTAATGGTGTAAGTCCAAACAGTTGGACTGTTGTGAATGGGCAACTACAAGCTCTATAAGACTTATCCAATAAGCTACTAAGAGCTCAACAATCACTGCACTAGAGAATATGTTGCTCAGCTTTGTGAAAAGCCAAATAACACAAACTCAAGCTTAGTTAGGAACTTTTTATAAGCTATTGGAAACAACTCTACTACACTGTTTGCTTCAGTGTAGTAGATGAGATGGGACAAAAAGGTTTTGGTGATTAAGCTATCATTATAAGCTGAAAATGTAAAAGCAAGCATGAATATAACAACTAAGCTAGATAAGCTACATAAAACAGTAAGTGCACAAGCTATGGTCAAATCATGAAGCTTATGCAAGCTTATGAATTTGACAGCATAACTGTGGTGCAGGGCATGTATTTAGAACAGGTAGCTAAAGTAAAGCTGAAAATAAACACTTAAAAAGCTAAGAAATGGTAAACTAGTATTTTTATATTTAAGTTTAGCAGATGAATTTTGAAATCCCAAAAGGGCATAAGCTCAAACTTAATACTGAGTACGCACTGAAATTCTAGATTTTATTCAAAAAACGACTATAATGAAAAATTGACTTTTGACAAGAACTGAAAAGTTTGACTAAAATGAATTTAAAACTGAATCTATGAACTGAATATGATATAATAAGCTATAATAAGATGATATTAAGCTATGATAACAAGTTTTAAGCTAAAATACATGATTATGTAATCTAAATCTCTAACAGTTATGAGTTAAGACAGAATCAAGATGATTTTGACTTTTGAAGGAACAAAGACTGAATTTATTGCTAGAACTGAATTATTAAGAACTAAAGAAACATGTAACATTGAAAAATAACAACAGACATACACTAGAATCCTTTTTTATCAACAAAACCAAACATCCCTTTGATTTCCATTTATCAAATGAACTTCAAAGTTTTAAATGATTCTGAGTCTAAAACAGATTCCAAACATAACATTATCACAAAATAAGATCATTTGAGCAGAAAAATTCAAGCACACAAGCAAGAAACACAGATTTGTCAATTATGCATTTCAACTGAGTGATTTTCCAATTTTAGCACAAGTGAATCTTAATGAACCAACTACTTATATTAACTTGTAATAACATTAAATAATAACAAAGGAACAAATAAACATGAAAATCTGAGCATGAAAGATAATGAAACAGTAAACTTGTAAAAATGGTAAAAATAGAACTTACAAGTGATCAAAGTAAAAACTGAGTACCAAGGTATAAAAACCACTCCTAGCTTACTGTCAATAAGCTAGAAACCAGAAATCCATCTAGCTTAGCTTCCATTTCCCCAGAACTACTTATTTGGACCACAGTTTGACTTCCATTGACTTTCTTTGGTTTTTTTTTAGTACTTTTCTGAATTTAAAAGATATACTTGTTTAAATGAATCTAAAAGCTTAGTGAGCTTTTGTCAAGAGCTTATGTGAGCTATAAAATCCAATAAACAACTATATAACTGGAAATGAAAGAACATGAAAATTAAAGTAATTTAAGCAAAATTTGGAAACTAGAATTTAACTGAAATTAAACTGACATTAAAGTTTCATTACACTATTTTAAAGTAAATTACAGCATTTAAAGCATTAAAAGACATTTATTTAAAGAAAGCATGTAAAAATTATACTACGTGAACAATGGTAGAACCAAAGTTGGTCTTTTCTTTGCCTCTCCTCTTGTATTTATAATCATTAGAGTTCCTTGTCGACCTCTTATCAAATCCCACTTGAATTCTTCTCTTGGATTCATCCAAATGGTACACTTGGCATTTTGGCGGGAAAGTCTTAGAAGCAGGTTATTTGCATTAAATGGGTTTGGATTGGTGTAGAGGTGGAGGGGGGAGGTGGAAAGGTGATTTGGGGTGAGCTGGATTGAAAATCAAGTGGTTAAAAACCACTGGTATTGGTGAAACAGGGGTGAGGGAGATGCATGAACAGTGGCGCGGTTTTATTTGATTTTAAAACTTGGGCCGGGTCATTGTTTTGGATTGGATTTGGGCTAAGTTTAAATATTGGATCCGTTTGGTTTGGTAATAATCACAAGGACCTAAAGTGCAAATCTGCCAAAGTTAAAGGGCTGATCTTGAACATTTTCCAAAGCTCTCACAAGGATCAAAACTGCCAAATGTGATTAGTACAAGGACCTATATTGATAATTTCCATTTTTGTAAATCCAGGGACCAAAACTGTCAATTTAGAAACTTGAGGGACCAATATTGTAATTTTCTCAAAAGTTTTACCATAAGGACCATTTTTGTCATTTATAAATAGTACAAGGTTAAAAGTTGATAATTTTCACTTTTTAACTTAACCAAGGACTATATTTGACAATTTTCAAAGTTAAAGGACTAAAGTTGTCATTTTGAGATTTTTGAACTTTAAAAGGTTTGTTTTGACAACTTTTGACTCTTATGGACCTAAAATGATATTTTACAAGTTTTTGAATTACCAGGGACTGATTTTGACAACTTTTGTAACTTGGGGGACTAAAACTGCCAATTATGCAAACTTGATACGTTTTTCACCAGATTTTGATGTTTTTGCATTTAAAACATATAAAACACTTGTTTGTGATATTTTTATCATTTTGATGTGTTTCTGAGTGTTTTCAGATGTTTTTGGCATTCTAACAGTATAAAAATGATGAGTATTTATACACTCATCACACGTTCCAACGATGTATGATGGCAATTTTCCACGACATGATCGGGGAAACAATGGAGGTGTTTATGGATGACTTCTCGGTCATTGGGGACTCATTTCAGACATGTCTCTCTGATAACGCTACACACGTCGTTCGGGGTCAAAGGAACTTCCTTTTCTTCGAGCAAGTTTTATAACACCCTAGGCAGTGAACCTAATCGTTGTAGTGTAGTAATTAGGGTAAGCCACGGGTATTGATATCGTTCTCTAGGGGAATAGGAATGCTAGTAAGGAGTTACTACGCTAAGGTTAAGGTTGAGGAAGATTATTTTTTTATCTTTTTATATTTTATGAAAATGGAAAGGTACGAATCTCGGGTATTGGATTTGGGGGTTTGGTATTTCTACCGATTACTCTACTATTATCTAATTATCTAAACTAAGGTTGTGGGAGTCTATGTCTAATTAATGTGTGCTCGTATGATAGTTTAAAGATGTGTTTACTTAGTTTGTATTACTCCTTAATTATCTCCTATTGATGGTTGAGTGTCACATCTTATTCCTAGTTGCGTTGTGAGTCTAAAGTTGTAGGGTATGCGTTTCTCCCTAACTCTTTGAACTTACCAAAGGGTCTTGTCTACAAACCCACTAGGGATTATAAACTCCTACTCTAAGGCGCTCTTTGGATGGTTTAGCCTACAACTACTCAGGTAATTATATTCTAAGGTTCACAAAGATGAATCAAGCATTAAGTACACAACGAATGACCTATCGCATTACTAGATCATTAATCAACTAAGATAAGAAACAACCAATCAATATTCAATAATTAAGTTTCATACTTCCTAAGCAAACACACAAATAAATTAGCCGGACATGGAGAACATGCAAGCATACACACAAATAATCAAAGACATAATTGAATTAATGAAGTAAAGACTTATCTTGATGTAAGATAGGGTTTAAAACCCTAAAATACTGTACAAGACACCTTAGGTTCGGTTTTAGGTTTTTACTCCAAAGACTCTCCACACAAAGACTGAAAAATTCGGATTCTATATATAAGATTACAATTGCGACGGCGTCACCTTATGTTTAGTGACGCCGTCGTGTCGCCGCCATTAGGGTTTCGTCTTGGCCACGTTAACCTTGCGACAGCGTCACCTTATGTCCGTGACGCCGTCCTCTTCAGCTTCTGACGTCGTCTGGATTGCATCTAGGCCGTCTGAGTAGCGACGGCCTACTCTTTCACAACTAGACGTCGTCTCTTGAAAATACGAGTTTTGGGTTCTGGCCCGTCACAATAATTTTGGGACGACGTCGCCAATAGCACCTGACGCCGTCGCCTTCTACTTTCAGCAACTGTGAGTGTCTCAATTTTGACTTTGGCCATTTTCTTCATATATTCGCGCCTTTTCGTCCAAATAAGTGTCATTCCAGCATTTTGCCTTCACGAGACCTAAAAAGTGAAAAGGAACGATATTAAGCAATAACGGATACAAAAGTGATCAAATAAGGACTTAAACGACCCCTCAAAATGGTACCTTTTAAAACCTTATCACTCTCCCATTTAGATAAAATGCTAAAACGGTGTGAAGACACCAATCTTTGTCTAAATTGGGAGAAGAGCCACTTTATGGTCAAAGAAGGCATAGTCCTTGGCCATAAGATTTCCAAAAACGGGATTGAGGTAGATAGAGCAAAAGTTGATGTTATTGCCAAATTGCCTCATCCTACTACCGTCAAAGGTATTAGGAGTTTTCTAGGTCATGCCGGGTTTTATCGTAGATTCATACAAGATTTTTCTAAAATCGCTCGGCCTATGACCCATCTTCTTGAAAAAGATGCTCCTTTTATCTTTTCTCCTGAGTGCATCGAAGCTTTTGAAACATTAAAGAAAAAGCTTACGGAAGCACCCATTCTAGTTGCCCCCGACTGGGATTTACCCTTTGAGCTCATGTGCGATGCAAGTGATTTTGCTATCGGTGCAGTCTTGGGGCAACGAAAAACCAAGCATTTTCAGCCTATCCACTACGCGAGTAAGACTATGACTGAAGCTCAAACCCATTACACCACTACAGAAAAAGAATTATTAGCTGTGGTGTATGCGTTTGAAAAGTTTCGGCCATACCTTATTGTTAGGTCACTAGTTTTACAAACACAAGTTATAAAGAAAGAGATGAAGGCGGATGAACAAGCTACACACACAAACACACGTTAACAATAATGCGGTTTAAGAAAGAGTGTATGTGAAGAGAATAACTTGAACAACCAACCCTCAAATGAGGGTTTACAAGAGTATTTATAGGAGGGAAGCTAGGGCAACACTCCTAGTTCCCATCCTTTCTTATGTGGGCTTGGGCCTAAGCTTATGGGCCTTCTACATAAGCTTGACCTTAAACAAGTATAAAGGCCATAATAAAGCTACCTATTACATATGAAATATAAATACTTGAAATACTGTTTAGGAGTGATTCCAACAATCTCCCCCTCAAGTATATATGAATGTAAACGGTGAAGGCGTTGATGTAATAGTAGCTGTGACATCTTCTGACATTCTTCTTTCTTGTGAGAGGAATTGCCTTGATTCGAACAATCTCCCCAGTGTAGAGAGATAGTTATCTTTGAACAGTTATGCTTTGACGTCATCTTTAACTTTGTTCTTTGATCATTGTTCTTTGTGGTGAAAGTGATAGTATGTTGTTGTCTGCATCAGTCTGCTTCAGGTCTGCTTCGCTGCTCCAGTGTCTCCACGTCATTCTTCAACATGCTCACACGCTCTTTGACGTTGGAAATCAATACTGATGAAGTTTTGTAAGTCTTTGACTTTGTAGATTCTTTGATTGATGAAGAATCATTCTGACTGTTGTGTTACATTGGAATAGAACTTCCATTAGTGATGATGTTGGCGTGAGCATGAGAAGAATCAGCACGATCATCCCGCTCCGGAGCTTCCATAAGAAGAAAACATTTCAAACGGTTAGTAATAAGCGGTTTCCGGCACTTACAAGTTTGAACTTCGAGAGTGTCAACAGCATAGTGTGAAGACACAACTCTAATTCTTACAAAGGCCGTTCCTGAACTGGAGTCCCACAAGTGAGATAACGCGATGTACCGAAGTACATCTACAGTTCAGATGAGTTGCTGAGGTACACCGAAGCATCACCTCACGACTGTAGACCGTTTGAGACACACTCCGCGTAATCCACGGGGAGTTACCGAAGTGACCTGCTGTCAGGGCTGTTTGATGTTGACCCTGGCAGGAGTTTCCATTCAATCACTGAGGATCACAGATGTGAACCCCTCATAAATGTTCTCGACAGATTGCTAAGATCTGTGAAGGACTCGATATGAATCACTGATAATCTTATTTGTTGATCATCAAGTGATTAAATGTCAAGTGTTCCTAAGAGATCTTTTGATGAATCTCATGGCTCTAGACTCAATAGTGCGTTTTGGTTTTCCTGAGCGGAGACTAGGGAGAGGGTCTCCTTCTTCAATACCAGCGATCTCTAAGAGAAAGCCAATAGTTTACGTAGGGTTCCCAGTGAGAATGAAACAAGCTTCTGTTGAGAGAAACTTGAGTGGCTTAAGAAGGTTTAGTGCGTGCGTCACTGGGTCCATGACGACTTTTAATCTTCAATACCGGTGTCACTGAGTGACAACCAGTAGCATATGAATTGAACCCGGTGTCTGCCCTAAGTTGAATAATCTGGAGGGCTGTTTCTTTTCACCCTTTACTTTACATTTCTTTTTGATTCTTCAACTCCTTCTTTCTCCGATTCTCATTTTCTCCTTTTTACAATCATTCCTAAGGACTTCTAACACTAACTAATGGTAGTGTCCTTGGGTAGATCCCTCCGGCTCTGGCGGATCATAGGACGGTTATTCCTAACCTTAGTCACCTTATAACTCCATGACTAACCTATGTTTGCCATTAAAACCACTGTATGTGAAAATATCTCTCAAAGGGTTGGTTAATGAAAAACATGTTTGAACCACTGTGAGAGATGATGTTTTGCATAAATACTCCCCCTCCACATGTGCTTAATAGTTTTAATGGTTAACTGCACAGTGAGGAAAGAGCGCACACTTTTTGAATTGATCCACTGAAGATAGACAATCCCCCGCTAGACACGGTTACGTTGCATAGTTAAAGAGTTACATTGTCAGTTTTTAGGTGACAACTAGCTCTAATAACTACCTTGAAGGTGTAGACAAACCTCGAAAGGTTTTCATACCCGTCATAGTTCATGTCTATCAAGAGTTTCTCGAATGGTACTTTCTACTTGGACAAGTCCTTTGCGAGACACGTTTACATTACTAGCGAACTAGCTTGAAATTATTACCCGTCCAGGACAAGTCTTTTTGAGTTACTAACAGTTTAGTACCGTCAATTCGTTGGTTAAGTCTGAGGAACACATATTCATTTGCATTTTGTACAACATATTTCTTATCACACAATTTTCTCCCCCTCAAAAATGGCATATGTAAATCTTATTTTTGAACGGTTGAGAATAAATATGACCATTTCGAGTTTTGCGGGAAGAGTGACCACTGTGAACAATTTGTGAACAAAGTTTTAATTCAAATACTCCCCCTCAATTAGTGATATAAACGGTTGAGGTTTTAAAATCATATGGGGAAGTACTTGTCTTTTTGAGCAAAACCTTGAAAAATGAAAGGTTTGATAGGTTTTACTCAAAAATAAGAAGCTTTCGCTCCTTTTATAAGGATTGTGGCACTGAGGCGTACCACAGGGTCCTTTCTTGACCATTACGGGTTGTACACTGTTATGTGTGCACAAGCCATGGACATATATAATCACACATCCAAAATTATATGAAGGAAGCAATTCAAGGGGTACCAGGAAGTGCAGTGATGTTCCCAGGAGTGCGCACAGAGCGTTGAAAGCCGGTGATGTTTCTCCTGGGTCAACCACCAACATAGCTCTCCAATCGTCTGAACTGATCCCTTCTGAACAACCGTTCATCAATCATGGTGATGATCCTTCTCACATCCCTCCTTTCCTGAGAATTCCAGCGCTTAGGAGACCCAACTTTCAGGCGTATATCCTTCAACCTGTACGCCAATCCATCCCTAACCAGCTTCAAGGTATGATCCCCGAATTTGTGGAGCTCACTACACGCCATTAAGCAGTTTCTTTTAAGTTCACTATGGTAAACAACACCGAAAGGTTTGCTGATGAGTGTATATTGAGATAGCTGGTTGAGATCGGGAAGAGTAAGCGTTGGAGGAGTGAGGTTGACACGCGTCTGATAAGATTCAACAGCCATCTGGATATCTTCAACACGTTCTTTGATCACGATGCGTCTAATGAAGATGAGAACTGACTTAATAAATTCACGTTGAACTTCAGTCGAGAATTGTCTCATACGACCCTGTACTTTGGCAAGATACATGTATTCGATGTCGTTGAGGGACAAGTTCTCAAAGTCAGCCTCGGAGAATCCATAGTCCTGTTCATCTTGTCGTTTGACTATGATATTCTTTAAGAATGTGTAGTCCCACTTAGACTTGAGATCAATGTGTTTGATGGCCACGATGTCCTTAGAACTATACACTGCATGTTGAGACTTCTGAACCAGGCAGCTTCTGTAGTAGATTCTTCGGCGTTCAGGCCAATGATGAATCCCATACAATGCATCTTGGTCGTATGCTTGCACGTTGTCAGAAAACAAGTGATTTGCACGTTCCTCGATAGCTATGCAGTTTGAGTAAATAGCCGCTGGGAATGGAAGAGTCAATGATGTAGCGTATTTTCGCGAACCATCGCTACCGTGTAAGAGAAAATCCAGGTCTCTGTTGAAGAAGTATCGGAAGGTAATCCGTGGTTCGTCTGTTTGGCCAATGGTCGGTAGGGGTTTGGTCCAATCGGTGTAGTATGGAGGGTTGTCCCTTTGTGTGAAGTCAATGTTTGCTTCCGGATTGAGCCAATCCATGTTGTTAGACATAGCTCGAGCGATGTTCTCAAGATGATATTCGACCTCGAGGGCGCTTTCAGAGCTGTCTTGTAGAAGTTGAAACGCTTCATTTTTGATTCGCTTCAACTCAGATTTCGTCATTTTCTTCACATGGAACTTTTCTTGCAAAAGTTTTGCGTGCTCCAATGTAGAAC
The DNA here is from genome assembly GCA_019973895.1 of Chrysanthemum seticuspe. Classification (NCBI taxonomy): domain Eukaryota; kingdom Viridiplantae; phylum Streptophyta; class Magnoliopsida; order Asterales; family Asteraceae; genus Chrysanthemum; species Chrysanthemum seticuspe. Next base: position 97,571,420 of record BPTQ01000004.1, read on the forward strand.
CGTCTACCAATTCTTGACCTTCATCAGGGTAGGGAGTTTGATTGACAAGTGTGGAGAACCATTCGAACTCTTCGGTTTTATCGTCATCTAGCCATGATACGACTCCAGGCTGAGTCGTCTTCTTCTTCTTTTTGGAGGACCTTGATGATGATACTGGTTTCTGAACTTGTTTGGGTGAGGTGGGTTATTGTCGGGGCTCAAGGACCTCTTCATCGTCACCACCCGTATACTCAAAGTAATCACCTGTTTTATGAGTCAGGGGTGGTAACTCGGAATCGTCCCGAGGTTTATCAGTAGAAGACCGAGGTGGAGGAGACTTTTGTTGAGAAGAAGTCCGTGGTGGAGGAGATGGCATTGAAGTAGATTTACCAGACTGCTTCTGACGTTTAGGTGCAGAGTCCTTATCCTTATCATCGTCATCTCTTGGTCGTTTGGGTTGATCGGCTGACTCCTTGCATGATGATCTGAGTTGAAAATCAAGTAGATTTTCGAAAAATTTAGCTTCATCCGAAGTAAACGTTCCAGTTTGCTTTGACATTTGCATCACTAGTTTAGCGATTAACTCAGATTCAGAGAGATCAGCTTCTTTGGCCATTGTATGTTTAACCAATGCGACGATGTTAGGGGTGAGTTGTCTGGAAAATACTTCTCTAGTCACACCGGGGACAGTGTCGAGAAGAAACTTGTGGGTATGATCTCTTGCTGTCTTCTCCAGTTCCTTTTGGACTTTAGGAACGATATCCTGAAGATACTTGTTAGTGTAACCTTCGATCATTTCGTTCAGTTCCTCTTTTCGATGACTCTTCATGAACTTCTGAACAAATCCCCTTTCTTTCTCCATCTTGTCTTTCTCATCATTTAAGTACTGAATTTGGTCAGCAAACCAATTCAGTTTTCTGTAAAGTATGTCCTTCTTTCTGACTTGTTGGACAGCTTTCACAATCTTTTTATGAGACTGAGAAATCCAAGATTTAGGTGGTTTCTTCACGGATTTGGATGATGATCTGGTTGACTTCGTTGATGGTGGTTGTGATGAATGAGACGAAGAATCCGATGATGATGAGATGTGAGGAGATTCCGGGTCCTTTGGTGGTTCAAAAGTTTCCTTCTGTGAGAGTGTAGGACTATCCAGGAGCAACTTGTCATAATCATCATCTTTATCTTTCTCAGACATCTCTGTTTCAGGGTTCTCAAACTCATAATCGATAGTATCCTCCACAAGCTTTTGTTGTTGCAGAAGAGTGGTGGTACCAGATCCCTTATCGGGTCGATTAACCGCATCAGGATCTGGAGAGGAGTGGGCAACACCACTTGATCCTCCGGGGCCACCCATTTGATCTTTATCAAAATCAGTAGCTTTTTGAAGGTGTCTTACGATTGTAAACTTCTTCCTGTATGATTGATTCAGTTGCTCTTCTTCATCTTCAGAGCTTTCATCATGTGACACAAGTGCAGGAGTCTTCCCTTTTCCTTTATCAGTTTGAGGACTTGGAGGTTTTGGTACTGAGGGATTTTCATCCTTTGCAGTTTCAGAGCATGTGATCTCTTCATCTGTGTCAGTAGCATCAGAGTCCTCGTCCCTGAGCTGTCTTTGCGGTTCAGGTGAAAGGATCGGAGTGGCTTCCTGAGAAGGAACTTTCTTCTTAGGGGTAGGTTTCCTCTTTGGAATAGGTTTCTTCTTTGGAACATTCCTCTGACTATCTGTACTTGTGACACTTCCAGCACTTCCTTTTCTGGTTCTCCTTACAGGTGTTCCAGAAGATTTGTCGTCGAGATGACCAACTTTGCCTTGTCTGACTGCTTCCAGATACCTTTTGTACGATTCGAGCTTTCTGACATCTTCAGTTAGAAGGAAATCTGGCAGCACAGCACCTTGTTTCTTTGTAGACGTTTCCTTGATTCTGACAGATAGAATAGGTTCCGTCAACACGTCGTGATTGTCGGGGTCATTGAGCCTCTTGGGAATGTCAGGATGAAGTCCAAGTGCTCTCTGGATCAACAATTTAGTATATCGGATGTAGGGAATCTTTGAGCCAAGTTTGTTGAGAAATGACATCATGTCATCCCAAATCAGAGCTTCGATAGCGATGTGTTTCCTGTTGACCAATGCCCAGAATATTTGCAGTTCCATGAGCTTAGGGTGCTCATAGCCGCTGTCACGACCAGAAACAGACTTGGTGATGATCATGTAGAGAGTTCTCCAGGGTTGAGGAATACTCTTAAGCTCTACGTGAGAATGCTTGGTGATTACTCCTGTAGCCTCATCATAACCGATAACGGTTAAGAATTGGAGAGTGAGCTCTTCAACAGGTGTGGCATAAAGTTTGGTTGGATCGACATCAGGAATTAGGAGAACAGCCCTTAAGTCTGCAGGTGTAATGGTGACTTGTTTGTGATTCAGAGTCACCGTCACAGCAGTTTGTCCTTTGACCCTTTCCATAGTGTTCCAGAACTGTTGGATGTAGATCTCAGGAACAGTTGCAGAGTGAGTAAGCATGTTCTGATACGGATGAGTCCTCAGAATGTCAATAGCAATTAAACACGAAGATTCAGAGCAAGTGAGGGTGTCAAAGTCAACACGGAGATTATTCTTTCCTATCTTCATTGGATAGCCATGATGATAGATATCAGCAATGGAGAGAACTTCAGGTGCATCCACATTCATTTGTTCAGCCATGTCGTGATCTGAAATAACATTAGCCAAAAGAACCAACATATCGAAAGACATAATGTTAGTCAACAGAAGGTCTTATTGTCTAGTTATTGAATGTACAGTGATAATGATTGTTATGAGTCCTAAGTCACTTGTATGTTCAATAGTTCAATGATGTCGTGAAATGTTTCGTGAGTTAGTTAACTTTAAGTTTTAAAGTTTATTTTATCACTTATTGTCCACAACATATCAAACGATTTCAGTTTATTAGTGACATTTTTGGATTCGTGATGATATGATTAGTTTATTTACAAGTTTGTACACGTAACAATTCATAACGAAGGTATGATCTCGGCTTATGCGTAGGATTGGTAAAGTTATGCGTAGACAGGAATGATATATGCGTAGGCATAAACTTACGCGTAGGATCCTAACTTACGCGTAAGAAATGTTACGCGTAGGAAAAAGAGACCTTATGCGTAGAGCTTATGCGTAGGCATATATTAACCTTACGCGTAAGGCTACTCGTAAGAGTTGACCTTATGCGTAAAGGTCACTGTTTACGCATATCCTTCACAGGATACGCGTAGTCCCATATGTAGAACCTTATGCGTAGAAGCTACGCGTAAGACTAATCTTACGCATAACAAGCTACGCGTAAGGTGATCCTTATGCGTAGATTAACAACAACCTTGATTCTGAATATTAAGTGTAGCAAGCCTGAAATAAAACATCATATCATCAAAGTTAAACACATAATATTCATTTTATGACAGATCAAAACATATTTGCACATTTTAACAGTTACGCGTAGAACTGCATACGCGTAGTCTAAACCCTAAATCTACGCGTATGAGATCTAGCCATGGAATATGCACCAAACTTTTTCTGGTAGTTTAAGAGTGTTGAGGAAGTCTATATACCAAGTTATAACACCCAATTCATGGTGAATCAAAAATACCCAAACTTAAGAACTTTAAACCCTAATTCCAAATTGTTGATGATTTGGAGTTTCTGGGTGGTTATAAAGCAAGGAAATCATCAATTCATCATCATAAGAACATAACCCAACAATATTTTTGACCAAAAACATTCACATTTGAAAATACCCAAAACCACGCATAAACCCTAATTTTCAAACTCATTTAATTCGTGAATCTGGGTTCGTTTTGAGGATAGAAAAAGTATCATTGATGTTGTTAAAACATTTTGACACTATCGTTTTAGCCACAAACACATAAACAAGATTATGTGTTCATACGCATACGCGTAGAACACAAGATCGACCATAGGTTAATATCTAACCGTTAACATTTAAAACGATTTGAAACCATTGTTTTGTAATCTTGTTAGGAACACAAAAACACTTACAAATTGAAGATCTGAAACATGGATTTGATGAGCGAATTTTAGGCGTAGGATTAGTTTGATGATAATAAATGTGAGTTGTAAGTTAGGTGGAGGTGTATTTTATTAAAATGGCTTTTATCATTTTGACAGTTTTGGTCCCTCCACCTTTTCCTTTTTCAAACAAAGCCTTTTAATTTCCATTTTGTACCAAACAAAGATTTTTAGGAAAGAAACATGACGACACTCCCCCTCGACTTGAGAAAATAATGAAAGGTTATTAATTTAAGTCCGAGGAGAGTCTTAGAATCAGAAAATGTACCACCATTTATAACAGAATCAACCGAGATATGATAACATGCAAGTACATAGATGTTTTGAAGCAGTTAAGAGTTTATTTTCTCCCCCTCAACTCTTGATCGGAAAAATACTGAATTTTGAAAGATTGAAGTGTTGACGGAAGAAATGTACTTTCCATGTTGAAAGAAATATAGATTAGGAGAATATTTTTGTTGTTTTATCGGATTTTATATTTTTGTATTTTGTTTTTGAAAAGATATTTACAGAAGATGTTTTGGTGTTTGACAGGTTTTTAAGACTGTTTTAAGAGGTCATCCAATTCCTCTTGAGTCAAACACCTCATACCAATTCGGTGGACCAACTCATTAAACCTAGCGGGAGGCAAGGCTTTGGTGAGCAAATCTGCCAATTGGTATTCAGTACCCACAAAGTATAGTTCAACGGTACCCTGTTCCACGTGGTCCTTGATGAAATGATAGCGTAGATCGATGTGCTTTGATTTCGAGTGCTGAACTAAGTTGCACGAGATGGCAATGGCACTCCGATTGTCGCAGTACATCGGGATTCTGTCAAATACGTAACCATAGTCTTTGAGTTGTGTTCTCATCCAGATGACTTGAGCACTACACGCGAACATGGCTACATATTCTGCTTCGGTTGATGACAGCGATGTACAATCCTGCTTCTTTGATTGCCAAGACACCAGTTTATCACCGAGAAATTGTAGTGCTCCTGAAGTACTTTTCCTTGAGTCTAGGCATCCTGCGTGATCAGCGTCTGAAAAAGCGATTAGTTCAAAACCAGAATCCTTCGGATACCAGATCCCCAAGTTAATGGTTCCCTTGATGTATCGGAGGATTCTTTTAGCCTCAGAGAGGTGGGTTTCAGTTGGTCGCGACTGATAACGGGAGCATAGATAAACGGCAAAGACAATATCAGGTCTGCTAGCTGTTAGATACATGAGAGACCCAATGATACTTCGGTATTTGGTAGGGTCAACCAATTTCCCATGTAAATCAGCATCTAATTTCTTGGTATGAGCCATTGGTGTGGCATAAGTGTCACAGGTTGTCATTCCAAATTTGTTTAACAGTTCAAGGGCATATTTGGACTGACTCAAGAAAATACCACGGGGTGATTGATGAACTTGTAGTCCTAGAAAGAACGTAAGTTCACCCATCATGGACATTTCAAAATTTTTCTTCATTAGTTTTGCAAAAGCGATTGAAAACTTTTTATGTGTAGACCCAAAAATGATGTCATCCACGTAAATTTGAACAATTAAGATGTGTGCCCCGTGATATTGTATAAAAAGAGTTGGGTCAACCGAGCCTTTGGTGAAATTATTGGCAATGAGGAAAGATGATAGCTTACCGTACCATGCCCGAGGGGCTTGTTTGAGACCATAAAGAGCTTTGTTCAGTTTGTAAACATGGTTCGGGAACTCAGGATCAACGAATCCATCTGGTTGGCTGACATAGACCGTTTCTTTAAGTTGTCCATTGAGAAACGCCGTTTTGACATCCATCTGATAGACCGTCATATTCATATGAGCTGTGAATGCGAGAAATATCCGAACAGCCTCAAGACGAGCAACCGGAGCAAAAGATTCTTCAAAGTCTATTCCCTCTTCCTGACGATAACCCTTAGCAACTAGACGTGACTTGTTTCGGATGACGTTCCCTTCAGCATCCAATTTGTTTTTCCAAATCCATTTTAAACCAATGACGTAGACCCCTGTTGGTCTTTCAACCAGTTCCCATACTTCAAGACGTTTGAATTGGTTGAGTTCTTCCTGCATGGATTCAATCCAGTTGTCTTTTGTCATTGCATCTTTAATGTTTTTAGGCTCAGATTGGCAGACAGTGAGTGCATAAATGCAATGTTCACCATCTGTGTGAAGCCGTTGTCGCGTAACAACTGGTTGATTCGGGTTGCCAATAATGTTAGCCAGAGGATGGTCTTTTGTCCATCTATGTGTAGAGGGTTGATGTTGGTATACATTGTGCAGATTCTGAGGGTTCAAATGGTTTGTTGAAGATTCCGCGACATCTAATGCAACGGTCTCATTAGCAAACGGGTTGAAGAACGCATTTGGATCAAAATCTGCAGGTGGGGGTACTTCATTCAGAATATCATCAGCTGGTTCATCATTGTTGGAAGCGGTGTGTTCAACTGTTGTGTTGGAGTCAACTGGTGTAGGTGCATCTTCAACAGTAGTTGTTGTAGCAGGTGTATCAGGTATAGGAATATTATCAGGTTGTGCAGCGGAAACAGCGGATACACCTGGAGCACGTTCATCAATATCGTCACAGAACAGAGGAGCAAATAACCTCTCCATTTGTTGACGAGTTAGCTGAGGGCTTTCTTCAGCTGATGATGGGGGTTGAGGGAAGTTTAAACGGTTGTGACCGGGTTCTAAGTTGTTATACTCAGAAGCCATTGCCGTGAGTTCATCGAAATGAGCATGAATCGTTTCCATTACCTCCTTAGTTCGACGATTCCAGATTCGGAAACCTTTAGAATTGTCACAGTATCCAATAAAGACTCCAATATCAGCTTTGGCTTTGAGCTTTCCAAAATCATCACGATCATTATTCGGATAGCAAAGGGATCCAAATATATGAAAGTGTTTGAGGTTCGGTTTATAGTTGTGGACAAGCTCGAAAGGTGTTTTGTTGTGGCGTTTTGTGATCATAGAACGGTTTTGAGTATAGCATGCAGTAGATACAGCTTCTGCCCATAAGTAATCTGGAAGTTTAGCATTGATTAACATTGTTCTTGCAGCTTTCACTAACGTTCGGTTTCGTCTTTCAACAACTCCGTTTTGTTCAGGTGTACGTGCAATAGATGTTTGATGCTGAATTCCCACTTTCTCATAGAATTCACGAAGGGTTTTGTTAACAAATTCAGTTCCTTTGTCTGTTCTGATTATTCTGACGGTGTTGCGGAGCTGAACCTGTATTTTTGTGAGAAAGGTGATGATCATTTGTGGAGCTTGGTCTTTGCTACGAAGAAAGTAGACCCAAGTCCATCGTGAGTAGTCATCAACAATTACTAAGATGTAGCGTTTGCCATTGATCGTTTGCACGCGCATCGGGCCACACAAATCCATGTGAAGAAGATGTAGTACATGCTGAGAGATGTGTTCCACCTTTGAAGGAAAATGAGCACGAGTGCTTTTCCCTTGTTCACAGGCTGAGCAATGGTGATCTTTTGAATACCGGAATCGTGGGAGTCCTTCAACTAGTTTGTGTCGAGCAAGGTTGGTGTCACAATTCTCAAATTCCGGTCATTCCTCATACTCCATATTCATCATTTCATAACGGTTCATTCATGATTTTTGCATTTCACATTAAACGCGTAAATTTTATATTAAATAAACGTTATCGCGTAAATTATGATTTTGAACATTTAATCCATTACTTCCAAAAATGATCCCGAGATATTTTTATACTTACATTTAGTTTATAAAAACTATATTTTGAGTTTACCTAGTGTTTTAAATTTATTTGGTATATAAATCGTTAAAGTTATATTATTACGACGTTTTTCTTAAAAACTGCACGAAAATTTTTATATCACTCAAATTTCACAAGGAATGTATTTTTACAATTTTTATGATATCATTATACTCTATTTTGATCTACTAAAAATTCCTTTTACCTAAAAACTACCATTTACCTTTACTTATACATTTTCCTACATTCTTAACAATTACACAATTTTTATATACAAGTATACATTTACACAATAATTAGAAAAAAGAAAAAAAAAATATTTATCAAATTCCTCCCCCCTTGGCCGACCAAGGGGGAGGGTGACATTAATTGGAGCATGGTTCTTGATTATTTTGATTTTCAACTTACATAAAAGTCTAACATATTCATTCATCTCATCTCATTATTCACATAGTTAGAAAAACTTTTCTTCTCTCTTGTTTCTTATCACCAAAACCGGCCATCTAAAGGTTTTCACAAGGGATCATCAATTTTTCAAGCTCAAGTGTTTATACAATCTAGATTACACTCTTATTTAAGGTTTTGAAATAAAAACCTAGGGTGTTTAGGTTAATCCTTGGTTCTAATCACCTCATCATATCACTTGTAAGCATCTCATATTTATTTTTCATCTTACAAATTCATTTCATACTCATCTCATCATTTTTGAGCAAAAACATGCAAGACTTGTGTTGTTTATACCATTTTTACCATTGATTTTTAGAGTTTAATATATATAGTCATCCTATAATTATTCCCTTGGTATATATTGGTCTTGATGATATTTAGGAACCCATGACACCCTAAGAAGGTGTATGGTAGGATTAGATTAGCTTTGGAGTTGATTTGAAGGGATTGGAATAGGTTTAGTACGAGAAAAACTATTTTCGACTAGTATAAAATGTGTTCTGTCCTTGTTTTACTTTTCTGGAAAATCCGACAGTAGGCACGAAATTTTGGCCTTGATATTTAGAAAATATACTTTAAAACGAATCCGTGGCCGCTTGAACGGATTAAAACGGAGTTATAACGAAGAAGTTATGAATTTTTCAAGTTTGACGTCGAAATATATATTTTTCTGAAATTTCAGCATACTATTTTTACTTTATTCGAGTCAAAAACGAGCCTTAAGCTTTACAAATTAATTCGACTTATCAAAAATATATTAGTATACTTTGATACGAAGCTAAGGACATATAATACGTAGAAAACGGATTTGAAACGACAAAGATATGCACGTTTTCATAAAATTGCCGTAACTATTATTTTCTGAAAAACTATATTATTTTTACGAAACAAGTGTTACGGTAACTAAAACGACCATGTTGGAGGCTGTTTTTAACCATGATATAGAACTTTTTGGAACGAAATGTCTTCTAATAAAATCAAGATCACCAAGCATATTTTTCAAAACGATCAACCGTTTGTATAGCGGAGTTTTAATAAATTAATTACGGTTGCTTAAACTTGGCCGAAACTCACTTTTTACACAACATTTAGACAAAATCACCATCTTTAACCTTTATTATCTTTATATTCGAGACCTCTATGACGAAAACTCATGAACTGAAACTTTTAGATTTTGATACAAGCTTTCCAAAACCGTCGAGTTCGTTTCCTAACGATCGACGTACACCATTTTACGACTAGTTTTTCAAAGCCATTTTTGTCACTTTCATGAAATTTCCAACGACATTATTTTACGACGAAAAGTGAAAATTTCACTATAAAACATTACGAAACCATTGTAGGATGACATATTGACGTAAACGCTTGTAAAGTGATTTAAGAATGGTCAAGACGTCAAAAGGGTATTTTTCGACGATCAGTATTATTTTCAAAACTCGCAAATGGTATAAATAACATACGAAATGCATGCATAACATAACATCATAACTCATTACATATCATAACATTCATTCTAGGTCGCGGATAGTTTCCGAGTCTCACTTTCGTGCACTTCATTTTGTTAGCATATCCATCATACCAGGTGAGTTCATACCCCACTTTTACTCGTTTAAATTCTTACAAACTATTTGGGGGAGATACATGCTTAAATACTTGTTTCACACTTGCGAATACTCAAACCATTTATACAATTGTGTTACAATATACTTCTTATACACTTCGGACATTATGTGTGGTTTATTGCGATATGTGCCTTAATATGCTAAACTAGTTTTCAATTATGCATCAACATACAAACTTTAGCAACTGGTTAACTCCTGCGGGAGCCGGCGGAGAGGTATTGATAGTACTATCGGGCTGACGCCCCCACCCTTGGGTCCTTGATGACGTGACCTGGGGTGAATATAATCTGTTATTCAATGAAACATATCAAACAAGTTAGACTCGTCAAGAGGTTCAGTTGGCTGTGATTCTTTGCATTAAGTACATGTATATATCGTATGCACCTATGTCCTACTTACAAACAAGATTGACAATTCTATATTTTGGCAATGGGTTGTAAACACACAGGTTGCAAGTTTTGTATGGGCGGAACTTGGAACTGAGTGGATTTACAATGCCTTTGCGGCATAAACAATTTTTGAAAGGCTTTACATTTCATCACAAACTTATGAACTCACCAACCATTGTGTTGACACTTTTTAGCATGTTTATCTCAGGTCTTAAGGTGATAGCACTTCTTGGAGCTTTTGGGTCGCATGGCATACATTAGAGTCTTGTGCTTTTAACAATTACCATTCGACATGTTTTGTAAACTTTTTATATATTATCAAACCTTGTGATTTCTTGTGGTGTAAACATTAACTTATTTATCGAATGGTAAACTTTTCAAAACGTCTCATTATAGAGGTCGTTTTCTGTATCCATACTTTGTGCTATGACGTCATACCCCAATGACACTATCGTTCCGCTGCGATATTTTGGGGGTGTGACAGATTGGTATCAGAGCCTTGGTTATAGAGAACTAGGTTGCATTTTAGTTCCTAGACTATAACCGCTCTCACGTCGATCCTTTCGTTTCCTATTGCCTTACTCACTTTTCGTGCGCATATGTTTTCTTAAGTATTCCTTCTAGAACCACCTCATTAGATAACGTAGTTTCCTTGTACCAATAGGGGAGTCCCAAAATCTAGTTGGGTCATCAAAGATATGGAGCTCAGTAATGAGCACTTATCTAACTTGATCTCGTGACAGTTCTTGTTTGATGAGATGCGAGATCGAGCTAAATAAGTGTTACTATAAAGCTGGATAGATTTGATGATTTTGCCCGAGGATGGGAGTTCTCTTGAGGATACTTTGGGAACTGCTGGCGACTAAACCTCGTAGTGACTTTAGCACCTAACGGAATTTCCTATACACCAAGTGCGACTCTCCCTAGATACCTACCCCAAATCCCTTCTTCACTGTTTAGAATCGGATGATAGACTGGCTACCTATTTAAGTAACACCAATCGCCGAGACATGTATGCTTGGTGGTATGTACATGTGTAAAATGAGGCAATTATAATTATGGTGGCCAACATAATTATAAATGCGTCACAACTCACGTGGACATATGCGACCACGCATACGTAGATCGGTGTGGACACCTTAGGAACCAATTTGTGGCGTGGTATTATGTTTGAGGACGTTAAGCATAGGCATTGGGAATTCAACGGTTCTTTCCCTTGCAGAGATAATGGCACCAAAGAGAGTAACACGCAGTACTGGCCGAGGTGGTGCGGCACCAAGAGGTGGAATGATAGGTGGGCGTGGAGGTAGAGAAGGCGGTAGAGACATGGGTAACAATGACAACAACACTGGCGGAAACCCTGATTTTGCCGCCATCATCGCTCAACAACTTCAAATCTTGCTTCCCACTATAGTCACACAAGTTGGAAATCATATGAATAACTCGGGAAACCACGGGAACGGGAACGGTACTGGCGACACCAACAATGTAGCTGGTAGTAACAACAACAACAACACCAACAACAACAACAACAGAATTGGATGCACATATAAGGAATTTTCGGCATGCAAACCTGTGGAGTTTGATGGTATAGGAGGTGCTTTGGCGTATACCCGATGGGTAGAGAAGACAGAGGCAGTGATCGACATCAGCAATTGTGCCACACATCAGAGGGTGAAGTATGCTGCTTGCTTGTTATCAGGAAAGGCATTGACATGGTGGAACACACAGCTACAGGCTAGAGGCAGAGAGGCAGCTATAGGTATGACATGGGACGAATTTAAGGCGTTATTGAAAGAGGAGTACTGCCCGGACAATGAAATGCAGAAATTGGAAGATGAATTTTATCACCACTCTATGATAGGGGCTGGTCACGCAGCCTACACTGACCGATTTCATGAGTTAGCCAGACTAGTTCCTCATCTAGTTACCCCTGAGTCCAAGAGAATCTCGA
>BPTQ01000004.1:97596151-97669211 GCA_019973895.1 Chrysanthemum seticuspe
ATAATTTCATGGTGATAGGATTTAGTATAGTTAGAGTTAAGATTGAGTCTTAGTAGGGTTTAGGTTGTGACGTAGGTTATGGGTAAAGGTATAGACAAATTGGGTTTCAAAGGGTGTCAACTGAAAGCAACTGGTATCCGTGAACACGAATTTTTTACTGAATATTTGAATGAGTTTCGATACCTGTCGAACTCACTCGAATAAACTCAACATTAATTCGAATAACTTCGAACTACTAATCGTCAAAATTCTGTTCGAACTAAAGTCTTTTACCTTTTTGTCTTTGAAATTGGTTTGAAACTTAACTATGACTTGGAGAGAGAAAGAAGACCTTTTGCATATAAATTGAGGAAGAAGAAGGAGAGAAGAAAGTAGTCTTTAGTTTTTAATTTCTATGTATGTCGTTTTTATGTTTGAGTTTTAATTAAGTCTTAAAATTGTATTTTTAATCCTCCTTGTATCAAACTTAAGCTATTGTATCAGTTGTATTTAATTTTCAGTATCAATTCAAAGTTTGGTTAAAGTTTCTGTTTTTCCATTTTCTGAAATCAAGCTTGTCTTAAAACTGCTAATCATCAAGCTTCAATAAGCTTAATTACAACTCAAATAAGCTCACTCAAGCTGTCCATAGCTTTGAGTAAGTTTATAAGTCATTTTTTAAGCACAAGTGCCTATGGTCAACGAAAGTCAACTGTGGGAAACTTTGGGTTAAACAGATATGGAAATGGGTATTGGATGCAGTGTTGGATTTGGGATGATTCTGAGTTAGAATTGAGATTGATATGATTTAGGATAGTGGTACTTTAATATCAGTTGCAAGCCATAGTGGTTGTGGACACAAGTGAGTTTGCACATTTATATCTGTCTTGATTTGTTGTTAAGTTTTAGTTTATACTTGCTCATTTAACTGCTATTAGGTCATAGTTATTTAGTTTCAGCAGTAGAATAAGCCAGATAGTAATTTAGGTAAAGTCATCAGTTAATCAAATAGCTAAAGTTGTGTTTGGATCAGTTATTATAATTGAGTTTGAGCTTTGGGTTGTGTTTAAAATCTATCTATTCAGTCTTAGTATAGGTAGCTTGAGTCATTTTAGTCATTACATTGCTTCTGCACTAACTTTAAGTCAAAATCACTTTAAAACATGTCTTAAATTCATGTCTGTTGGAAATTTGTAAAACCAAAAGGTTGCATTGTGTTCATAATTCATAGGGGAAGCCTAATCAAGTTTTATAATAGCTCATTTCATCATTTTCAGTTGGTAAATTAAGCTCAAAACTCACAAAAGTCAAAATCTCAAAACTGTCAAAAGTAAAAAACAGTTGAAAATCTCAGTTTGTACCCAACTTGGGTGATTTTTCATAGCTTCATTATTGGTTCAAATCCAGTGAAACTTTGGGCTTAAAAACTTCAGTTGGTCTAGTTTCTTAATATGATTTTTCTTGAATTTTAGTAATTTTGCAAAAGCTCCAAATAAGCTTGTCAATTTGGTCATGTTATGACCAAAGATATACCAACCTTATCAAATACCCACGTTATGAACACAAGTATACCCACTTAAAACACAAACTGTATGCGTAGAATAGAAGGATAAAGTAAAGAACTTGGTGACTTGAATGATAGAATTCGTATGTATGTTTAGAGAGGTAGAGAGAAGAAAGATGAAAACAATAAGATATTATATTGATTCAAAGGAAAACACACACACACACACACTTTCAAGCACACCCCTCAAATGACATACTTGAGGGGTATTTATAGGTAAGAGAGGATGATGCCCTAAGGCTTGGCCATGGGCCTTGAGATGGACTTGGATTGGGCTTGGGTTTCACGAACTAGACAAGGCTAGCTTAACATAACTTATGCCCAATTAGCTTAGCCCAATCCACGAGCCCGTTGACTATTCTATGACGATATCTAACACACATTACAAAGTTCCTAATCGTGAATGAGCATCACTTCTAATAAAAATAATCAAGGCTAACAATCTCCCCCTAAGGGGTGGTCATTCAAAAGATGCTCCACTTGAATAGGTCTTTAATCTTTTTGAGCTTGAACTTTGTGAGTAGATATAGAATAGTCTTAATTCTTTGTTCTTTCATGCTTTGTGATCAGATAATGTGGTTGTCTGCCGTTGTCAACTTTGTTGGTTAGGTGTCTCCACGTCTTTCTCCACCATGCTCACACTTCTATTTGACTTTGATTACCAATGATGTAGTTCTCGAGTCTTTAAACTTTGTAGATTCTTTGACATTGACGAAGAATCATCTTTAACTTTGAGTTGCCTTTGATTTTGATGAGAACTTTCATGTGTTGTTGGTATGAGCATGTGGCGAGTCTGCACGATCTATCCGCTCCGGAGCTTCCATAAGAAGAAAACATAAAACAGGTTAGTAATAAGCGGATTCCGACACTTACAAGTTTGAATTTCGAGGGTGTTAACAGCATAGTGTGAAAACACGTCTCTAATTCTCACAGAGGCCGTTCCTGAACTGGAGTCCCACAAGTGAGCTAACGCGATATACCGAAGTACATCTACAGTTCAGATGAGTCGCTGAGGTACACCGAAGCATCACCCCACGACTGTAGACCGTTTGAGACACACTAAGCGTAATCCACGAGAACTACCGAAGTGACCTGCTGTCAGGGCTGTTTGATGTTGACCCTGGCAGGAATTTCCATTCAATCATTGAAGATCACGGATTGTGAAACTTCTCATAAATGTTCTGGCAAATTGCTAAGATCTGCGTAGGACTCCATAATATATCACTTGTGTCCTTATTGATGAACAACAAGCGATGAATTGTCATGTGTTCCTATGAGATCTTTTGATGAATCTCGTGGCTCTAGACTCAATTAGTGCATTTTGGTTTTCCTGAGCGGAGACTAGGGAGAGGGTCTCCTTTTTCAATACCAACCAACTCTAAGAGAAGGTCAATAGATTATGTAGGGTTCCCAGTGAGAATGAAACAAATCCTTTTAAGAGGAATTGAGTGGCTAGAAGGTTTAGTGCATTGCGTCACTAGGTCCATGACGTATTTGTCTTCAATACCAGTGTCATCTAGTGACAACCAGTAGCAGATGAATTGAACCCGGTTTCTGCCCTAAGGTTGAATATGGAGGGCTCATTCTTTTCACCCTTTCTTTTGCTTTTCTTTTTAATTCTTCAACCCCTTCCTTCTCCTTTCTCACATTACTCCTTTTTTCAATCATACCTAAGGACTTCTAGTTCTAAACTATTGGTGATGTCCTTGGGTAGATCCCTCCGGCTCTGGCGGATCATAGGACGGATTTCCTATCCTTAGTCACCTTATAACTCCATGACTGTCCTATTGTTGCCATAAAACCATTTTTCTTGAAGATCTCTCAGAGTGTTTATGATAGAAAACAAGTTTGAAACACTCCGTGAGTTTTATATTTTCAGAAACACTCCCCCTTCACATGTGCTTATATTGTTTTAACTTAAATCTTCACAGTGAGGGTAGAGTTCGCACTTTTTGAATTGATCGACTTTAAATGAACAAGACCGATTCGAGACACGTTTACATCACTAGAGAACTAGCTTGAAATTATTACCCGTCCTGGTCAAGTCCATAGAAAGTTTCTCGAGATGGTACATGATTACTCGTCAATTCATTGGTTCCGACTGAGTCGAGCTCTTTTGAGATTCAAACAACGATCATTAAACATTTTTGATCACATTTTAATCACATTTCTCCCCCTCAAAAATAGCATATCCATGATGTTTTTGAAACAAAATGATTAAAAGATATGTTTTTCGAAAAGCATTTGGAGAGAAACTGATTGAGCATGAATTTTGGAACAATTTTGGTTTTATACTCCCCCTTAACGAAAGCATATTTTTCTTACAGAAAATTTAGAATCAATTAAGGGTTTAGAGGGAGTTATCTTGGTACCAAATGTGAGAGATTTTGAAAAATCTTTTTGAAAAATTTCGAATCAATGGTACGCAAGATGAGAAGATTTTAAAAAATCTTTTGAAGATTTTGAAGAAAAATTATCTTCATTTGTTTTAGGATAAATGCTCGATATTTATGAAAATCGATTTTGCGTAGCACTTTCCTTTCTTTAAAGATCGGGTTGCAAGCTGAAATACTTACAAGCCATTATGTTTTTAGGAAAAGTGCGTTAAAAATATTTAAAACCTTTAATTTGGTTAAGCACTTTCCTTTCTTTGAAGCGCGGGTCCTGAACTGATGTGTTCAGAAGCCATTATTTTGAAGTCCGGGTTTTGTACTGAAGTATACGAATGCCATTATTGAAGAAATTTTGAGAAACGGCATGTTTTGGAAAACATTTAAATAACTCTCGCTCAAGCATCTGTACATGCCCGTATCATTGTTGAATGACATTTCTAGAAACGTACAGAATATCGATTATACAAGAGACATGTCGTGAGAAGAATATTTTTGGATTTTTGATTTTATATTGTTTTTGTATTTTTTGAAAGATTTTTTATTTTTGTATTTTTCTTTTGTTGGTTTTATAAAAGAAATGGAAAATCAAAAATAGAAGATAGAGAAAATGAAGAAGAAGATTTGACAGAATTAGAACCCTCTGATGAGCTGGGTTCAGAGATATTTGATTCACCTGCAACCAAAGAAGAAGAGTTTTCACAAATAACAGTGTTAGAAGTACAAGATTCCTCACGGTGAGGGTGATCACTATCAACGGTTGTAGTGGTTTCTACTTCCTTATCCTGATGATTGACACTATTATCTATGTTGGTGCAAGTATCAAAAATATTTCCTGTGGGAATCCATCTAAGACCTATTGTGTTGAAAACTTTGCCCGTGGGAATCCACCTAAGGTAAGATCTAGGAGTTGTTTTCTTATCAGATGCAGCGGAAGACTCATTTTTTGAAAAACTACGTCCTGAAGAGATCCACCTATTAGGTTTCTTTTTGTTTGACATTTTAGCAACGGGCTTGTTTCTATTTGGTGTCTTAGTGGATTGTGCCTTGGGATGAGAATTATCTTCCTTGAGATATTGTGAGGCACATGCATCATGATTAGCTGAAAAGATACATTTTTTACATGTAGTACAGACAAATTCAATATTCTTGTTTAAAACACCAGCTTTAACTTTGTCACTACAGTCTTTTGGAAATTGATTCTGGTTCGAAAAAGACTTAGAATTCCTAGTGTTGTTATCTAAGGGCATAGCATTTTCTTTTGCGCAACTACTCTTAGATGCAAGCCAATCCCTAGTCTTTTGAAGAGTGTTCCTAGGTAAAGGTTTACTACTACTAGCAGTGCCTTGAAATCTTGTAGAATTCATCACCCTAGATGTTGAACCTAGAATTCCATCTTTTCGAGTCTGTGCCTTTTTCCTAGCTTCTTCTAGATAGTGATTGTTGACCATTTTGTTAGAACCAACAGATTCTTTAACTGGATTTGCGGTCACATTCCGTGTACTTTTCTTAGAAGTGCCATGTGTAATCACTTTTTCTTTATCAAAAACTGGTTTTTCGAAAGCTTTGATAATTCTCTTTTTAATGGGCAAAGTCTGTGGAGTGACTGTTTTTGACAATTCATTTTTCTCATTGACTTTTGGAGGAAACTGAGAAATAGACATTTTTGGTTTGAAAACCGGTTTGGGAACATTTGTTTTCTCCTCAGTCAATGGTTTTGCAAACTTAGTATCCACAGCCTTTCCTTTTAGACATCCCAGCTGAGCTCTAAAAAGATCATTTTTCTCTTGCATGTCCTTGTAGGCACGCTCATACGACAGTTTGTCATACTTGCATTCCTCAGATTTTCGATCAAGTTGTTTAAAATAGGACACGTTTTCTTTTTCAAGTTTTGCAAGAGCATTTTCATATTTTGAAACAATTGCGGAGGTCTCAGACTGGAGTCTTTCATGATCTTCAACAGAATATGTTTGCAAAATGATAGACATAATATCAGTAGTCATAACATCTTCGAAGAGAGAATCATTCAAATTTTCCAAAACTTTGATGTGTTCAACACTTTCATTAGCTTGCTTTACCAGGGATTTATGGTCCTTGACAAAGTCAGCTGTTTCTTTCAAAAACGCTTGTTCAAAATGAATTACCCTCGCACTGATGGCATTCAGCTGAGGGGCAATTTGAGTTTCAAAAAACTTTCTTTGTTCGATGTCAAAACTAGAGAACCAGTTGTTAGGTGTAATAGTGGTTTTAGTTTTAACAGTGTCTTGAAGATCCACAATTCTAGTTTTCACATTGTCTAAAATACTTCTCGCATCACTTGTGTTAAAAGGATTGTTTGAAGACATTTGTTCAATGTTCGAAAGAGAATTTGAGACAACCACTGGTTTTGAAACAGATTTTGAAGCAGGTGTTGACTCTTTGTTTGAAACACTTGATGTGATGGAGAATTTTGACTTTTCTTTTTGATTAACAAAAGTAATTCCGTTAATGTGGTTCCATTTGTTATAATCAATAGGTTTGATTTCCGGATTCTTTTGTTTCATTTTTGATCTACTCTCCTCAGATAGTTCCAACGTTTCAAGAGAATCACGAACAATTATGGGTTTATGCAAAACATTTCCATTGTTTAACACATTCTGAGATTTCTGAGCTTTCTTGAGGAACGAAGAAGGGTCGTTACCAAGTGCCATTCTATTATTAGTATGAAAACGCGGATTTACTTGATTAGAAAGCATCTTGATTGTTTGAGCAGAATGACCCGTTTTGAGAAGCAAATTTTCCAAAGTTTGGATTTTCTCATTTTTATCAAGAATTTCATCAAGAAGAGAATCTTCTCGTTTTGAAAAATCAGTAATCAACTGCTTCTTTTCTTTTTCAAGATTAGAAAACATTTCTTTTTGTTTAGAAAGTTGGTTATTTAAATCAGAAATTTCCTTGTTTAAAGATTTAATTTTCAAGTTCAAATTCACATCAAGTGTGTTATACTTGATTTGCAATTCTTGTTCTTTAGAAACCAAATTTCGATAACCAATTTCTAATTCTGATTCTTTGTTTTTCTGAAATTCAAAGGCTTTTGCGTTCTCCTTGTAACTCTCAAGCTCAGTGGTCAATTTCTTATTCGCGGCCTTAACCTCGCGACTGACCTTTTGGACTTTCTCAATCTCAATACCACAATTATTAATTAATGTTTCAAAGTAAGCACGTGTTTCCTCATCATTAGCACCATTCTGTGCAACTTGACCTCCATTAGGATCCATATATGGAGTTTCAGAGTTAACATTACTATTAACTTGCTTCCCCACATATGTGTCATAATAAGGTTCGGGAGACACAGAATGTGGTTTCTCATGAGTAAACGAATTAGCAACATTACTATAATTTGGTAGCTCATTGAGTGGATATGTGTCGTAGACAGGAGTTGTATCAAAAGTACCACTTGATGTTGTGTCCTGCTGGTTGACTGTGTGACTGGAGGTTGCATTATCGTTTGCTTTATCTGCCCATTCTGGATGCCTAAATGCGAATTCCTCAGCAGTCAACTCTATTCCCGACTCTTCTTTTTCTGCTAGCAAAGCCATGTACTTGAGCTTTGCAGACGATATCCTTGGTTTGACACTGCATGCTGAATATCCTGAAGCATGGCTTTGGGGTTTGGAAGTAGCATTCTGAGCAAAAGTCATAAAGCAGTGATTCCCAGTTTGATATCCCATATTCTGATTCACAATCTGATTCCCCTGATGTCCAACATATTGTCCTGCATATTGCATCTGATTCCCCATTTGTATACCCGTAGCAAATCCTTGATGATTCCCAATAACATCTCCCATGTGTCCTTCTTGACTCATATGAATACTTGGTTGAGAAAACTGCGTATTGTACGATGAAATCCATGGGTTGTTGTTATTTGGTGTAGTTGGACTAATCTTTGGGTCATTGAAGAATGAATCAAAGAAAGCAGTTTTGAGACGATCTGCCAGAGTTGCCATTGAGGAAGGTATGTATGATAAAGTTGATGTAGGATCGATTCAACGATAAAGGAGTTGTGGTTGATGATGATTAAGCTCGGTTGAGGTGTTTCCGAAAGTCGTACTCGTAAACTCGGTTCTTAAAAAATTTTCGCCCAAAATTTGAAATTCACTATAAAAATCAATTCTAATGTCGTATGAAAAATCTGAGTTATGACAATTTTGACGCCAAATTTGACCCGAAAAATTTGAATTTAGGCCCAAAAATTTGAATTTTTGACCAAAATTTTCACAGTTAAACCAAAATTTGAATCTCGCGTAAAAATTGAACGTTTAGTCTCCTCGAAAAATTAAATTTTACTCAAGTTTTCCCGCCAAAAATTAAATTAAAATTTTTTTTTTTTTTTAAACCTTAGGCGTAGAAAGAGAACAAAAGTTACGAGTAGGATATGGTTATGAGTAGGATGTAGTTACGAGTAGGATCTTATGCGTAGGAAGCTTAGGCGTAGGATCTTATGCCTAGAAAGTATCTTACGCGTAACCTTAAGCTTATGCGTAGACAAAAAGTTACTCGTAAACCTTACGCGTAATTGTGAAGTTATGCGTAGAGTTACTCGTAAGCTTTTAGCTTATGCGTAAACTATGGTTAAGAACCAAAAATCCTTTACACTGTCACAGCGTAAGAGATATCCACAAGTCGAAGTGTTCCACACACTTATCCAAGTGAGGGAAGCACTGAGTAACCGTTATAGCTCGAAGATTCTTCACCAAAAAGTTACGAGTAGAAAACTTATGAGTAGTTGACTTTCTTACGAGTAGAACTAGGGTTTTGACCTACTCGTAAAAAATTTCCAGTGATTCAACCAATTTCTCTTGCACAGATAGCCTTAAAAACACTCAAATAACACAAAAATGTTAACCTTTTTCACCCAAAGTGCTTAGAAAAGTTACGAGTAGAAATGACCAATGAACCAAAAACGAGTTCAAAAGTGAAGAGAAACACGTAAAGCTTGAAACTTTTTGCAAAAAACTGAAACTTTAGCACCAAATAAACCTTAAACCACAAGAATCTTGAATTTTTAAGTGCAAAAATTAAAGCTTTAAGCTTGACAACTATGAAAAACGTGAGCCTTTACGTGTACAATACCAAGCTTCAAAACAAACACAAACACTCCTAAACCATTGTTAGGCGATTGATACCAATTGTTATGACCAAAGATATACCAACCTTATCAAATACCCACATTATGAACACAAGTATACCCACTTAAAACACAAACTGTATGCGTAGAATAGAAGGATAAAGTAAAGAACTTGGTGACTTGAATGATAGAATTCGTATGTATGTTTAGAGAGGTAGAGAGAAGAAAGATGAAAACAATAAGATATTATATTGATTCAAAGGAAAACACACACACACACACTTTCAAGCACACCCCTCAAATGACATACTTGAGGGGTATTTATAGGTAAGAGAGGATGATGCCCTAAGGCTTGGCCATGGGCCTTGAGATGGACTTGGATTGGGCTTGGGTTTCACGAACTAGACAAGGCTAGCTTAACATAACTTATGCCCAATTAGCTTAGCCCAATTCACGAGCCCGTTGACTATTCTATGACGATATCTAACACACATTACAAAGTTCCTAATCGTGAATGACCATCACTTCTAATAAAAATAATCAAGGCTAACAGGTCAAAAATGCCCTGTGACAGGGCATAGTCACCAGTGCAGTTTTCATAGGTTCTTGCAGAGCTTGTCAAAAGCTCATAAGAGCTTGTCCAGGGCTCACATTTGGTTTACAAGTACCTTGTCAGGTCTAGTTTGGATTTCTTAATTTGGATTTTGGTTTCTTGCTTATCCAGTAGCTTATTTTCTAGCTGCAAAGTAGCACCCTAAAATCTGTTTTTGGAACTTGGTTTTCAATTCATCAAATCTGTGTAGTTTGGATTTCAGAGGTTAAAGCTAGTTGTAATAAGTTGCTTTTGAGTAGTTTCAACATATTATAGCTTTTGTAATCAGTTGGTGCTCATTTGGTGCCTTTGGCTTATTTCAAGTGCTTATTTATAAGCACTTGTAACTGCAGTTTCATAATCCTACACATAAGCCACTGTTTTTATATTTTTCATAAGATCAGAATATTAATTTAGACTTTTCTTGAATTTTTCATATTTTTCTAGCACTGTTTACTATTTTTCCTCATTTAAAACAGTTCTTAGGTAATTTTAATTAGCTTTTAATACAATTAAATCAGAAAAACTTCAAAAAAATAAGTTTTCATTTTTCCTAGGTTAAGATAAATATAAAAAGTCAAAAAATATTTTTCCAGATTTTTCATAGTTTAATTTGTAATTTTTAGCAATTTAAGTAGTTTCAAATAGTTTTTAATTCATAGAAAATAGAAAAATAATCAGAAAAATATAAAATTAGGTTTGAAAATTCTCTTTAGTTATTTTAGATTTTTCTAAGTCATAATTTCATTTTTCTAGCTTTATTTCATATTTTCTTGTATTTTAGGGTATAATTAAATAAGTAAAAATAGTTTTTAATTAATAATAATTAAATAAATAGTCATATAAATAATTTTCTTTTTCTAAAAATTTTCTCTTATCATTAGGTTTGTAAAAATGTCATTTTTATATTTTTAGGATTAATATTGCTTCAGTTTCACATTTTCTTTTGTACGTTACGTAGTTTTTAATTTAAAAGAAAAAATCTAAAACATCATTTTAAAAATAGTGATAGCGTTTATTTAACATAATTTATCTTTTTAATTTTCTTTAATCTGCATTTAAGCCCCTGTAATTTATAAACTTTTTCTTTAGGTATAATTGTTCAATATCAATCATAACCCTTTTCCGTTCAAATTCTCCCGATCATTATTCGTTTGATTATTCTCGCACAGCTCGTTGGGACATAACGACCTGGGGAAACACTACACTCTCCTGATCTTCATTGCATTGGTTCTAGACTGTTTGAAGTTTATTACGGTTAGCCATTCACAAGTGGCTAGCTTGTGTGATAAAACTTGACCGTCTGGGAGCGAATCAGGGAATTACATACTCAAAGAATTTGAGTTTGTAACTCCACAAGGGGAACACAAGTCAGTAATGGCTTGGGTTCCTAAAAATCACCAACTCTTTTCTCTGTGTGCAGGGCAACCCAGAAGAGGAGCTTAAAGATCATCTAATTGTGGATAGCGGTTGCTCTGGAAGTATGACAGGAGACAAAGAGATTCTGTCTGATTTTAGAAATATTAGTGGAGGAAGAGTTGCATTTGGGAATGATCCCAATGGAGGAAAGATTACTGGAAAAGGAACTATCAAAGCAGGGCTTATCGACTTTGAGAATGTTAGATATGTGAAGGAGCTTAAATTCAACTTGCTCTCAGTCTCTCAAATTTGTGATAAAAAGCATCCTGTGTTATTCACTGACACAGAATGTCTCATCCTTTCCTTTGATTTTAAACCTGTTGATGATGACATGGTAGTACTTAGAGTACCAAGGACTAATGATGTGTATAGCTTAGACATGAAGAGTCTACATTCTTATGGAAGAGCCACATGTTTGGTGGCTAAAGCAACATCTGAAGAGGCACATCAATGGCATAGAAGATTGGGCCATGTTAATTTCAAGAATATCAACAAAATGGTCAAAGGCAATCTAGTTAGAGGTTTACCTTCAAAGACTTACAAGAATGATCAATCATGCTTGGCATGCAAGAAGGGTAAACAACACAAAGCTTCCTGCAAGAAGCTTGAGGAAAGAACTATTAGAGAACCATTGGAGCTGTTACATATGGATTTATTTGGACCTGTCTCTGTGGCAAGTTTAAATAAGAAAAAGTACTGTTTGGTTGTTACAGATGATTGCAGTAGATTCAGTTGGGTTTTCTTTTTGGGTTTTAAAGATGATACTTTTGATGCTATTCAGACTCTCATAATAGCTCTTGAAAATCAATTGAGACTCAAGGTTAGAGGTATTAGATGTGATAACGGAACTGAGTTCAAGAACAAGCTTATGGATGACTTTTGTGCAAATAAAGGCATAAAGAGGGAGTTTAGTATTGCTAGAACACCACAGCAAAATGGTGTTGCAGAGAGGAAGAATAGGACTTTGATTGAAGCAGCAAGGACAATGCTAGCAGATTCCCATCTACCTATTCAATTTTGGGCAGAAGCTGTAAGTACTGCATGCTATGTACTTAACAGAGTCTCTGTCACCAAACCACAGATGAAGAAACCCTATGAATTGCTGATGGGCAATAAACCCAACATTCGTTTTATGAAGCCTTTTGGATGTTCTCTCACTATTTTAAACACCATTGATAATCTGGGAAAGTTTGATGGCAAGTCTGAAGAAGGATACTTATTGGGTTATTGCACTAACAGTAAAGGCTTTCGAGTGTACAACAGAGTTACTAAGAAGATTCAAGATTGTCTTCATGTTGAGTTTTTAGAAGATCAAGACAATGAGAAAGGTAAAGGTCCTGATTGGATGTTTGATCTTGAGGTTTTAACTCCTTCAATGAATTATGTACCTGTTAGAGAAGAAAATCAACCTGTACACAATGGAGAAGATTTACAATATGTTGTTCATGGAGTTCATATTAGACCTGATGTTGTTCCTGATGAAGATCCTGTAAGTCCAAAACAAAGTACTGATGTTCCCAAGCAAAGTACTGATTCTCCAAAACAAAGTACTGTTGCACCACAATCCTCATTATCTGCTGAGGATCAATCTATTCAAGAGGAACTTAATCAGATGCTTCTTCAAGATGTATTAGCATATTCTTACACTGATGAACAAAGGAGAGCTTATGAAGAGGCAAAGAAGAAGAACAAGACTGCAGAGTACTCTCACAGTACTTTGGACAGTACTTTCGACCAAAGTACTGTTGCACCTGTTGACATTACTTTAGATGATTTGGATGATCCTACCATGCCTGGATTAGAAGAAACTGATGATGAGCTTGAAGATGAAGGTATTTTCTCAGATTCTAATGAAGGTGCTGATTATACTAACTTAGATGATGCATATGGAGTTCCACAGTCTCCAATCTTAAGGATTCATAAAAATCATCCTACTGATCAAATCATTGGTCCATCTACTTCTGGAGTTATGACAAGACACAAAGCTAAGAGTTTCACAAAACCTCATAATGCTTTACTTAGCTTTGTCTACAAACAAAACAGGCTGAATCATAAGGACCATCAAACCTGCCTATTTACTTGTTTTATCTCTCAAGAGGAACCCAAGAACATTGCTCAAGCTTTGACTAAAGAAAGCTGGGTTGAAGCTATGCAAGAGGAACTTCTTCAATTTAAACTTCAAGAAGTTTGGGTTTTATGTGATCTTCCAGATGGGAAGAGAGTTATTGGAACCAGATGGGTCTTCAGAGTGAAAAGAGATGAAAGAGGCAATGTTATCAAAAACAAGGCAAGGTTAGTAGCTCAAGGCTACAGACAAGAAGAAGGTGTAGATTATGATGAAGTATTTTCTCCTGTCGCAAGGATTGAGGCTATTAGAATATTTCTTGCTTTTGCTTCATACAAAGGTTTTCAGGTTTACCAAATGGATGTCAAGAGTGCCTTTCTCTATGGCACTATTACAGAAGAGGTGTATGTGAAACAACCTCCAGGTTTTGAAGATCCTAAACACCCAAACAAAGTATACAAGGTGGTTAAGGCTCTTTATGGCCTTCATCAGGCACCTAGAGCTTGGTATGAGAGGCTCTCTACTTTCTTATTGCAACATGGATACAGGAGGGGAGCTATTGACAAGACTTTGTTTATCAAGAGAGACAAGAAGGATATCATGTTAGTTCAAGTCTATGTTGATGATATCATCTTCGGGGCTACCAAACAGTCCATGGTTAAGGAGTTTGAGCAGCTGATGCAGAAGGAATTTCAAATGAGTTCAATGGGAGAGTTAACTTTCTTTTTGGGACTTCAAGTTAAGCAGTCAAAGGAAGGAATTTTTATCAGTCAAGACAAGTATGTTACTGACATACTTAAGAAGTTTAATTTTGATGATATGAAGGCTGTTACTACACCTATTAAATCTATCAATTCATTGGGAAAAGATGAAGATGGACAGCCTGTTGAAGTCAAGTTATACAGATCAATGATTGGCTCTCTTATGTATCTTACTGCATCAAGGCCTGATATCATGTTTGCAGTTTGTTTATGTGCAAGATATCAAGTCTCACCAAAGATCTCTCACATGAATGCAGTAAAGAGAATCTTCTGTTATTTAAAACAACAACCAAAGTTGGGGCTGTGGTATCCAAAAGAGTCACCTTTTCACTTAGA
The DNA here is from genome assembly GCA_019973895.1 of Chrysanthemum seticuspe. Taxonomy (NCBI): domain Eukaryota; kingdom Viridiplantae; phylum Streptophyta; class Magnoliopsida; order Asterales; family Asteraceae; genus Chrysanthemum; species Chrysanthemum seticuspe. The sequence goes on from BPTQ01000004.1 coordinate 97,610,365, forward strand.
AGCTTTTTCAGATAGTGATTATGCAGGTGATAATTATGATAGAAGATCAACAATTAGGGGATGCCAATATCTTGGAAGAAGGTTAGTCTCCTGGCAATGCAAGAAGCAGACAATTGTAGCAACATCATCTACTGAAGCTGAATATGTAGCTGCTGCAAGCTGTTGTGGACAAGTTTTGTGGATGCAGAATCAACTTTTGGACTATGGGTTCAATTTCAAAAATACTCCTATCAATATTGATAATGAGAGTACCATTTGTATTGTGAAGAATCCAGTTTATCATTCCAAGACCAAGCACATTCAGATTAGGCATCACTTTATCAGAGATTGCTATGAGCACAGGCTCATTAATGTTGTTAAGGTTCACACAGATGACAATGTAGCTGACTTACTCACCAAAGGCTTTGATGTTTCAAGATTCAATCACTTGGTGGTGAGTATTGGCATGATTAACTACTAAGCTACATTTGAGGGGAGGACTATAAGGTGTTAGTATAGTCCTGTGTATTGCTTGAGGGGAGGATAATTGTGTATACTTAGTTTCTATGGAGGAATTTGGCAAAGTACTGTTTTTCCTGAAAGTACTGCTTGGAAAGTACTGCTTTGGGAAAGTACTGCATACGTGGAAAGTACTGTTTGTCGTATTAAAGTACTGTTCCAACGGTTATATTGAGGGGTAATTAATGCTAACGGTTGTTTTATTTTGGGCAGTGATTTTTTAAATCTCACCTATAAATAACTACTTTCCGATTTTCCCTCTTATATTCTCTTTCTCTCATTCTTATTCGATTTCAATTCTTATTGTGCTTACATAATCACCCATGGCGAATCGACCTACTGTTTCAAAGCACAATATGGTAGCCAATTTAGACAAGACTGAAGATAATGAGGCGTTTCATGATATTATTGATTATCTAACTGGGTCGCCCATCAGTTATGCTCTTTTAGTGGAGCCGGATATTATTGAGCCTTGGATTCAAGAATTTTGGGCTACTGCAAGAGAAAACATGGAGAATGAAGAATTTTATATTAGGGCTACAGTTGTTGGAAGAACTGTGAAGATTACTGAAGCATCTATTAGAGAAGATTTATTGTTTAATGATAATGATGGTGCTATTCGTTTTGCCAAAGAATTGATTTGGGAAACTTTTGGGCATATTGGTTATGAAGGTTCTTTAACAGAACAAACATTCAGAAAACAGTTGTTTTGTCCTCAATGGAAGTTTTTAATACATGTGTTGTTACATTGTATTAGTGCTAAAAGTACTTCTTGGGAGCAGTATATAGCATCTGCTATGGTGGGATTAGCTACAGATCGTATTTTTAATTTTTCAAGGCTAATTCTTGATGGCATGCTTTCTCACATCAATCATGGATCAAAATGGTTAATGTATCCCAGGTTTGTACAAGTTTTTCTGAACAAACAACTTGATGATGTACCTAAGCCTACAGACTTATTGCCTGTTATTGTTCAACAATCCAAGATTTTTACTTTTATGGCTAGAAGAAGTGATCTATTTAGAGGTACAGATACACCATTAACTACTTCTATGATGGAAGTTGTTCAGGCTGTTAGAGCTGATGATGAAGATGATGCAGCAAGTGAAAGTATTGCATCTGAAGGAACTGCACCTGCAGGTACTGCAACTGAAAGTACTGCATCTGCAAGTACTGCTTCTCAAGAAGGTACTGCATCTCCACAGGGTACTGTTTCCCCAAGCCCTGAGGTTCAAGAAGAAGTTTTCAGATCACCTTCTCCATCTCCACCACGATCTGTTCCTGTTTCTCAATCAGAGGAACATTCACATATTCAAGGTGAAGATCCACATACTATACCTCGTGCAGGTTTATCTTTGGATAATTATGCTTTGACAAGGGAGATTGTTAAGTTGCAAAAGACTACTAAGGTTCAAGCTAAGCAGATAAAGAAATTGAAGATAAAATTTAGAAGGCTAAAAACTTTTGTCTGGCCTTTGATTAAAGAATTTCGTATCTGGGTCAAATCAAAGAAGAAAGCACAAAGGCAGTCAAAGACAAGTAAACACCAACAGGTTCATAAACCATCTTCTGTCAACTTGGGGAGGAATTTAGAAGAGCAGAATTTGAAAGAAGATGCGGTTAAAGAAAAAGAACCTGAAAGTTCTAAAAAGTCTAAAGAAAAGATCATTCAAGATACTGAGGAACAAGTTCAAGTTCAAAGTACTGCTGATGATCAAGGTACTGAACATCAAAGTACTGGTTTTCATGATACTTTCAGACAAGAGGTAATAACTCCAAGAGTATTAGACTTTGATGAGGAAGCTGGTCCTTCAACAACTGCACATGAAGAAGTTGTTGGTCCCTCAACTGTTTTCCAAGAGGAGGAAGCTATTCTCAAACCTATTCATTCTGCAAGTGATGATGAGTTCATTGCTACAATTCTTGGAGATTTATCACAACCAAGAGGAGGAGTTACTATTCGAGAAGTACAAGAAGAAGAACAACAAAGAACTTCTCAACCTGCAATTGATCCTAAGGATAAAGGAAAGGGTGTGTTGGTAGAAGTTAAGAAGAAGAAACCAACTTTAGCACAGTTAAGAGCTGCTCAAGATGCTTTGAATGAACAAGCAGCTAGAAAGATTCAAGAAGAGTTAAATGCTAAAGATAGAGAAGCTCAGGAAGCTCAAGAAGCTAAGAGTAGAGAAGCAGCTAAGAAACTGCATGAGGAATTGAATGCTGAAGCGAGTAAACATTTAGAGTCACCTGTTCCTGTTAGATTTATGCCAAGAAGACCTAATAAAGCTAAAGACAGAAATGCTATGATGGCTTATCTGAAAAGTCAAGGGTATAAAGGATTGCAGAAGTTTAATTATTTTGAGATGAAAAGATGATATGATGCTGCTAGGGAGGATTATAAGAAGGATGTTGCAGGCATCAAAGATTTTAGAGAAGAAGCTACTTGGACTGAAGTTGAAAGAAAGAAGAGTTTGAAAAGAAAAAGGAAAACTGAAGTTACAGATGTTCAGTTCTCAAAGAAAGATAAAGTTGAATTAAGATCTGAGACTAGTGATGAATTAAGGAATTATCTCAGAGTGGTAGATTTTGATTATTCAAAAGAAGATGATGACATGAAGATGAACAGATCAAAGATTAGTGCTTTTGAAGTTGTGAAATCCAAGGATGGAGATTATATGATCTTTCATAAAGAAGATGAAAGCTTCAAAGTTTTCAAAAGGCTATGGGACTTACTGCACATTATAGATAGAGTAGACCTATTCTATTTATATCATGTAGTGAAAGCTTACTTTGAACATAATCCATTAGAAGGGATTGGTTTAGTTTTACATGGTGATCTCATAACTACATTGGAAACTGAAGAAGAGAGCACTGATGATGTTTGGAAGAATCAAGAAAGCTGGGAAATTGTTTGTTGGAGATTCTTTGAAGAGTCTGGAGTTCATGTTTTAGAGCTGGAAAATGGAACAATGATACACATGTTTGCAGAAAGAAGATACCCTCTCACAGTTGATCTCATGAGAAGAATGCTAGAGCATGGAATGGAAGTAGAAGAGGATAATGAAACTGCTTGTATGGTTATCAACTTGTTTATCAACTGGACTACTATTGCTGAGGATGATCAATAACTGGTATGAATTTTATTTGAATAAATACTTTTTGATATATCAGTACTTTTATTCAAAGTACTGTTCATCAGACAGTACTTTCATCAAAGTACTGTTTGCAGAAATAAACCAGTTAAAAGAATTTTAAAAGGAAACCTTTTGCTAAGTAATAAATATTTTAAAGGTTGAATAAATGGTTTTTGTGATGATAACATCAGTAGGTTATCAATCCACCATGGTTACAAAAGGATTGGCTAATCCATGAGCAAACGGCTCTGTTAAAGATATATCAAATCCGTTTTTAGTTGACAACTTGCTAATAAGTTGGATGGTAATCAACTCACCATATCAGTAATGTAAAGAGTTGGCTAGCCCACAAGAAAATGGCTTGTGGTAAAGGCTGTGGAAAAACCATTATTGGTAATTAGTTCACCATTAGATAGAAGAACTAACTAGTCCAGAAGGGTACAGCTTTTGGTAAAGACAAATCAAATCTGTTGATAGCTGGTGGTTTGCTAAAAATCATATGGTTATCAATGTACCATGGTCTTACACACCAAAACATTAAGCTACTCCAGAGTTAATGGCTTTAGTAAAGAGACTAAAATCCATTAATTTTCAATGATTCACCTCTCACAGGAGTTAACACATCTGGAAGTGATGAGAATAGAATGCAACTTTAACTGAATTAATGTACAAATTGTCATATGTTGCTGTGTTGCTGAAAAGATGGAGTTTGCTGGATGCTGCTGTGAAAGAATAATTCTAAGAGATATTTTGACAAGTACAGACATTACAGAGATACAATCCAAAGACTAAGAAACAATCTGTCCTTAAAGATGAAGTTGTTAAAGATATATTCACAAAAGGAACTTGAAGTCAAGCAAGTAGAATTCAAGTTAGGGGAGGATTGTTGGGATATGAAAGTGCTGAAGATATGAAAGTACTGAAGATATGAAAAGTATTGTAAGCTGCAAGGTACTGGAAAACGTCAAAGAGTCAAAGTACTGCTAAAGACAAAGTCAAAGTACTGCACTATGAAGTCAAAGTACTGCAAGAACAAAGAACTGTTATATTTGTTTATGGAAAGTATTGTAATTCTATGTTTAGATTACTTGTCGTACAAGGATACAAATTGTAAACCGACTAGGATATCCTTGAGTCTATAAAAGGACTCCTAGATTGGCATTAGAGGTACGAGTCTATGAGTTTTAGAGTTTACGAATTCACAAGTTATTTAGTGTTTTAGAGAGAAGTTCGATAATCTTAGAGTTGTTTAGATTATCTGCATAATAAGCAGATTTAGAGTTTATAATAAAAGTTATTCTTCTTAGCTTTGTTAAGTAAATTCCGCGTACTTAATAAAGATTGCTCAGTGTTTCTTTGTTAATAACTTAGGATTTATCCGAGGTTATTAAACCTTAACAAGCTAGTTAAAGTTAGTTTGATTAAAGTATATCGATCCAACATTCTTTGTGTTGCCTTGAGGCTTTGACCTGCTCACTTTGGTGTCACTTTCTACTCCTGTAGAGGGAATGGGAACATTAGTTGGTTTTGCTACTTTTTTCAATTCAGGTTTAGAAGTGTTGGGATATGAGCTACTTGAAGGCACATTAAAATTCACTTTCTTAATACTGGGCATAGAATGGTTTGTATACTTAGCACTGGGCATGGAACAAGGCATCACAGCTTTATCTTTTTCACATAAGGATTTAGGACATGTTGCTCTTAAACATTCTAACAGCTCCTGAGATCGTTTGGCCTGAATGCAAGCAAACCTAATTTCACTATCAAGAGGCTTGTTTATGAAATCCTTTTCTACAATCTCACGGAGACATTCTAGACTATCCTTAAGGTGAGCAAAATAGTTATGAAACACAAGTTCGTTATTTCTAAGATGAAGAGGAATGTATTTAACAGACACAGTATATTTACAGTCTGCAGATGACTTTGATGCAACATTCTCATTAAAGACAAGTGGCATTTTCCCTTTTACCTGACTCCTCAGATTCTCAATTTCCTTTTGTAAAGACGTTATTTTTTCGTTGTTCTTGTCACGAGTGACTTTAATTGAATCATATAACTCTTTAAAGTGTCGTTTAACTTTTTCATTTTCTTCTAGAAAACTCTCATTTTCCTTTTGTAAAACATTAACCAAGTTTTGAAGATGAAAAGTTTGAGAACACTGAGAATCTAAAGGTGGAGGCATTTGGGAGCCAGTCACGTTGTTCTTTTCACCCTTTAATTGTGAAATTTGGGCTTTCAAATTTCTGATCGTGTTACAATGAGATTGAATCTGTTCGTCTCGTTTGTTTATTTCAAAAAGTGCATCAAACTCTGGAATATTTGAGGATGTCTTGATGTTTGAGGTTTTGACATTTTCTTTGAGAAGTTGATATTTTAGTTGCAAATCAAAATGTTCAACTTCTAGTTTAGAAAAATGTTTTACCAAATTATCGTGATCATCTTGATCAATTTTCTCATTTAGTTATGAGTTTTTGTTTTCAAGCTCAATGACACGATCATGGGAAACTTTCAAGGCAACAGTTAATTCATGAAATTGAGAAGCAGTAATAGAATGCTTAGTAACAGTATAAAACACATCTTGAGCTACACAACTTAATACTAAGTTCTCATTTAAGATAAGCAAATTCTTCCTTTCAATTTCATTATATTTGAGTTCCCGTTCATAATCATTTACCTCAACTATCATTGCATCAAATTCCTTTTCCATTTCTTTGATATCTGAGTTAATCCCTTTTTGAAGACTCTCAAATTGACCTTTTAATTGTTTAAAGAAAGGCATGACCTCAGTTAAATAACATACTTTAGTTTGCTCAAAACCCCTTTCCCCTTCAGTTATCGCTGTAGGTGTGATTCTTTTCTTACATGTCTTCTCAAAATCAAGGAATAATTGATACACAACTTAAATGCTGATTAAGGTCTTACTATTAGTGGAAATAGTTCTAGGAACTAATGCATTGGTGTATTCGGAGGATACACAGTAGCTGCAGGCACTTTCCTAAGGGGAGTGTTTGTTTCAACAAGTACTTTAGCTTTTTGCTTATCCATATCTTTCTTCCAAAAAATCTGTTCTGGGGTTAATTGAGTTTGAGGCTTAAACATGTTCAGGGAGATCCAATTTTCTTTAGTTTAATCATGGGGTTTGATCGTTATGTTTTTCCTTTTACACTCAAGATCTTTTAGCTTCTTATCCATTTTCTCCCTAGAGGCTTCTTCTAATTGCATATCTTCCTCAGTACACTCAGCGCAACTAGGTTTCTGCCTAGGCTTAAGGATTTCAATGCCATCATAGATTACCTTCTGAGCCTCTCTAGCTATTTTACCATACTTAGGATTGGGTTTCTCAACGAGGGGAATACTATGCTTATCGCTTAAGACTCTATGCTTAGTGATCATATGAGCAGTCTGAATGGTATTCCCTTGTACGTACACCTTATTTTCAAGCTTGTTTTTCAAAGTTTTTAGATTGGAAAAATCCTTCAAAAGTTTTGATTCCTTAACATTAAATTCTTGTTTAAGCACTTTAACATTATCTTGAAGTTTTTGCTTTTGCTTAACAGTTTTAGAAAGCTTTTCTTGTAAGGAATTTAACTCTTGTTTTAACACTTCTTCTCTAAAATTACTTTTTCTAATGATTGTACGCATTTGGTCATCCATTTCCTGCTCACGGGTAGTTAACTCAAACTTAGCATTTGGTCATCCATTTCATAAATAACAACTTGTTCTTTATAGGCATTCAGTTCAGAGATAACAGAATCATCAGGGGCACATGCAGTGTATTCATCAAAAACATAGTTATCACTGACTGCAGAAGATGCATCACTTGGTACAATCTCACTTTCACTTTGTGTCACATATTGATCATATGGGACAATATTGCTATTACCCTCATTATCAATATCTGATTCATAAGTTTCAAGAGATTGTACTTCGTTATGTATCTTTTTCTCATCAACTTCATCGTATAGTTTTAATACCTATGAAATGATTGAATCTTTGGATGGACCAGCCTGTTGTGGTGACGAGACCTTTGGAGAGACCATTGGTGAAATGCTAGCCATGAAGATTTTCTAGGCAGTAGGTTCATCATCGACATCAGAGTCAAATGCATCACAGTCAGCAACTTGAAAGGCATTCTGATGATTGTGACCTATTTCCTGAATTGGCTGCTCATCAACATCAGCATCATAGGTTTTGGCATTTCCCTCAGCAAGAAACAACAACTCTTCTTCATCCAAAACCGCTCCACTATCCTGAGCTTGCACCAGCAGCATCTTGTCCCTGAAGTACTCTGCATTTTGAGGGCGTTTTGGAGATGTGCAGTTCCTTGCAATGTGTCCATCACCACCACAGTTGTAGCACTTGATTGGCTTTACTTGTCCTTGATTGGCATTCCTTCCACGATTCTGATTAGCCATATACCCTCCACCTACTCCAGTATTACCATAACCTGCTCCAATCATCCCTTGTTCATACCATCTTCCTTGCACATTCTGCACCACTACCTTACCATCTCTGACAGTAGCTTGATTTTGTGGATTGGATGCAGTTCTGAGGTTATTGTTGGTGTGTGGAGTGGAATTTATATTTTGACTAACCATGAGAGACAGTTGATTGATGAAGTTTTCCATGAGTGTGTTTGAGTCTGGAGGCTTATATGCTGGATCAGGAATGAGCTTGTAATTACCATTACCCGTGGGTATGACTTGAGAAGCTTTGGTGGTAATTCCAACATTGGTGTAAAAGGCTGTTGAATCATTTGACGAACTTGTTTCTCCCTGTTTAGATTTGAACTGTTCAAGAATCATTCGTTCAAACATAGCATGTCTCTCATTCTGAAGCAGGAAGGCATACAGTTGCTCATAGTTGGTATTCTTTAATCCTTTGGTTAGCTTCACAGAGGTGACAAATTTGTGCCATTCGGGATTCATGCTGTTCACAAACTTTGAGTTCAGCTGAATATTTGGCATGGTCATTTTGATATTCCTCATGTCATTCACAAGCTTGTGGAATCTCACGTAATATTCATAGACACTTTCTTCTGGTTTCATATTAAAGTGCTCAAATTCATCATACAGTTGTGATTCTCTGTCTTCCTTAGTTAATTCAGAACCCGAGAGAAGCATCTTGACATTATCCCAAACCGCCTTGGCTTCAGTGTTGTGATTGATAAGCTTGTAGATATCTTTTGGAAGACCCTGAAGTATAATGTTTGAAGCCCTGATATCAGCATTTTATCTCTTTTTCTCCTTATCACTGAGCTCATCATACGTCTTTGGTCTGTCCAAACCTAAGATCACAGTACCATCCGCAGCAGTTTCAAGTGTGTCTCTTGTAGTGTCAATCTGATAAGGTCCTTCATCAATTGACTTGAGAATGTTGACCCCATTTTCCTTTCCCAAACAGTACAACCTAATTCGTTGAGCCCATGAGTCATAGTCAGTTCTGTCAAGCATGGGTGGACGAGTATCTGATCCAGCTGCTTGAACGTCCTCAGCTACAGAAGAGATGATTGTAGGCACGTTGGTAGACATAATTAGAGATTTCACAGGATTTTATAACTCTATGATTAAACCGGGAAATAGATTCTTTCACGGGATTTTACTAAATCAAGAGAAAACCGTATTAAAAACAATAATCAACCAAGTCGCTATAAACCTTGAAGATAAGTCGCTAAGTAACCAAGTCGCTAAGTATACAAGTCGCTAGACACAACTCGCTAATAGTACCAACTCGCTAAGTAGACAAGTCGCTAAAGAACAACTCGATAATAGTACCAACTCGCTAAGTAGACAAGTCGCTAAAGAACAACTCGCTAAGTGGGCAAGTCGCTAAGGAACAACTCGCTAAGAAGGCAAGTCGCTAAAGAACAACTCGCTACCCACAACAAAGTCAAGTCGCTGAAAATTGTAAAGACAAGTCGCTAAGTTGACAAGTCGCTAGCCGTAATGGTACAGCCACTACTTTGTACTATTTGTCGCTTTGTCTCAATAGACAAGTCGCTAGTGCTCAAGTCGCTACCACTTCAACTACAAGTCGCTGAAAAATATCGAAACAAGTCGCTACCAAGAAAACACTTCCGAGACTCAAGTCGCTAACAAGAAAAGTTCAAACACAAACCTTTTCAATCCAAAACTAACCCAACCACAGTGATTCAAGCTTTCCAAATCAAAACCCAAACACTTACAAAGATTCTAAACACAAAAGTACAATCAAAATTCAAACTTTAACACAAGAGATGATCCAAATGATGCAAAAACCACTAAACTTTTTCAAACCCAAAAACCATATAAAACCACTAGAAATCCAAGGACATGTAAGAGAGATGATCAAACCATGGCTCTTGATACCATTTGTAACATATTGGATTTCACAAACACATCAAACCGTGATCAAACTAGGCGTACTTTGAGGTTTTTAGAGAGATAAAGTTTAGAGGTTTGGGAACTTAGTGAGAAAAAGTAAAAGTATTATTATGAGCTCCAACCCTTTACCTTGGGAGGTAGAGGGTATTTATAGTATCTTACATAAACGCCACCTACGGGCTGTGGATCAGGCATACAATGGGTAAAGACCCGTCCGTCCTCCACGGTGTTACTAAACTAAATACTAACTAACATTAAATAACTGCGACTACGAGCTTTCTAACGATTACATATACTTGAGGTGATCGACACTTTAATAACTGGATTTACTAAATCCTAACACTATGCGGTAAAGTTGTTCCATTAAGCTATTGCCATGTGTTAAGTTAGCATCATGAAAAACATATAATCGCGTAGGCACCCTGCTATAAAAGTTTTTTATTATGTTACTAAATGCGTAAGAAAACTAACTAATTTCTAATTAATAACCTCTGTTTGACATTTTTTTCCTTCTTTAAAAGTAATGCATTGAAAAAGCCTTGCTATCGTCAAAAAATGTAATCACACGAGTACCGCCGCCGCAACGCGCGGATACCCGGCTAGCAGGTGTAAAAAGTGATAACAAATTTATTTTTGAAAAATCAAACATAGCTATATTGAGATATTGATTCATAACTTTTGATTAGATTCACTAGTGTAAATCATTTAATAATAAATTGAATCTATAAATCACAAATTTGATTCACAATTCTTGTAAAAATCAAGTTACGGTAGTGATTACCAATTTCGTACGTATAATTCACGGTTGTAGTTATATCGCAAAATCGTGAAATTTTAACATTAATTCAATTTTTTACACATTATAGATTAGAATTAGAGGTGGCAATTTGTGCTCAAAATTAAAAAAGTTGGCTAAATAGGCAATTTTTTTAAAGATTTGGGCACATTTAGCACATTTTCTTTTTTTAAATGGGCATATATTGCCGATTTTGAAGTTAACTGGGCATAACGGGCACATGTTTTTTCGAACATTAAATTGTTTTTAATGAAAAACTTATAGATATAGTATATTTAATTACTCAAATATAAATGATGTGTTACGTCCGAGGATTTTTTTTTGTCATTTTAGGTCTTTTCTAAACCGATTCGTATAACATAAGCCCGTTTAAGCCCGTGCTCGTTTAAGCCCGTGCCTTTTTGGCTAGTGCCCGTTTAGCCCGTTGCCCCTGCCCGCCCGGCCTAACCGTTTTACCACCTCTAATTAGAATCTCATTAAAATGAGTTATACACTTTTGAAAAATGAATCCAAGTTAAAAATCTATCATATTTGAGTTTTTTCACTTTAGATCCTTTTAAATGGATCCATATTTTGTTTGTCGGTGAGCGTTTAAGAGCGCTTTGAGTCAACTAACAACTAATCTTTGACGTTTTGTACTCAATGCTTGTTCGACAATAGGTACTTGATATTTTTAATTTTTCTAAATGCCCCAAATTTTTTTTTGAACGGCGAATTTTATAGAAGAAAACACTAGCAAGAAGCTAGAACATTACAAGGACACAAGGTGAGGATTTTTTAACCAATCCACCCAACTAAACGTAACTTTACATCTATAACGACACCAAAAAAAAGACGAAAGCACTAGGTCATCAAATATATTCGCCTTGGAAGAAGGAACAACGCCAAAAATCTTCTTATTCCGAAAATCCCAAATGAACCACCATAGACCATAACACACGCCTTCTAATAATCTTTTATGCTTAGAAGGCAGCCATAAATTAGTTATCCAAGAAATCCACTCATCGAAAGAATCAAGCTCCATATAACTCACATCCCACCAAATACAAACCCTCCGAAAAATAGCTCTAACAACACTACAATTAAAGAACAAGTGTTTCGAAGACTCAACACCCGTCTCGCATAGAGGACATAGAATAGAAGGGATATCTATACCTCTGCGTGAAATGTTCCAACGAGTCGGTAAACCATCTATACGCACCTTCCAAGAGTGAACATTTACTTTAATAGGCACTTCTTTAATCCATCTTGTTTTGGAAGAAATATCTGGTAATTTATTATTGTCAATATACCTTCGCGTCGAAGCAACTGAAAAATCTCCCGACCCATTTAAATCCCACGACCACCTATCCTCCGATGGACTTAACAGCACTCCCTCCAAACTGTTCAAAAAATGATCCCACTGTTCGGATTCAATGCCACTACGCGGCATCCTACGTAAAGAGGAAGATAAAGAAGTCTGTGCAAATTTTGATGCTACCGAAATGTGTTTGTTAACCTCAAGTGCATAAATGCGTGGAAAAACCTCTTTCAATCGCTGCTCCCCCCTCCACCTATCCTCCCAAAAAGAAGTATTCGACCCATTCCCTATCTTCTTATGCATCATACTTCTAAGATCAATTCCATGAGAAGCTAACCTATCCATTTCTTTAATAATATCTCACCAAATCAACGTATATCTGACATTCCCAACTCTTCCAATCCTACCATCAACTCCATGTATAGCATGAATGATCCTAACCCATAACGAGTCACTTTGATTAAAAAATCGCCAAACCCATTTAAACATTAACGCTCTATTAAGCGCGAATAAACTAGAGACACCAAGAACTCCTTTCTCCTTTGACGTCAAGACTTTATTCCAACTAACCCAAGTCGACCTTTTACTATCAAGATCATTACCATTGAAAAAATGACACCGGATAGATTCCATACGTTTTAGAACCAACATAGGAACCTTAAAGATAGACATATGATAAATAGGCATAGAACCAAGAACAGCTTTAAGAAGAGTGAGCCTACCTCCAATAGACAATGTTTTCATCTTCCATTTAGAAAGTCGAATCACCATTTTGTCGATAACCTCATCCCATGATTTAATCCGAGACATACATCCCCCTACTTTCGAGCCAAGAAAAGAAAACGGAGTATTAAGAATGCCACACCCAATATGCCTCGTAACTTCTTCGACCTTCTCTATCGAAACCGCTAACCCCATGAGTTTACTTTTACTAAGGTTAATACTTAGACCCGAAGCCCGTTCGAAACACTTTAACATATACATTAAAGTATCAATATTCCGCTTACTCCATTAACCCATGAATATAGCATCGTCCGCATAAAACATATGAGATAAAGTCATAGAAGAGTTAAGCTTGATACCATTAAACATACCCGCATCCTCCACTCTTTTAAAGGACAAATGAAGACTCTCCATAGCCAATATAAATAAGAAAGGAGATAACGGATCACCTTGTTTTAAGCCTTTATAAAATTGAAATTCCTTCGTCGGACTTCCATTTACTAAAACCGAACCACGAGAAGATCGAAGGCATTCTTGTATCCAACTACACCATTTAGCACCAAAGCCAAAACGATTTAAAATGTCTCCTAAGAAATCCCAACGAACGGAATCATAAGCCTTTTCAAAATCAATCTTGAAAATAAACGTTTGTTTTTTTTTCGCTTTACACCATTGAAGGACCTCGTTGAGAATGAGCGGACCGTCTAGAATTTGTCTATCCGCCACAAAAGCCGATTGAACCTCACTAACTAAGTCTCCCAACACACCAACTAGCCGATTAGCCAAAATTTTCGCAATAATTTTATATAAGCTTCCTATAAGACTAATTGGTCGAAAGTCCTTAACCAATTTAGCATCCGAAATCTTAGGGATCAAAGCAATAAACGACGCATTACAACCTTTAGGAAAATTACCGGAAGCAAAAAAATGTTGAACCGCCGCTACTACATCCTTTTCAATTAGAGACCAATATCTTCTAATGAAACCAAAAGTAAATCCATCCGGTCCCGGAGATTTATCAATCCCACAATCCCACACCGCCCGCTTAATCTCTTGGTACGAAATATCACCTTCCAAGTCATTTTTTTGCAGCTCACTAATCGTACGAGGAAAATCAGTATTGATCACTGGTCGAATACGACGAGGCTGCTGGAACCGAGTACTAAAATGCTCCAAGAACTCCTTTTTTACCACAGCCGGATTATCGATCCACATACCATCTTTTAAGACTCCACGTATACCAAGTTGATTACGTTTCTTATTTAAAATCCCATGATAAAACTTTGTATTCTCGTCTCCTTCTATCGCCCATTTTATCTTAGCTTTTTGCGCCGCCTCCAAATTATCCACCTTCTCCGCTTCTTGGATGTCTTTAATAATCTCCATTCTTTTAAATAGAATATCATCCGTAGCATTGCCTTGGTCTATAACAATTTCCAAGTCATGAAGATCTTTTTTAAAAGCCCTTTTTTTACACTTATTAGATTGTCTCTTCCCATTCCACTCACGAATACACTTTTTGAGAAATTTCATCTTATACATCAAGTACAACATAGGATTTACCTCAACAATTTGACATTCACACCAAGCTCTCGAAATCATCTCTTCAAATCCATCTATCTCGAACCAATAATGATACATCCTAAAAGGAGTAGGGCCATAGTCATTGGAAGAATCACGCAACATAATAGGCCTATGATCCGATAGGTACCTATCCAACGTTAAAGCCGAAAAGTTAGGGTTCACACCCAACAAACCTTCCGACATAAGAAACCGGTCTAGTTTACTCATCTTCTTAGCGGATCTATGACACCAAGTAAAAGAACAACCTCCAAGGGGGATCTCTTGAAGATTTGCTTGCGAAATAAATCTATTAAAAGCATCCGCGCCATGAGCATAAAACAACGAGCCAAATCTTTCATTCTTGAATCGAACCTCATTAAAATCTCCCATAACGATCACCTCCCCATCCCATTTAGTAATCACATGAACCAAATAATCCCAAAGCATTTTCTTTTCGGCATATTCTTGAGGAGCATACACCGAAATAATCAAAAGATTAACGCCACTACATAACCAAGACCCGCTAAGCATAACAAAATAATCGGAAATCGTCGAATTATTTTTCTTAAAAGCCGACTTCTCCCACACACATACAATGCCACCAGAATTACCAACCGCCGGACTATACACATAGTCAAAAGCATAGTTACCCCAACAACATTTAACATCAATCAAAGAAATATCCTCCATCTTAGTCTCTTGTAAGGTAAGAAAATTCACCTTATGAGAAACACAAATCTCCTTAACCCAATCTTTTTTGGCCTTAGGGTTTAGGCCTTGAATGTTAAGAGAAACCATATTCATTTAAAAACCTCTTTTTCTCCTTGAATTACAATTATTTCTTCAATATTTTTCATACATCCTTCCATATTGTAGCCCATCGTATTTCCCACCTTGATCAATTCCTCCATAACAGTTAATAACGAACCCCCCGTCCTTTTAATATCTATCTTGTTGCTTTTCCTTGAACCAATAGAAACCGATTCCCCTTTTTCAATGCCAAGCCCGCTGCCTTCATTATTACCCATGGACTTCTTATCACACTCAACTTCTTTTTCATCACAAGGAGTAAATCCAGGAGGAAATGGAATGCTCTCTGTTTCATTCGACTTATCCATTTTCTCCTCCACATTTCTCTTTTTATTCAATAGTGGATATAGCTCAAAAGGATCAAGAGAACTATTAACATCAAAATCATTACCTTTCTCTTTAGCTTGCATATTCACATCTTCCATCACCGAGTCTGGAACCATACTAACGTTATTATCCCCTTCCCTCTCTACATCACTACCATCAAAGTCTTCCTTAATAAAACCTACGGATTGCTCGTCTTCCGAATCGCTATTATCCTCCTCTTGTTCATCAAAATCAGGAACCCATGCCGTGGTTTCTTTTGCTCTCACCGAAAAGCTCTTCCCTTTATGAATGATTTTGAACGTTTCGAGTATGTTTGCTTTTCCAGTAGTAAGAATACACAACCTCTTACTATACAAACACCCTTCATCTAATTTCTCCAAATAAAGCATCTTACCCCATTTTGCCGCAATCCTATTAAACGTACTTTCCGACCATAATTTGAGAGGTATTCCTTCAATGTCTACCCAAGTGATACGTTCATCAATAATAAACTCTTTGGACGCTTGAATGAGTTGAGAAAACCATGATGTCGCGCCTAAGCACGACTGAAACTTAGCTTTAGTATCTTCCGTTTTAAAACCAATCATGATCCACATACCTCCCATATACCTTAAATCAATGTCGTTGAAGCCTTCATTCCCCAATACCATTCTCATATTATCAAAACTACTGAATTCTTTAATTTTACCAATCAAACCTAACGAGTAATCCAGTTGGTTAAGACATGACTCATCAAGAAGTAAAGCTGGTTCACATACTTCTGTCGATTTTGTATCCCCATTAACAACATTAACATAAGACAGTTTATCCCTTCTACGTCCATTATACGAATTGGCTTCTGTTTGTTTAGGTACATAATTATCATTCTGATGCGTATGTCCACCACTATTAGCAGCAGGAGGTCTCAGGAACCTAGCGACGTTCGCGTGAAGATGATGACTCCCCATCCATAACGTACACAAATTGCTAACCAATCGGTCCACATCATATACTCTAATAAATCGAACGAATCCATATCTCTTACCCACCTTCGACTTTCTATCCGGGATGAATGCATCAACCACTTGACCGTATTGTTTACAAACATTCCATAAATCCTTTGCCTTAGCGTAATCCGGAAAATTTGTAACGAAAATAGATGTCGAAATCTTTTGTACCTCATCCTCTTTGGAAATAGCCACCATATTACCTATTCCCCCAAATCTGTCTTGAACTCGAATTGGGGAAAACTAGAATACTTCAATTGAACACAAACCCTCTTGGATATCACCAAATTGATAATGAAATCGGACTCTAACCACCTCCAATTACAAAAGCCCTAACTTAATTTCAGAAAACCTTAACTTACACTGAACGCTAATTTTAAAATTGATTTTGGAGGTGATACCATCTCCTGAGATTAAACTCCCTTTAAAACAACAACTTCCATACTTTTTGTTTATTCATCATTTTTTTTTTTTTTTTCAACATACTTATGACAATATTTACCAACAACTAGCATTTTCAACATATTAGTTATAGCGATAAAATTAT
Source organism: Chrysanthemum seticuspe (assembly GCA_019973895.1). Taxonomy (NCBI): domain Eukaryota; kingdom Viridiplantae; phylum Streptophyta; class Magnoliopsida; order Asterales; family Asteraceae; genus Chrysanthemum; species Chrysanthemum seticuspe. The sequence continues at coordinate 97,627,408 of BPTQ01000004.1, forward strand.
GTCATCAAATGTTTTATCAAAATAAAAAGATACTGCTTAGTGCTCTCTTTTGCTATTAGTTTTTGCTTCTTGAAATCGTTTTTTGTTGCCACTATTTTTACCAAACATATCAAAGTGGTGGTTAAAAAAAAGGTTCAAATTAACAAAAGATTGTTATCTCTATTTTATTCACAGTAACTTTCCATAAATTTGTGCGAGTGTGTGATGAAATTAAATTATTTGATAATCCATATGTCTATCTGTCAAAAATTATAAAGATTTATGCATAATAAATGAAATCAACAAGCTTATGAGTTAGTGATATTAAATGATATGATAAACTTAAGGGGGTGTTTGGCAACCCTTTGAAAACGTGATTATTTGATTATCACGTTTTCAAAACGTGAATAATCAAGTTTTGGTGTTTGGTTGCAAACGTGATTATCACTGAATTTGCCTTCAAAACGTGGTTTTGAAATTGGAGGTAGAGAATTACTTTTTGCAAACGTGATTTTGCAAACGTCATTTGTACAAACGTGATATTTACCCAAACACCCCCTAAATCTTTTCAAAAGTTAATCATATATTCTTGTAGCTAGACCTCGCTACATATTCGGCTTCACATGGTATGAGTTGAGATCAATATAGATCTCATATTTGCCATAGATCCAATAAATCAATCTTAGTCATCTATTTTTTATCAAAATTAATAAAAAGCCCATTTTTACCCTTTTTTTAAAAACAATATATCTTGCAAATGGTAAATCTTCAAACTACAAAAAATACACTATCGCAATGAGAATTAAATTATCTTTCTATAGATATGCACTTCTCTATATTTTTGACAAACTTTTTTTTTCAAAAATTCCGCCCAGAAAAATCATATATGATTTGTAAAAATCGAATCATATATGATTTTCAAAAATCATATATGATTTTTCTGGGCCGAAATTTTGAAAAAAAAAATCGTTAAAAATATATAGAAGTGCATATATATAGAAAGATAATTTAATTCTCGTCGCGATGGTATGATTTTTTTCGCGTAACGATTAACGGTTTGCGAGATATTTAATTTTTAAAAAAAGGGTGAAAGTTTATTTTTTATTTTTTATTAGAAAAATGATAGGCTATGATTGGTTTATTGGATCTATGGTAAATTTGAGATCTATGTTGAACTTTTGCCTACATGGTATAGAGTTTCATTCTCAACATCTGTTGTGGTTGGGTTTTTTTCGTGTCACCAAGGGTGGTTGCTCATATTTTACGGTTACGCGTTCATTGTAGTTCAGCTTTACTCGTGTTCATGTTGTTGCATCTTGGAACTGCGACGTCTAGTCTATCACAGTCAGCTTCTAGTTCGAGGCCTCCTTAGTTTTAGATTCATTAAAGTTTAATTACCTTCTTACTCTTTTTTAGTAGTGCTAAAAGTTTGGGATACAAGCTCATTATGGCAAGGAAATGTGGTATTTTGGTCGATTGGTACTTTTAGCAAGGAAATTTCGTGTGCCTGAAACATGCCTAATCACATGTCTAAAATGAATATTCGAACACAGATAATAGTTAAAACATGTAAATTAGTTGCGGAAAAGTTACCAAATTACCAATATTCATAAAAACAGAGAGCTTACACTTATGCAACAAAGAGCTAAATAACTAAACAAATGATTATTCTATATACAGCACAAAATTACACAGCACCAAGAAAAAAAAACAACCCTTTTGACAGTAAACAGACACAGCAAAGAAAATAAAACAGATCATGAAAACTATAACAAAGCATAAGTACATAAACATAAATTTATCATTTCTTCACATAACTATCTCCGGCTTCAAGATACTCGCCTTGATCTCCTTGTGAGGCAGAACCACACCACCATTACTATAGATCTCATCGCAGACATGAACATCTTCTCCAAGTATAGTCATATTTTCAATTCGGGCCCACTGGCCGACAGTCGAGTGCCACCCGATAATACTACTAGAGATACACGCGTGTTTCTTGACGCGAACACCACGCATCACAGTGCACCGGGAGAGTCTCACCCCAGACTCGATCACACACCCGGGCCCAATAGCAACATCAGGCCCAATTAAACACCCTTCGCCAATCTTAGCACTCTCGTCTACCAACACGTTACCTATGATGTGGGCTCCATGAGCAAGTTTAGATGAGGATTTCTTTCTTAAAGAGTCGAGGTACAGTCTTAGTCCAGTAATGTAATCTTTTGGCTGTCCAATGTCCATCCAAAACCCAGGTAAAACCATTGCGAATAGCAGATTCTCAGCAGCGATTTTTGGGAAGATTTCTTTTTCAATCGAAGTGGGCTTGAGCTCGATTCGATCAAGAACAGATGGGTTTAGAAGGTAGATCCCAGCATTGATCTTGTTACCCACAAATATTTTTGGTTTTTCAACAAATCTTTCGACTTTCCCAGTTGATTCTTCCGTAACAACCACACCGTATTTAGAAGGCTCGTCAACCTATGAAAAATTATGTGAAATCTGTCTTGACCTTAAAAAACAAAAACTAGAGGTGGCAATTTCAAACCATTTATTTGAATGGATCGATGCGGGTTATGTTTAATCTCTGACAGGTCAAATGGTAAAATTACCTTACTCCATTACTTAAAAAAAAAATAGCTTATTACCGTAATAATATATATATATATATATATATATATATATATATATTTTTTTTTTTTCTAATCATATTTAACATGTAAGTAACTTATAAAACTATGAAAAAGTGGACTATTGGTGTTTCTAATCATACTTAACCTGTTACCCAACCCGCCCAATTTCCCATATTTGACAGAAAGCCAAAAAGTGCAAGTATTTAAGCAAATGTTACCTTGGTCACCATTATTGAGGCTTCACCACCATGGGACTTGTGGAATGCAATCATCTCTTTGAGGGGATACTCACTGATGACATCACTGTTGAGCACAAAAAACGGTTCACCAGATTCATCGACTAGTTTGTCTCTAGCCAAAGCTAGGGGCCCTGCGGTTCCAAGTGGCTCAGTCTCTTGTGAGCATGTGATCTTTATTCCGAGCTTACTTTCAAAATCCTTTAAGAAATTAAGCATCACCTGCATAACGATAATCTTATAAAAACATGACCCGAAACATAAAAGTCAATTTTATAGGATAAAAGAAGGGCAAAAATATTACATAAATGAAGTAACGAACTTTGGCCTGATTTCTATTTTAGGAGACATTTCATTTACACCGACGTCTCAAACTTACAATGAGTTTTTAATTAAAGTTATATAGTTTAAGTTATAACCAGTTTCTAGGTGTGCCAAATCAGCATGGTCTATGTTAAAGTCAACAACCATGTAAATCACTTTGACCGTGTAACTGGGTCACATTAGATTACCTTTAATTGGAACTTTGCAAAGTTTAAGGTGTTTTAACGAAAAATATTGTGAATTTAATTAAGTTTGTTACCGAAAACAGAAAACAAACCAAATTGGTAGCTTTTATATGCAATTAGTCCCAAGAAAAAAAAAGGTACATAAAAGTTACCTCTGGTTGATAATTGATAGCCAGAACAACTTCAGTAACTCCTATAGCTTTGAGAGCTTCAATCTGATACAAAAACATAGATAAGACTCAATTTAACTGCAACATAACCATAAAGTATGTTTTCACAGATAAGAGTCAAGAACTCAAGGTTACATACCTGGTGCAAAATCATGGGTTTGTTGGCAAAGTCAACAAGCGGCTTTGGAAAGCTGAGAGTCAACGGTCTCAATCGAGTTCCAAACCCTCCAACAAGAATGAGTGCCTTCATGGTGTGAAGATCTGGATATTGAGGAAACTATTTAAATGTTGAAAGGAGAATGTGACTAATGCACAGTTGAGGAAAGATACTTCGAGGCTTCTATTTAAAGCTGTTAAGCAAGAAAGATGTACATTTACGGAACTCTATTGTGACATTTGTTTGTATAAATGGTCATCAAAGCTACCAATCCTACCTAAAATTATAAAAGCGACGGGTGCTTCGACCGACGGTCTATGCCAACAATAGACATGCATACATCATGTATAGAAAAAGGTCTTTGAATGACTTGTGTGTAGACGTGGCAGTTACACCCTTCTTTAGTGAATGAACTGATTTAGGTTATGTTTTATCTCTAGTGAGTCACATGGTTACCACGTGAAAGCGTTGCTTAAAAGAAAACGGGTCAAATGGGTTGAAAATCGAGGGTAAATTTAGTGCATAAAAACAACCGGAATCATATTTGACCCTAACTATTTATAAATAAAAATATAAAAATTAGTACAATCATGCATTTTGACCTGAACCCGTTTAACATGTTACCCAAGCTGCCCGACCAGTACATAATAAGAATTCTTTTTATATGTCAACAACTCTATATTCTATACAGAGAAGGTTTATACGCATCCATCTGTGAGGATTAACAATTATAAACAATACATCACAGTTTTTTAACAATTCACCAACATCTGGTACATAATAAGAATTCTTTTTATATGTCAACAACTCTATATTATATAAAGTGAAGGTTTATGCGCATCTATCTGTGAGGATTAACAATTATAAACAATACATCACAGTTTTATAACAATTCACCAGCATCTGGTAAATAATAAGAATACTTTTTATATGTCAACAACTCTATATTATATGCAGAGAAGGTTTATACCCATTATTAGATAAATTCAGATAAAAAAGGATAAGACAAACAAGTTATCTTTAAACTATCAAGAATAAACTTTTTAAGAAATTTATTAATCAGTGAAACAATGATCTTGTGTAAAGAACAATTTTCTATTTTTGAGCTCCGTACCCAAAATGAGCACTATTCTTGGTGGTCATAGTAAAGAAGAAGACTTAGAGTCGGACATGACGTGAAACATGACAAAGATGATTATAAAAATGAAAAAAATCCAGCTTATTACAAGCTGGAGCTTGCAATGGGTATGCCATAACATAACATATACTAGTTATCTTACTCTCTTTATAAAAATTTCATTTATATTTAAAAATTTGGAGAAGTTCTTGTTCTATTTGGAAAGCTTATACAAATAGTTGGGCTGACGATAGCAAGAAGAAGTTCTATATAAAGCATGAGTAGTAAGAGAATATGAAAATGAGGAACTAGATATTAGGCATATCTGTAACAAAAAGATTGTCACTTCTTATACAATGCACCTTAAAAATCTGATATCTTAGTACAGTTAGAATATAGGGTCATTTATGGAGCCGGGGCATTTTTGCAAGCAATTCAAAAGGATAAAATTTAGTTCTATAATCAGTTGAAGAAGGTTGCTACTAGCACTTCAGTAGCTTTATTATGGAAGTTCATTAACACATGGGTAAGTGAAAAATATATAACTGGCTAACTGCAAAACAAGAACGAAGTAACTTCCTAACCAAACAGACAAAATTGTAACAATATTAGTAAGAAATTATAAAGAAATCAGATAATAAGTATAAGGTTCATTGGTTTTTGCACTTCTCTATTATGCGGATGCCGTCTTTACTTCTTACATTATAAATAACTAAGTCATACAATCAAAATCGACTTATCTTCCTAGACCATATAAATGCACATGGTAAAAAATTTAAGAGGGTATTTGGAATTGCTTTTTTTCTGCTTATGTATTTTATGCACATAAGCAAAGTGTTTGGATCATTCAAAGTGCTTCTGCTTATTTTGGCAAAATAAGAAGTTTTCAATCCACAGGTTGGCACATGCTTATTTCAAAGTGCTTTTTTCAATTAAACCAAAATTACTTGTTTACCATTATAGATGTATTAAACTGAAAATTTCTGATTTTTTTTCTTTTGTCTTATTGCATCTTTTTTTTTTACTACTAAATAAGCGGATCCAAACATTATTTCTTGAAGTTCTTGAGTTTAAACAGCTTATAAGTACTTATTTGCAGAACAAATAAGTAACCAAACACCTCCTAAATGAACAAAACAAAAGCGATCCAAGATTGATAGATCGGAAAAAGCAAACATGTTGCTTACAAGATTCATATAACAAACATATACTTTATTTGTATAAAACTAGTGGTTTCCTTTAAGCTTCTAGTCTTTGCTTTAACTTCAAATATACATTTCTGCTTTTTCTTTTTACTAATATAGCAAATAGCCAAATACAAACAAAAATTAACTTTATGGCATCACGTATTGTTAAGTGTGTAGACTGATTGTTGACATACGGCCAAAGTCCTAACAGCTGCTACAAAGCGAGAGTACCCCCACACAATTATCCCAGACCGGACTTGAACCCACAACCACTTGTTGGGGAACATCTCACGCTACATGAAACCGCTAGGCTACAAGCCCTTTGGCAAGCCCCCCAAGCTAATATAGGAAATTAACCTAACTAAATTGTATCTCTTATGCAAGTGTAAGCCCAACCTAAGATCAATGATATCAACTCAATGGCGCGGTCTGAACCACATTAAGACTCTAAATAAAACTAGATCTATAGTTAGCCAATGATGTAAGCATAACTAATGACCTAAGCATAAAAAATAGTCAAAATGCTTATACAAGTTATATATATCCTAAGTTCCTAGCCACCTAACAATGCAATGCTGAACTTCATAAATCAATTACATTATGTAACTTTCACCTATAAACATATCCATAAAAAAACATATATTAATCTCTAAATTCCCAGATCTGCTAATCAACCTAATCACCATAAAATAAGACCCAAGGACATTTTTATATAACAAACAATCATATAAAATTGCCTCGAAACATAGAAAAAAATCAATCTTAATAATGAGAGACAATTATTACCTCAGTGACAACACAGCTTCAGTCGTTAATTAGTAATTAGGGAGTATCTTTGTACATGAACAAAATAGTAGCATAGGGGAATGGGGTATATATGTAAATGAATAAAAGATTTTAAAGGGGTTTATTTATGAGATGGATAATGACAAGTTATCTTTTCACGTTCAGACTTGTGATTGAGGCTACATTTTATCTTTCCAATTTTATTTTTATTTTTAACTTTTTGTACTAGAGTCATTTTATTTTAGATACTCAAAAATATTTAAATATCAAAGACAAAATCTGGATTACACAAATCATTAGATCAAAAGAACAAGGTTTAAGGAAAAAAACATGAAAGACCTAAAATGTAGATCTAGACCACCCTCATTTTTTAATCAAAACCCACTTTCATCTCTTATTCTTAAATTATTACATATCTCAAAAACTGTAAACAGTAATCTAAAAAAATTACACCATCGTCACGAGCATTTAATTATCTTTCAATAAATTGGCACTTTTATATACTTTCGATAATTTTTTTTCTTTTTTTTTTCTCGGTGCAATATCACTTGTGGGAGAGTAGTTAGGTTGTCTACTATTGGTCTGTCCCATTTTTATAATCTGATGAGGTATAATGAATTCAAGTATAAGTTTAATATGATGACGTTTCTAGCCTTAACTTCGTGATGATTTGCATCTTCACTGGTGCGGACACCTCTAAATTTTCTCGGTCTTAATCCAATCTATGGTCTAAACTCTAGTGACATAAAATCCAAAAAGTCATGATGGCTGCTTTTTAAGATTTGTTCCGGAATTGTGTGTTTCTCTTCTTAGAGGCATAAATAAGAATTTTGTTCGAAATCTTTATTTGAGTAAGTGTTTATACGAATTTAACAAAAATAATATTTCAAGTAATAGACGTTTCTTTGTTTGAAATTAATAGTTATGTAAAGTGATGCGATAGTAAAATGAGTTTTTAAACATGGTGTAGATAAAACACTTTCACAAAAGTTAACGTTTAGTCACTCCTTAATATGTAAAAGTCTTGATAAAGTTTGACCAGAAAATTTTAACCCATCAAAATGAGTATTTCAGAAAAATATCACTACGAGTTTTATGATTTATATAAACGCATTTTTAAAGAAAGGTCCTTAAAAGTGAGAGCACCAGGGAAGAAGGTGTAGTTAGGTATGTACTTCTACATAAATTTTTAAATCCCTGAGGACGGAGTCTAGTTGCCAAGGCTTAGTAGGGTGATGCAGGTTTTACTGACCAGGTTTTAATAATTATAATTATCTCGTTTACCTATGGTCTACCTTATGCACTAATAGGCAATGTATCCGATCGTGTGTAGTGTAGTAATCGGTAAACCCGAGGTCGTCGCAAGTGCTATGTGAGCGGATTATAATTAAGTATAGGTGTCACATGTTTTAATGGTTTTAAGATTGAAATGATTGAATAACTACTAAATCAAGAAATGCAAGAAAGAAAATAAAGGCAATGGTTGTGATCAATAGAGGAGAAGTGTGCTAACCTAGTTACTCATCCTATCATGTTATGTTCATGTTTAATTACTTCCAATTGCTTCAAGTGGGGGTTTAGGTCGCTAGGACAACATTTGGTCAGTTCGTCCTAACCTATCAGCAAAGGTTTCCACCGGAGATCAAGCTATTACCCTTGAAAGTCCAGTTGTTTTTAGTCCCCTAAGCCAAGTCATTAAGTTCCGCTACATGCAAGATTCATAACAATGAGTGCCCGAGCGCTAGCTTCTTAGACACTCATCCCTAACTTCTTAAGTTCATCAAAACGGTAGGTGATCAGTTGGTCAAATCGCACAAGCGAAGAAGGGTCGTCAGTTGGTCAATTCTTACCCTTCCCACTCAGTCTACCTACTTATGGCCAGTTGGTCAATTCTCCTAAGCATCTAGACACTACCGCCATTCAAAACTACCGAAACAAGAGTAGCTACCAACAAACTATGCATGCATATACTAGAAACAATTATATGGAAGCAATGTAAACATGAACATAACAATTAAGGAATCATAACTAGGCTAGCACCAGAGGTGCTTAGCCGATCATATTAACTGAAACAATCGATTCAATGTTTGACATAATGAAATACATGAATTGAAAGTAAAAGAAATGATAAATCGCTAATGCTTATCGTTAGGGAGTGATTTCTCCCTTGGAGATGGCTCCGTATGCTCCTCAAGATCTGCCTTCAGTCTCCTACCAACGTTCTCTGCTTTGTGTGTGGAGTGAATGATGAGAAATGCATAATTTAGGGCAGGTATTTATAGGCCAGATCTAGTTACGGCGTAACTTAAGTTGAGAGTTACGCCGTAACATCAATATCTTAGTAATTTGCTCTGGAAAAGCTGGTTACGGCGTAACACATGGAATGAGTTACGCCGTATCTTCAATATACGTTACAAAATCATGATTACGCCGTAATCGTGGAAAGAGTTACGGCGTAGCTTGCAACGGCGTGGAACATCATTTGACCTAATTAGTTACGGCGTAATCCTAAGATGGAGTTACGCCGTAATCTTCAGTTTAGTTGGTCTTCTGAGTAACGCTTTTGTTACGGCGTAATGTGAGAGAAGAGTTACGCCGTAATTACTTTAAAATGGGTATACTATCATATATCTTCAATAAACTCTCCAAATCCGCATCTCATTAGCTCCAATGCTCGTAATTTACCTGAAAGTGAAATATAGAGGAAAACAAGCGTAAATCAATATAAATGATATAAAATACAAGCATTATCGGGGAAATTGACACTTAATATTCAGGTCTATTTGATGTTATCAAATATCCCCCCACTTGAACTCTACTTGCCCTCAAGTAGACCTTATTAGATAAATTTCTAAAAAGATATCTCCCATTACCTAGAAAATATAAGTTTAAAAATCCCTTATGCTAGAATAAAACAAAAGCCGAACACCTCACGAAATAGGAACAAAACACTCAAATCTCTCAACTACTCTAAGTGTCAATTTCGGGGTGATCACTCAACGCACAGTCATAGCATGTATTCTATTATAAGCTTGGCGGTTACACAAATCTCCACCACTAGAGTTATGGACTAAATAATTCTTGAAGGCAATATGGGTAGACACGAAAATGGTTAAGGGTGAGTCATCATTACTAACATGTCACGGTGAAGTGGACAAAATCAATGATACATGACCAAATCCATGGCCAAGACACCAAAGATTGCTCGTTGCATCACCTAGACATGCTTCATGATTAAAGGGTAGGATAAGACATGAGATAAAATTGTGTGTAAAGTAAAAATAACAAGCAAATAGTCTAACTCTATAACCAAGTCATCACCGCTTACCGTTCATCCAAAGTTCAAGTTTCGAAGCTAAGAAATCGGATCATGATAATCAAGTAGATGTGCCCTTAGAGGATGTCATGATGGGCACATTACCTTTTCTTCAACTGTTGGCGCAATGATTGCCAACTTCATTCTTCAAATGTGACCGAGGTGGCCTCCTCGATACTAAATCTATTTTGAGCTCATAAACATAGTGCTTATAACTTCGCACTTTACAATCAACAAATAACTATAACTATTATTTATTTTTATTTTTATTTTCCGAATCACTTCATTTTTTTTAATCATAACTACTAAACATAGCATCCCCCCACTTGAGATGAACAATATGAGAATTTGGGGGGTCTTCAATGATCTTCAAAAATATGTCGTCGACCAAAGCGTGATTCCTGAACCTTTCCACTCGAACCTTGAACTTAGGCAAACAATGACTTCCCAATCACAAATAAAGACTACAGGGTAGGCTAAGGTGTGTGGGTGTAACGAAACAATATGTTGGGTGAACAAAATGAAAGGAATGGATCAGATGGGTCTATCTAGGGGTATCTTGCACTAAAGGTGAGTGCAACAAAAGGGTTTAACATGGGGGTCGATGTTGGAATCACTCCTAGATTATATTTCAAGTGTTTGTAATCAATATGTAATAGTGTGCTTAATTAGGCTTTTAAGTTAGTATTAATGCCAAGGCTTATGTAGAAAGCCCATGAGCCTTGGCCCAAGCCCAATAAGGAAAGGAAGGGAACTAGTGTGTTGCCCTAGTTCCTTCCCTATAAATAGTCTTGTAAACCTTCACTTGAAGGTTGGTTGTTCATTTCATTTCAATATCCACGCATAAACTTTCATATATTCTTACGCATATTGTTTGTCTTGTTCAACCGATCTATCTCTTCTATATTTCTTCATATTGATGCTTGTGTTACAAACATGGTGACCTAACAGTGGTATCATTCGCCAAATAGTTGGGTGAAATAATTTTTGTTTTTGAAGTTTAAAATTTTACGCGTAAGTTTCGGTCATAAACATTAACACGCTTCAAAACTTGAATTTTTATACTTTTAAACTCAAGATTCTTGTACTTTAAAGGTTATTTAGTGATAAAGTTTAAGTTTTTGGCAAAAAGTTTGAAACTTTACGTGTATTTCATTGTTTTTGAACTTGGTTTCATTCGTGTAGCTTATTCTACGCATAAGGTGTATAAGAGTTTTGAATCATCAAGTTTCATACTTTTGTGATATTTTGGTGATATTGAAGCTTTTTCATCATAAAAATTTGGTTTAGAAACACTTTTGGGCAGAGAACTAAATTTTGGCAAAGTTTGGCTATTCCTACGCATAACAAAACCCTAAACCTACACGTAAGCTCTTCAAGGTTTGATCTTCAGTGCTATTGGTTTACTCAGTGTTTTCTTGCTTGGATAAGCCTGAAAACACTTCGACTTTGGATATCTTTTACACTGGTAAAGTGTAAAGGATTTTTGGGCAAAAACCCTAGTTTTACGCCTAAGACTAAGCACTTACGCGTAGAGTACTTTCTGCCTAAGCATTTTCTTACGCCTAAGCCAATCTTACGCCTAAGCTAATCTTACGCATAAGCATTCTACTACTAAGCCCTTAATCTACGCCTAAGCTAAGTGTTTTTCAATCCTACGCATAAGCTATTCCTACGCGTAAGCTATTCTTACGCGTAAGTTGGTGTTTTTACGCATAAGGTTATTTCTTTGCATAAGTTGGTTTTCTACGCATAAGGACAATTCATCAACAAAGTTTCATTCGACTACAAAGATCTATCATTAACACAAGTTTCAAGATGTCTCAACCACCATACTCTAGCTACTTCCCTCATGTGTATCCTCAACAATAACAACAACAACAACAACAACTCCATCAACAACAACAATTTTATCAACAACTACAACAACAACAACAACAACAACAACAACAACAACAACAACTTCAACAACAATTTCCTCAATGAGCAATTCAACAACAAATGATTCAACCACCCCTAGTCTTCAAGTACAACCCTACACAAACTTTCAAAATCAACATCCATCCAGGAATACTATAAAGGAACCATCTTGGTTTGCAAAGATGTGTGAAGCTTTAAGCAGCCAACAATCCATTCATGAGGCTGGATCACTTGATAGACCTCCAATGCTCACTCCCGGAAACTACGATCAATGGGTGATAAGGTTCTTTAGGTTTTGTGATCTAAAGAAGCCACATGGAAAGTTCTTGAAGAAGGTCATCCTGGAAGGTCCATTTCAGATGCCTACTGTCACTGTACCCGGAGATCCAACTGCTAATCCACCAAGAGGTGATGTCACCAATGTTATCAGTCTTAATGAACTTACTACCGATCAACTTCTACACTTTGAAGCCGATGAACTGGCAATGCAATATATCCTTTTAGGATTACCCAATCCGATACTTCAAAGTGTTGATGCTCAAAAGACTGCTAAAGCAATGTGGGAGCATATTCATCTTCTCATGGAAGGCACATAACTCAATCAAGAAGACATGGAATCCAAAATCTACTTGGCTTATGAACACTTCATGATTGAACCAGAGGAGACATTAGAGTCATATCATCATCGATTCTCAGACATCATCAATGACTAGGAAAAACATAATATCATTATGCCAAGAATTGTAGTCAACACTAAGTTCCTGAGTAGTCTTGGTCCTGATTGGGAAAAGTATGTCATTTTCATCCGTCAAGCGAAGAATCTTCATCATGCTACATACGGATTATTATACGACTACTTGAAGCCCCACCAAAAGGAAGTTGACAAAGAAAGGGTTATCCGTGGACTCCCTGTTTCACCTTCACTTTCGGATAATCAAACTCTTGCTTTGTGGGCTCAAACGTGTTATCCTCAATTCCCTACTTTACAAACTGTTTTCACAAATCCTCTACAACCAACTGCAACAATTACACCATATGACCCGTCACAACACCAATCTCAAGAAACTCAATTGGTTCCATACAACAACAACAATGATCAAGCACTTTACAATGAATCTAATGAGGATACAGAAGCTTTCGATGCATTGCAACAAGGTTTTGTCATGATCGCTAGAGCTTTCGGCCGATATTCAAACAAATCCAACAATCGCATTCGTACCTCATCAAACACAAGGAATCAGGCTGTTGTTTACAATGGACGTGTTGAAGTTCAGAATCGTGGTAATGTTCGTCAGATGGGCGGTGGTCAAGGGTTTAATCCAATAGGAAGGAATAACATAGGTGCTCCACAACAACAAAGGGCTCAAGTGGTTGAACAGGGAAATGCTCAGAATGGGGTTACTGGTCTTCGTTGTTATAACTGTAATGAGAAGGGTCATCTGGCCAATGCATGCCCAAAGCCGAGGACCAGAGGCAGCGCTTATCACAAAGAGGCTTTACTCTTGGCTCTCAAAGATGAAGCTGGTGGAACTCTTACCAACAAGGAACAAAGCTTCATGGCAAATGCAGATTCTGATGATGACATGGAGGACTTGCAGGCTAATGCAGCAGTGATGCTAATGGCTAACATGCACGAACTCCACATGAGTGATACAGGCCCAGTGTATGACACTGACGGCTTGTCTCAGGTACCGGATCAAACTATATTCATTAATGATCTGATATCTCCGCCAACATCTGCATCCGACAAGGATCAGAGTGTTCAACATGAGCCGTCTACATCTCACTCCGATGAAAATCAAATAGATCCCGTAGTTATATTTGACGATCAAGATGACCTTATGGTTAATACTGATAATCAAGTTGACTCCGTGGTTATATTTGAGGATCTAAATAATGATCATGTTGAGACTCACGTTGAACAAGCTGAACTTTCGTCTAATCCAGATCTTGAGCTCATGACCTTACTTAAAGACCAATAATCTCGAATGGAAATTTGCAAAGACATCAATAAGCAATTAAACGAAAAAAATGCACTGCTGACTAAGGATAATGAATGCTTAAAATATCAACTCAACATTTTTCAAACACAAGAAAAACGTGAAAAAGGTTTTGAAGTCGCTTTTGCTAAATCCTACCAAAATGAAAAATCATTGGAACAACATATACGTGATCTAGTTGCATCCAAGAATGCGTTGTTATCTCAAATAGAACAACTGAAATATGATCATAAACAACAAATTAACGCTCTCACTTTGGAAACTCAAAAAGCCAAGTCTGAGTTGTTAACTTGTCAAAAACAGTTCTGTGAATACAAAAAGCATTCAAAGAAATGAATACATGACTATCTTGAAGAAATTGTATACTTACAAAACAAAATCAAAGAGTTTCGAAATGTTGTTTATAAACATGGTGAGTCAATCACAACTATTCAAAAGTTTACTTTTAAACCAAATTCAAATGGATATGGACCCAATCTTGCTGATTACAAACCTAAGTTTTCAAACAGAGCATTCAAACCAAATCCTCAAGTTTACAGTGCAGAACACAGAATTGATGATTCCATTATGAGTGTTGTTGAATATAATCGCATGGAGGAATTAGATGCAGAAGACGAGAGTCGGTCAAAATTGGAAAATGTTATTTATAACAAACCATTTAACTATTCAAAAGCCGTTACTTTCGTCGCACAACAGGATTTTTCTAACACACCTTGGGTTATCACACCTACTTCTGAGTCTTCTAATGAGGGTCCCCCTTCCAATACTGCACAAATTAATGGTCCTTTACCTTCACTCAGTGAAATAAAGCCATTAGCCGAACAATGTAAAGTTATAAAATATTTTGAAACATTCTTATCGGACATCAAACTTTTGGAACGTGAAATTGAAATCAATTCTGAAATAAAAGTTGAACATTTTCAATCGCCTCAAGCGCGAGCCCAAAGAGATATTTTTCAGAAAAGAATTTTACCTCATGTCCGAAATTTGAAAAATTGTGCTATATATTGGGAAAGGGATTTTCACAAGGAACTTGGACTTGTGAAAATAGTTTTCGAACAGACAGAAACATCGATTTCAAATACAAAATGTAAAAAGAAAATGTTAAGAAAAGATGTTGATCGACTCTTGGAAGATGTAATCTGTGCTGATACCATTAATGTTGTGTTATTACATTCTGTTGCATATGCATTTGATTATATCTCTGCTGATTCTGTTGAAAATGTTGAGAATACTGATAATGTGTCACAAATCAAGTCTTTAAAAGTTGAAAATGAGCGATTGTTAAATGAGCTTTCAAATGCCAAACGTCGTCTTCAATGGTGTCAAAAAGATTGTCAAAATCGAGAACTCTCTTTGCAAAACAAAATCAATCAGTTGCATACAAAAACTCTTAATCCAAAGCTTGAGCAACTGGATGATGAAAACGTGTCTTTGAAGTGTCAAAATTCAAAATATGAACAAGAAATTTCAAAATTTAAAAAGGAATATGGTGTCATATTTGATTTACTCAATAAGACTCGTGCTCAAGTGTCAAAAGATGTTGATAATCATCTTGCATATACCAAAGATGTTTTACAACGGGATGGACTCACTCGTTCTGAAAATCTAGATTTGTTACACAAAATCCATGATCTAAAAGCAGAGTTGGTGAAACTTAAGCAAGATAGGAATAGTAACACAGGAGTAACTGCACCTAAACAGATTCAAAATGACTCTAGCACAACTAATGACAAACCACAAGAAACTAATGTGCTTCCCTCTACTGAAACAGGAATAGTTGCCTCTTTTCCCAACGCCTGCACTTCACAGCCTAGGAGCAATACAAGGAAGAATAGGAAGTTGTGACGTAAGAAAAGAACAATAAAGATCTCTGAAATAGAAGAACACCTTAGGACTTTGAATAAGACTCATGTTGCACCCACTTTAGATATTGCATCTGACAAATGTAATGGACAAAGTGATGTAACGAATGCTGAACCTTTAAGTACTTTAAATGTTAAGTTTGAAGCTTCTTGTGTTGGTTGTCACAAAAGTATGTTTTCTGGTTGTCATGACAAATGTGTTGCTAAAACCATCTTATCTCGTAAGCGGAACAATAGAAAATGGAATACCTTTAGGCCCACTAATGCTTCTAAGTCTGTGCTAGGTAAACCGCCTTCTAGTGCTCATGCTTCAATCATTGATGTACCCTTAGAACCCACTTCACCTCCTAGGAAGAACTTATCACCTAGTGCATTTACTAATACCAAAGCTAAGACTAGTTGGAGATGGCAGAAATGGTTACATAATACACTTGGCTTTACATGGATACCTAAAATCATAAACATGTGTGTTTCACCTATAACTGCACCGGAACCCTCTAACACTTCGGGTTCCACATCTACTTCTATTCTATCTGTGCCGTCTGTGTGTAATGCAGGTGATACAGATCATCCTCTGGGTTGTTGATAGCGGATGTTCCTGACACATGACAGGAAATCTTAAACTGTTATCAAACTTTGTTTCAAAGTTCATTGGCACTGTCAGATTCGGGAATGACCACTTCGCGGCTATCATGGGCTTCGGAGATTACATCAATGGGAACATCGAAATTAGCAGAGTTTATTATGTGGAAGGTCTCGGTTACAATCTCTTTTTAGTCGGTCAATTTTGTGATGGAGATTTGGAAGTTGCTTTTAGGGAGAAAACTTGTTTCATTCGTGATCTACAAGGAAACGATCTTATGTCTGGTCAACGAACATCAAGTCTTTACACAATCTCAATGCAAGACATGATTGCTTCATCTCCCATATGTCTACTTTCTAAGGCAACATCTACAAAATCTTGGCTATGGAACCGTCGTCTCTCACATTTAAACTTTCAAACCATAACCAATCTTGCACGTTACAAACTTGTTGAAGGTCTCCCAATATTTCGATATTCTAAAGATCACCTATGCTCAGCTTGTGAACAAGGGAAAAACACTCGTGCTCACTTTCCTTCAAAGGTGGAACACAACTCACAGCATGTGCTTCATCTTCTTCACATGGATTTGTGTGGCCCGATGCGCGTGCAGACGATTAATGGAAAACGCTACATCTTGGTAATTGTGGATGACTACTCAAGATGGACTTGGGTTTAATTTCTTCGAAGTAAAGATCAAGCTCCACAGATGATCATCACCTTTCTCACGAAAATTCAAGTTCAGCTCCAGAACACAGTCAGACAAATAAGAATAGACAAAGGAACTGAATTTGTGAATCAAACTCTTCGTGCATATTATGAGAAAGTGGGAATTGAGCATCAAACATCAATTGCACGAACACCGGAACAAAATGGAGTTGTTGAAAGACGAAACTGTACGTTAGTGGAAGCTGCAAGAACGATGTTAATAAATGCAAAACTTCCTGATTACTTATGGGCTGAAGCTGTGTCAACTGCATGCTACACTCAGAATCGTTCAATGATTACCAAACGCCACAACAAAACACCTTATGAGCTTATCCACAACCGTAAACCCAATCTCAAACACTTTCATGTATTTGGATCCCTTTGTTATCCAAATAATGATCGTGATGACTTTGGTAAGCTCAAAGCCAAAGCTGACATTGGAGTCTTTGTTGGATATTGTGAAAACTCTAAGGGTTACCGGATCTGGAATCGTCGTACAAGGGAGTTTATGGAAACGATTCATGCAAATTTCGATGAGCTTACAGAAATGGCTTCTGAGCAAAACAGCTTGGAACCCGGACATAACCGTCTAAACTTCCCTCAAACCCCATCATCAGCTGAACCAAGTTTACAACTTACTCGACGTCAAATGGAACAACTATTTCCTCCTATGTTTAGTGATGATATTGATCAACGTGCTCTAGATGTATCAAATGTTTCCGCTGCTCAACCTAATCATAATCAAATACCTGATACACCTGAAACAACAACAATTGTTGAAGAAGCACCACCAATTGATTCTACAACAATAGTCGAACAAACCGCATCCAATGACGCTGAACCAGCTGATGATCTTCTGAACAATGAAGTACCCCCACCTGCAGATTATGATCCAAATGCGTTCTTCAATCCGTTTTCTAATGAAACTGCCACACCTGATGTTGCGGAATCATCTACAAGCCATTTGAATCCTCCCAATCTGCAGAATGTATATCAACATCAACCCTTCACACATCGTTGGACAAAAGACCATCCTCTTGTGAACATTATTGGAAACCCGAATCAACCAGTCGTCACTAGACAACGCCTTCAGCCTGACGGTGAATATTGCATTTATGCACTTACCGTCTACCAAGCTGAACCCAAAAATATTAAGGAAGCTATGACATATGACAACTAGATTGAATCCATGCAAGAAGAACTTAACCAGTTTAAACGCCTTGAAGTATGGGAATTGGTTGCAAAACCAACTGGGTCTATGTTATTGGCCTCAAATGGATTTGGAAAAACAAGCTCGATGCTGAAGGTACGATTATCAGAAATAAGTCACGTCTGGTGGCTAAGGGTTATAGACAGGAAGAAGGGATTGATTACAAGGAATCATTCACACCGGTTGCTAGACTTGAGGCTGTTCGGATTTTTCTGGCATTCGCGGCTCACATGAACATAACGGTCTTTCAGATGGACGTCAAAACTGCTTTTCTAAATGGAAAACTGAAAGAAACGGTCTATGTTAGTCGGCCAGAAGGATTTGTTGATCCAGAGTTCCCTAATCACGTCTACAAACTGAACAAGGCTCTCTACGGTCTCAAACAAGCTCCTCGGGCGTGGTATGATAAGTTATCATCCTTTCTCATTGCCAATAATTTCACCAAAGGATCGGTCGACCCAACACTTTTCATACAATATCACGGGAAACACATTTTAATCGTTCAAATTTATGTGGATGACATCATTTTTGGGTCAACACATCTAAAGTACTCAAACGCTTTTTCAAAACTCATGAAAAAATATTTTGAAATGTCCATGATGGGTGAACTTACATTCTTTCTTGGGTTGCAAGTTCATCAATCACCCCGTGGTATTTTCCTAAGTCAGTCCAAATATGCTCTTGAAATTTTAAACAAACATGGAATTCAAACCTGTGATACCTATGTCACACCAATGGCACATACCAAGAAACAGGATGCTGATTTGCATGGGAAATTGGTTGACCCTACCAAATACCGAAGTATTATTGGGTCTCTCATGTATCTAACAGCCAGTAGGCCTGACATTGTATTTGTTGTATATCTTTGCTCCCGTTATCAGTCAAGACCAACTGAAACTCACCTCTCTGAGGCTAAAAGAATCCTCCTATACATCAAGGGAACCATTAACTTGGGAATCTGGTATCCAAAGGATTCTGGTTTTGAACTAATAGCTTTTTCAGACGCTGATCACGCAGGTTGCTTAGATTCTCGGAAAAGTACTTCAGGAGCTTTACAATTTCTTGGTGATAAACTGGTATCATGGCAATCGAAGAAACAGGATTGTACATCGCTGTCCTCAACAGAAGCAGAATATGTAGCCATGTCGGCGTGTTGTGCTCAAGTCATTTGGATGAGAACACAACTCAAAGATTATGGTTACGTATTTGACAGAATCCCGATGTACTGCGACAATCGAAGTGCTATTGCAATCTCGTGCAACTCTGTTCAACATTCGAAATCAAAGCACATCGATCTTCGATATCATTTCATTAAGGAGCATGTGGAAAAGGGTACCGTTGAACTATACTTTGTGGGTACTGAATACCAACTGGCAGATCTTCTCACCAAAGCCTTAGCTCCTGCTAGGTTTACTGAGTTGGTCCACCGGATTGGTATGCGGTGTTTGACTCCAGAGGAACTGGATGAAATTTTAAAACAATCTTAAAACCAGTCAAACACCAAAACCTCTTTTGTAAATATTTTTCAAAAACAAAATACAAAAATATAAAATCTGATAAAATTCAAAAATATTCTTCTATCTCATTTCTTTCAAACATGGCAAGTACAAAACATCTGTCAACGCTTTGTTCTATCTAACTTTTCACATTTTCCCGAACAAGTGTTGAGGGGGAGAAAGTAAATATTTTTCTGTTTCATAAAACCTTGTACTTGCATGTTACCTTATTCCGGTTGTTTCTTTGATAATGGTGGTCACATTTCTGGTTTGTTGACACTCCCCGGATTCAAATTTGTAAAATTTCATTATTTCTTAAGTTGAGGGGGAGTGCCATCAAGTTTCTTTCCAAACATCATACTTTGCGTAACCAAAATGGAAGTTATGGGCTAAGGATGAAAATGGTTGAGGTGGAGGGACTATTGGTGTCAAAAGCTTTAACTCTTTTTTACAAAATACATCCACCTAACTTTTTCATTCATTTATTTCATAACATTTAATACACTCATCTACCCTAATCCACGCACCAAAATCAATCTTCATATCCGTGCTTCAAACTCCTGATTTGTAAGTGGTTTTATGATCATTACGTATTTACAAACATAGGTTTTGAATTTCATAAACATCCAACGGCTGGATTTTGTGTATGGGATGATTTTGTGTTCTACGCGTATGCGTATGAACACAAAATCATCATTGAGTGTTTATGATGGTAATTTTGGTGTCAAAATGCTTAAAATTATGTGTTATAAACATTTCCAACATAAAATTCCACCCAGAAAACGTTTTAATCATGTTTCAAGAATTAGGGTTTATGCGTGGATTTAGGGCTTTTCATAAGAGAGTGTTTCTGGATAATTAGTTGTTCATATGTTGCTTTATACATGTTTAATTGACCAAAACCATACTTGAATCATGCCCAGAAACAAGAAATTTTGAGAAATTGAGATTTAGGGTTTATACTCGTATGAATTGGGTAATATTGATTCATAAGGCTATTGATGTTAAAACTAGTTTAAATCAACTCATTTGGCTTCTAAGGTATCCCAGAAAACGTTTGGTACAAATCCTATGGCTAAATTCCTTATTCGTAAAATTTGAATGTCTAGGGTTTAAACTTACGCATAAGAGTAACCTACGCGTAATAGTTTAGGACCATCTGTTCAAGTGAAAATTGAAAGGGATTGAATAAATATGTTAATTATGATGTTATGACAAATTTATTTCAGGTTTTACGGTTGTATAATTCAGAATCATGTTTAACTGGATTCCTATGCATAAGGATTACCTTACGCGTAGAATGTTATTCGTAAGAGTAATCTTACGCGTAAGGTTCTACAAAGGGGACTACGCGTATCCTGTTAAGGATATGCGTAAACTTGAGTCTTACGCATAAGGTTCACTCTTACGAGTAAGCCTTACGCATAAGCTTTAACATATGCTTACGCGTAAGCTTTATGCTAAGTTCTTTTCCTACACGTAACATTTCTTACGTGTAAAGTTAAGTTCCTACGCATAAGCCTATGCCTACGCGTATGGTCTACTGTTTACGCATAAGCTTGCAATTCCTACGCTTAAGCCTAAATTTTAACCATAATTATGAATTGTTACGCGTGCAAACTTGTAAATAAATAAATCATAACATCACGAAACCAAAATGTCACTAATAAGCTTAAATGGTTAATATGTTGTGAAAATAAGTGAAAATTTGGACTTTAAAACTCAAAATTAATAAATTCACGAAACTTCTCATGACTACTTTGGACTATTGGACAAACAAGTGACGTTGGACTCGTAACATTCATCAACATAACATATTCAATCATTGGACAATAAAATCAACTTTTGACTAATGTAATGTCTTTCGATATGTTGGTTCTTTTGGCTCAATATCTTTCAGATCACAATATGGACGTCCAAATGGAAAACATTGATGCACCAAATGTTCTCACTATGGAAGACATCTTCCCCAACGGTTACACAATGAAGATTGGGAAGAACAATCTCAAAGTGGATTTTGATAACTTCACTTGCTCTGAGTCTTCGTGTCAGATTGCTGTAGATATTCTGAAGACTCATCCCTACAATAACGTGCTCACAAACTCTGCAACAGTACCAAAGATCTACATTCACCAATTCTGGCACACAATGCAAAAAGTCGATGGTCAAGATGATGTGATAGTGACACTAAACAACAAACAAGTCACCATCACTGCAGCAGATTTGAGGGCAATTCTTCTTCTTCCGGCCATCCAGCCTGATACTTATGCTACTACTCCTTCTGAAGAGACTACTCTCTAGTTCATGGTCAACATTGGCTATGATGAAGCTGCTGGGATTATAACTAAACATTCTTCAGTGGATCTAAAGAACATTCCTCAGCCATGGAGAACTCTCTACATCATGATTGCCAAATCAGTTTCTGGACGTAATAGTGGTCATGAGCATCCTAAGCTCATGGAACTACAGATATTCTGGGGAATGGTCAACATGATGCACATCGACTTCGCAAGTCTGATTTGGAATGACATGATGTCATATCTCAGGAAACCTGGCACCAAGATCCCCTACATCAGATATACTAAATTGTTGATCCGAAGAATACTCGGGAATCATCTGGACATTCCTTTGAGAATTGATGACCCCGACCATCACTCCGCATTGTTTGAGCCTACACTAAATGTAGTCAGATTTAAAGACTCAACAACAAAGAAGCAAGGTGCAGTTTTGCCTGACCGCCTTCTCACTGATGATATCAAGCAACTTCAATCATACAAACGATATCAAGTAGCAGTCATATTAGGCAAAGTTGGATTCATTGATGAAAAGTCTTCTAGGACACCTGTAAGGAAGACCAGGAGAGGCAGTGCTGGAAGTATTACAAGCAATGAGAGTACTCGTAAGTATCCAAAGAGATCTCATGTTCTCAAAAGGAAAGTTCCATCGAAGGTTGCTATTCCTCATCCTAAACAAGAACCAAAAATGATGGACGAGGACTCGGAGGACATTGAAACAGATGAAGAGGTTATCTACTCAGAATCTGCAACAGATGACACACTAACAGTTGCAAAGCCTCTCAGTCCCAAAATTGACAAGGGAAAAACTCCAGTTGCTGAGCAAGAGGAAGAAGAGAGCTCAGATGAAGAGCCACAGGATGAAGACAAAGATTACAGAAAGAAATTGAAGAATCTCAGACTTCAACATGTTGCTAAGGAGTTCAACCTACAACAAACTCGTGGCCCTGGAGGGTCAAGTGGTGGTGCACTAACCACACCAGTTTCCGATGCGGTTAATCAACCCGATAAGGAAACTGGTACCACCACCCACGAATCAGAACAACAGCAACTAGAGGATGAGATCATTTTTGACTTTGAGGAACCAGAAAAGAAGATGGAGAAGACTGAGAAAATTACTGAAGAAGATGTTGAGGCTGCTGCTAAAGAAAAAGCAGAAGAAGAAGCTCTAGCTAAAGCAGATGAAGAGGCTAGGGTTAAGGCGGAAGAAAAGGCTAAAGCCGAAAAGGAAGCGGATGACTATATTCTAGATAGTCCCGAACGTAGCAAGGAACAAACTTCTGAACCACCAAAGGAACCTGAGCCTCCTCATGAATCATCATCGTCAGACTCATCTTCTCACTCATCTCCACCACCATCCAAAGCCACCACCAAATTCACATCCAAATCGGTAAAGAAACCGACCAATACTTGGATATCACGAGCTAAGACAAAGATTATCAAAGTTGTCAGGCAAGTCAGGAAGAAAGACATGACCAACAGGAAATTGAATCAACTTGCAGACAGGATTAATCTTCTTCAGGACGTGATAAACGAGATGTCAGATGAAAGGGAACAGCTGCAACAATTTCTGAATAGAGATATCCAAAGGGAAATGGAGAAGACGATCAAAGAATACACTCACAAGTTTCTCATCGACACTGTCCCTGGCGTGACTAGAGAGATGTTCACCAGACAAATTTATCCAAATCTCATGCAATTGGTCAAGCAAACAATGCAATCTACACCGGTAGCTATGCAAATCAATCCAATTAAGCCTAAGGTTGTCTCTGATGCAAAGTTGATCTCCAAGTTGGTGTTGCAAATGTCTAAATGATCTGCCACGTTTACTTCTGACGAAGCTAAACTTTTTGAGGCATTGCTGGATTTTCAACTCAAAACTTCATGCAAAGCGGCAGCTGAAAAGGCTAAGCGTCCAAGAGACGATGATGATGCGGATAAGGACTCTGAGGCGAAACGAAAGAACAAAAATGACGATTCATCCTCTATGCCTCCACCACCTC
The DNA here is from genome assembly GCA_019973895.1 of Chrysanthemum seticuspe. Lineage (NCBI taxonomy): Eukaryota > Viridiplantae > Streptophyta > Magnoliopsida > Asterales > Asteraceae > Chrysanthemum > Chrysanthemum seticuspe. The sequence goes on from BPTQ01000004.1 coordinate 97,651,574, forward strand.
CAAGGACCTCCACTCAAAGAAGTTCTCCACAACGGTCTCCTGCTACTGATAAACCTCAGGATTCTAAGTCACCACCACAAACAGAGAAAACCGGTGATCACTTTGAATACACTAGTGGTGACGATGAAGAAATTCCTGAGCCCCAACAACAACCTACTTCTTCTACATCAACAAAGAAACCAGCATCGTCACCAAAGCCTACGAAGAAGAAAAAGACCGAAGTTGTGTCATGGCTAGATAATGATGACACGGAAGAGTATGACTGGTTCTCAAAACTTGTTGATGCAACCCCTCAGCTACCGGAAGGTCAAGAAATGGTAGATGGTCAAACATTGGAGCATGCCAAGCTTATTCAGGAAAAGTTTAGGGTGAAGAAGATGACGAAAGCAGAGTTGAGACACATAAAAAATGAAGCTTTTCAACTGCTAAAAGACAGCTCAGACAGTGCCATTGAAGTCGAATATCATCTCGACAACATAGCACGGGCCATGTCTAACAACATTGACTGGCTCAATCCTGAATCCAACATCGACTTCACCAGACCAGACAAAGCTCTATACTACACAGACTGGACCAAACCACTACCTACCATTGGTCGACCGGATCAACCTAAAATTCCCTACCGCTATTTCTTCAACAACGACTTGGAATTTCTTCTACATAGAAGCGATGTTACCAGGACATACGCTACATCACTTACCTTCCCTTTCCCGGAAGCAATATACTCCAACAGCATAGCCATCGAGGAAGAAGCCACAAGAATGTTTGCTGACAAAGTGGAAAAATATGACCTCGATGCACTGTATGGGATTCATCATTGGCCAGAACGCAGAAGAATCTACTACAGAAGCTGCCAGGTTCTTAAGTCAAAAAAGGAAGTGTTCAGTGAAAAATGGATCGTTGCAATTCAGCATGTTACCCTGTCATCGAAGTGGGACTACACATTCTTAAAGAAAATTATGGTCAAACGACAAGACGAAGAGGAATATGACTTATGTGAAGCGGATTTTCTGAGATTGTCACTAAATGACATTGAAGATATGTATCTTGCAAAGGTACAAGGACGAATGCGACAATTCTCTACAAATATCCAACGCGAGTACATCAAGTCAGTGTTAATCTTCATCAGAAGCATCGTGATCCAAGAACGTGTAGAAGATATTCAACTTGCCGTGGAATCATACCAGAAGCATGTTAATCTCACAAAACCACAGCTAGATCTTCCCGACATAAACCATCTTGCTTAGTACACCCTTATCAGGAAACCATTTGGGGTAGTCTACCATAGTGAACTACACCACAATTGCTTCATGGCGTGCAAAGAGCTTCATAAGTTTGGGGATCACACTTTAAAGAAGGTTCAGGACGGGTTAGCATACAGGTTAAAGGAGATCCATGACTGCATAGGGTCACCGAAGAGATGGAATTCTAGGGATAGGAGGGATGTAAAGAAGATCATAACGAGAATTGATGAAAGGTTGTTCAAACGGGATCAGATAAGAACACTGGAGAGCTTTGTTGGTGGGCGTCAGAGCATATCTCTCACAGGCTACCAACGTCCAGACAGGACTCCTGGTGTTATTGCTGGAATACCTGGTACTCTTTGATCTGTTTCTTTCATTATATATTTGGATGTGTGATTTATATCTGACAATGGCTTGTGCACACATAACAGTGTACAACCCGTACTTGTAATGAAAGGACCCTGTGGTATGCTTCAGTGCCACAATCCTATAAAAGGAGCAAAAGCTTCTTACTTTTGAGTAAAACTAATCAAAACTTTCAATTTTCAAAGTTTTGCTCAAAAGAACAAGTACTTCCCCTTATGATTTTCAAAACCTCAAAAGTTAATATCACTTGTTGAGGGGGAGTATTTGCCTAAAAACTTTGTTCACAAAATTGTTCTTCATGGTAATCTTCCCACAAAACTCGAAATGGATATATTCGATATCAAAATTTCATCAAAAATAACATTTATATGCCATTTTTGAGGGGGAGAAAAATTATGTGATAAGAAATATTTTGTGAATTGCTAATGAATCGTCGTGCTAAAGACTTAACCAATGAATTGACGAGATCTCAAATGTTAGTAACTCGAAAAGACTTGTGCGGGACGAGTAATAATTTCAAGCTAGTTCGCTAGTGATGTAAACGTGTCTCCCAAAGGACTTGTCCTAGGAGAATGTACCATTCGAGAAATTCTTGGTAGACATGAACCTTGACGGGTCAAACCTCCTCAGCAAGGAGTGTTTACAACTTCAAGATGACCAAGTCAGTGATGTAACCGTGTCTCGTGGGGAATTGTCTATCTTGAGTTAATCAATTCAAAAGTGCGCGTTCTTCTCTCACCGTGCAGATTTCTGTCTAAACATTTAAGCACGTGTTGAGGGGGAGTATTTTTGCAAAATGTAAAACTCTTTCAGTGTTACAAAATGTTTTAATCATAACCACTTTGAGAGATTTTTCATGAAAATGGTTTTATGGCAACATAGGTTAGTCATGGAGTTATAAGGTGACTAAGGTTAGGAATAACCGTCCTATGATCCGCCAGAGCCGGAGGGATCTACCCAAAGACACCACCAATAGTTAGAATTTAGAAGTCCTTAGGTATGATTATAAAAAGGAGGAAATGAGAATCGAAGAAAGAAGGAGTTGAAGAATTAAAAAGAAAAGTAAAGAAAAGGGTGAAAAGAAATAGCCCTCTAGATTATTCAACTTAGGGCAGACACTGGGTTCAATTCATTTGCTACTGGCTATCACTAGATTACACCGGTATTGAAGATCAAAGTCGTCATGGACCCAGTGACGCATGCACTAAACCTTCTTAGCCACTCAAGTTTCTCTCAACAGAAGCTTGCTTCATTCTCACAGGGAACCCTATGTAAACTATCGGCTTTCTCTTAGAGATTGCTGGTATTGAAGAAGGATACCCTCTCCCTAGTCTCCGCTCAGGAAAACCAAAGCGCACTATCGAGTCTAGAGCCACGAGATTCATCAAAAGATCTCTTAGGTACACTTGACATTTCATCACTTGTCGTTCAACGATAAGGACGCAAGTGATACATTATCGAGTCCTACACAGATCTTAGCAATCTGTCGAGAACATTTATGAGGGGTTCACAACTGTGATCCTCAGTGACTGAATGGAAACTCCTGCCAGGGTCAAGATCAAACAGCCCTGACAGCAGGTCACTTCGGTAACTCCTTGTGGGTTACGCTTAGTGTGTCTCAAACGGTCTACAGTCTTGGGGTGATGCATCGGTGTACCTCAGCGACTCACCTGAACTGTAGGTGTACTCCAGTACATCGCGTTATCTCACTTGTGGGAATCCAGTTCAGGAACAGCCTTTGTGAGAATTAGAGACGTGTTTTCACACTATGCTGTTAACACACTCGAAGTTCAAACTTGTAAGCGCTGGATTATTTCTAACCCATGTTTTATGTTTTCTTCTTATGGATGCTCGCAGGAGGAAAAGATCGTGCAGATTCTTCACATGCTCATACCAACAACAACACTAATTGAAGTTCTCTCAAAAGGCAACACAAAGTCAGAATGATTCTTCGTCTAAGTTAAAGAATCTACAAAAGTTTAAAGACTAAGAGAACTACATCAGTACTGAAATTCAACATCAAAAAGCATGTGAGCATGTTGGAGAAAGACGTGGAGACACTGGAGCAACGAAGCGGACCTGATGCAGATAATCACAACATACTATCACTACCACCACAAAGAACAAAGATCAAAGAACAAAGAAAATGAAGACGTCAAAGCTGAAAAACTTCAAAGTAAACAAGATCCCTACACTAGGGAGATTGTTGAAATCAAGACACTTCTTCTCACAAGAAAGAAGAATGTCAGAAGACGTCAAAGCAACTATTACATCAGCACCTGCAAAGTTTTCACTCTAATCATTAATTACCAACACTTAGGGGGAGATTCTTGGAATCATTCCTAGATTATATTTCAAGTGTTTGTAATCAATATGTAATAGTGTGCTTAATTAGGCTTTTAAGTTAGTATTAATGCCAAGGCTTATGTAGAAAGCCCATGAGCCTTGGCCCAAGCCCAATAAGGAAAGGAAGGGAACTAGTGTGTTGCCCTAGTTCCTTCCCTATAAATAGTCTTGTAAACCTTCACTTGAAGGTTGGTTGTTCATTTCATTTCAATATCCACGCATAAACTTTCATATATTCTTACGCATATTGTTTTTCTTGTTCAACCGATCTATCTCTTCTATATTTCTTTATATTGATGCTTGTGTTACAAACATGGTGACCTAACAGTCGAGAAGTCGAGGTGACTAATCGATAGACACACAAGGATAGGCTTTTTGGGTGATAATCCTATAATATTGCCTTCTTAAACTAAGTAATCCGAATACATTAATCTAACTCAACATACCTCGTCTATGGTCTCGAAATGATGTAAAGGCCAAGTTCTAAAGTTTACAAGCTACCGGCACACTCATAATTTGGTGGATTTAGGGTAAAAATTTGGAAACGGATAAGGCTAATCTCACCATATAATATCAAGGGTTATAATGTGCTCGGCTAAGGTCTAATCTAGTTAGGTTAAGAAAAACATGTCAAAATTTTAAAAATGGCATAATTTTTCAAAATAAACTAGAAAAATGAGGGTAAAATAAAGTTCAAGAGATAATTCTACTCCCGTCCCCCACTTGAAATGTACAAAGTCCCTTTTGTACTAAACATTAAATAAAGGTGAAGAGAAAGTAGAATTAGAGCGAGAACTTCCCTGAAATTTGCTCTGAAAAAGAAAGAAGGCCTACGAAAAGAGTCGTGCCTTCGCTTAAGCATCCACGAGCAAACTTCATTCCCTAAAATCACACTACCAACAAGCATAATTCTAAAAAGAAAAAGAAAAACAAAAAGAAACCTAACTCACTTTCGTATGAATCTCGGTTGCATTTAGCGTATGCAACAAGCCTTTTAAACCACTTGGTGTCCCAAGTGGACGAGTGTAGTCTCGTGAGGGCTTACAAGGAACATACCCACAAAGTTCATTTAAAAACTAATACAAGGTTATTGTGTTTAAAGAGAAACAAATAATAATGAGGATAGTTACGTCGTAACTCCCAGAAGAAGTTACGCCGTAGTTATTACAAAACATGGCAGACGCTACTGGAGTGTAGCTATGGCGTAACCATTGCATGGGATTATGCCGTAATTGGTGATGCTCTGGGAAGAACTACTGCAATGAGATGTGTTACTGCGTAACCATAAGAATGAGGTACGCCGTAACTGTGGACAGATCATCTCCCCGTTCAGCATGCTGCAACAACTTTCTCTGATTTCATGCAAAAATGGTTAAAACACAAAACCCAACAAGAAAAATGGAAATAAAACAAATGAAATGGATAATTCGGGTTGTCACTCGAAAGAGCACTTTTCTTTATTTACGAGTATTTAAGTTAGACTCAAGGCCATGGACTATAAATGCTTGTTTGTCATTTCGTAGATATGGCAATCTCCACGTTGAATCCAACTGATAAGATTCTCATCCCGCTTATACTCCGCGCCCAGTTCTAAACACCCCAAATAATTTTTTTTGATCTTTTGGTATGGGTGGTCAATTCCTTTGGCCTTATCTTCATTAATTATGTCAAGCAGTGGCCGAGCATGGCTTAATTGCTTCTTAGTCCAATTTTTAAAGTTCTTAACAGTTCTTGGCATTTTAAAAACTGTTTTATCTTTGCCAATCTTTAACTATACTAGCCCTTCCTTCTCATTCTTATCAAGCCCAGACAGTTCTTGAATTTCCCACGAACTCGCTAGTGTCATCCAAAACCACAAAATCAACCAAAAATGAATGTGTTCCAACAAAGACATGAATGTTTGTTGCAATACCCAGAAAATTGTTCCCTTTATATTCTATTTCTTTCACCATAACTTGGTTGTAGCACTCCTTCGATATGATGTTTACCGGGGAATTTGTGTCGATGAAGGGATCGAAGTCAATGAACCCAATCTTGCATGAGTGTTCCTGCGATGGATTCGAGTTCCCATCTCATAAAACTTAGGTTGGTCAGATTGTGAAAAAAAAACTGGCCCAACTAAGAATCTAGGATAGAACTGCTCTTTCCAGTACCGAACATTTCCATCCATCAAGCAGGAAATAGAAGACAATGAAAAGATCCTTATTAGTGAAAAAATGAAAAAAAGTTTCTCTTCAGAATTGTTGTGCCAATGGAACATGTCGATGTCACTAGAGAAATTGTTGGCACTGTAGGATCGTAAATATTATTGTGTTAATGATTCGGGTGATCTTGGATGATGGAAATACATGTTAGCCATTTGAGAGAGAAAGAGATGAGAGGTTGTTTCTTGGTAGAGACTTGATATACAAAAAGTGAAAGCTTAGATTGAAAAGCACCACCCCTTCCAAGGATGGATGGGGTATTTATACTTACAGACTACACGACCTCCTGACGGCCTGTGGATCAGGTATGCAGTGGGTAAAGACCCGTCCTTCCTCCATGGTGTTACACTAAACTATTCTACGCTACTAAATAACTGATTAACTACTAAACAACGTAAATAACGATATGTCTACGAGCTAACATATGCTAGACTATAATTGGGGTGACCGACACTTTAACATGGAATTTCCAATTCCTAACAATCTCCCCCTAAGGGAGGTCACCCCATGAAATACATTTTGCATCCTAGCATTCTATCATTGTCTTTAGTTCTGAGCTCGTAGACTTCAATTCTTCAAGTTCCGTAATCTTTGTGCTTTAGTAGCGATTCTTCAAAGTCCGCATAGTTTTGTACTTTCAGTGGAGGTCTTTGAACTGATCCACATCTTTGATGATCTTCGAGCTTTCTTTGAGATCATCAGCCACAGTAAATCTCTGGATCACCCTTTGTTGTGTTGCCATCATGTGTTGTTGTGACTTTCGGACCGACATGCTCACACCTTTTGGATCATGACATCTTTTCATCAGAGTAGCGGAAGCTTTATTGGTTCATGATATTTGCAGCAGCGTAGCAGAAGTATAGTATGAAAATATCAGAGCCAGGTTCTGTAGATATGCACCAGTCATGATTTCTTTAATTAAGTGTGGATGCTGTGAGCATGCGGCTTTAGATTGACTCCTCAATTCTGATCAGCTGAAACCGTCCAAATGTACCTGCAACCAACAGTTAGCAATAAAACACACGAAAGTATCTTTGATCACTTTCGTTGAATTGAGGTACACGACCCACAGTTCCTCGTTGATTAGTACAAGTACTGCCTGTGATCAGGTAGGATTCCCAAGAATCTCCTTGACAGGGTATCGCAGCTGTTCTAGCTGTTCTCAAACCGGAACATCTCAAAGAAGACAACACGGAGTGAGTGAACCAGCGAATTGAGATTCACTGATTGATGAACAATTGATTTGAAAACAATCGTGTATTGCTTAGAAGAAAGAGTTTTGCAATACGACGAAGGTTTTATGAAAAAGATCAATTTTCAATCATAAATACTTTTTGTATTTGAAAAGAGTACACATTCGATGTGCTAGAGAAAAGAAGAGATTTACACATCGAACGGTTTTTCCAAAAGTATTTTTCAATCAGAGATACCTTTTATGTTTGAAAATGAATACACATTCGATGTGCTAGAGAAAAGAAGATTTGCACATCGAACGGTTTTCTAAAAGCATTCGTCAATTCATTTCCTGGACCAAGGTTGATTCAAGAATGAATCGCCCCATTGTTTCTATCCAGTTGTCACAAGTTTGATCTTTTGGAAAGATCTCACATGTCACCCACCAAGAGCTTGTTTGGCGTTGGCTCTAGAAGGATTTCCATCTTCATTGTGAATATTTTCATATCACTCGGATGTTCTGGCAATACCACAAGGATAATGCGTAGGACTCTTAATATATACTTACTTACCACATTGTGTGAAACAGCAAGTCTTCATTAATTTTGTGTCCTAATGAGATATTTTGAATGATCTCTTGGCTCTAGACTCAATTGTGCACATTTGGTTCCTATGCCAGAGACTAGGGAGAGGGTCTCCTTCTTCAATATCAACAATCTCTAAGAGAAAGTCGATAGATTATGTAGGTTCCCCGTGAGAATGAAACAAGCCCTTTTAAGAGGAATTTGAGTAGCTTGGGAAGTTTAGTGCAGTGCGTCACTGGGTCCATGATGTCTTGTCTTTAATACCAGTATTACCTTAGTAAACACCAGTATCATATGTATTGAACCCGGTTACTGCCCTAAGGTTGAATTATTGGAGGGCTATTTCTTTTCACCCTTTTTCACATTCATTTCTTTTTCATTCTTCAACCCCTTCAGTGCTTATCGAGACTTCATAACTAGAACCTTGTTGGGTTTATTCCAGTTCTAGCTCTATCTCAGTCCGCACTCTTCCCATATTCTCATTTTTCTCCTTTTTTCATCATACCTAAGGACTCTACACTATCTAGTGGGTTGTCCCTGGGTAGATCCCTCCATCTCTGGCGGGATTGTGGGAACTAATACCTAAGCTCACCAACCTTATAACTCCATACATAAAGTAAAATGGTCGGTCTTTTGGTACAATTCATTCTTCCGTGAAACCAGTTGAAAAATCATTTGAAAATCAATCAAGGTACTTGTGATATAATATCAAAGCATTTTGTACCTTAATTGTTTTGATCATTTAGAAATGCTCCCCATCAACATGTGCATAAGATTTTGAAATTGTTTAGCACATGGAGGCAAGAGTTCTTTGAAATAATTTCTTGATCACAATTTCCATAGAAAAAGCCATTTGATTTTCTTGGTAAATTCCCCCCTCAATATGTGCTTTGGATATTTGAAATCATTTTATTACATAGAGGCAGGAGTTCTTTAAAGTACTTCCACGATCACGAATGCCATTGAGAAAACCTTTAGAAAATCAATCAAGGTACTTTATGTTGAAACATATAAATATTTGTACCTTGAAAGTTTATTTTCTTTTGAAATGCTCCCCCTCAATATGTGCTTTGAGATTCGAAAGCCTTTAGCACATATGGGAGAGCAGCCTGCACTTTTTGAATCAAATCGATCATCATTTATCAAATTTCATTATTAAATCACAAATTCTCCCCCGATCAAAAATATCAAACCCTTTGAGATTTTGGATCCCAAGTGATTTAATAAGGTTTAGAAAACATGGGATAATATGTGCCTGATTTAAAAGCTCTTCTGGTTTATGGTTAAATGCTCCTCCACAATCATGTGCATTATGTATTTTAAAATCGTTTGGTACATGATGGAAGGAGTGCTTTAGAAACAATCACCATTTTAAAACCGATTTGAGATTTAAATCACGATCTCTCCCCCGATCAAAAAATTCAAACCAATTGAGATTTTGGATCCCGATTGATTTAAATCATTTAGAAAAATTTGGGGAAAGACGTGGCAAGATTTGATTTTGAAAAATGACAGATAAGGACCATTTTAAGACATTAAAGATTGTTAGTGTCAGGAATGATTGTTTTAAGAGATCTTTTAGGTAAAATAAAACAATTTCATAATCAAACAAGAATAGAAAAAAATTCATTTTGAAAGATCTTTGAATTTTAAAGAAAATCATTCCATGACATAACATTAAATCTTTAGATCACCACTTATTATTGTACCAACGGACTTGATTGATGAAATATAGTTTGAAAATATTTTATTTTAAATCACTCTCCCTCTCAATCGATGACCGTAGTCGATGATTGAGTGACTTAAGTTTTGATAAAATGAAGTCCGGTGATTTCCAAGATTAAGTCCAATTTAAACAATATTTTTCCATTTTTCACAACAATATTATTCAAAAATTGTTTTAAAAAAATGGTATCATCACTATTATCCTGCACAAAGATACGTTAGGTGGTTGAGCTGCTTTTGTTGTTGTTGCTGGAGGTTTGGAAGAAAACCATCTGCTGAAGCAGTGAGACTTCTTACGTTGCATTTTTTCATGCCAACTGAGGTCAAATTAAGCTTCGTTTCTTCATTTGATGATGAAGAAAACCATCTGCTGATGCAGTGAGATCTCTTACGTTGCATTTTATGCCAACTCTCCATAGAAGTCAAATTGAGCTCCGTTTCTTCATTTGTCGACCCAAGATATAGTTGCCCTTTCCTTTTGGCATCCAATCATCTTCAATTGTGGGATCCGGATCGGGAACATTCTTATATACCAATATACCTGCATACGTTAGTGAACACACGTACAGATATATGGTGGTCGGCATCACCCAAACAGCAATCGACTAATAAAAGTCAATTCAACATATCAATCAGATCATATAAAGGTATGGGAATTATGTGTTCATCAAACTCTAATCATCTAATCCTAACAATCATATCCTAGGCACCTAGTCCTTCAACGTAGGTTAACATCATTTTTCAGTTAAGCATATAGGATAATTAGATAAGCTCATTAGAAGATATAGATTTGAAAACATTCTCCCTCTCAATCAATGACTTATTTTTCTGGAAAGTTTAAAAGCGCTGAAGTCATTGATTGAGTTTTCAATTTTTACGAAAACTCTGAATCTGATTGATTTACAAGCAACTCATTTACCACCATTTTGTTAAAGCAAATATTTTTCTGAAGAATTTTAGACGGAAAAACATTTGTGTAGGAACAACAGTCTTTTTGACGACATGCATTCCTTGTTTTGTATTTAGGATAAGCGCACAAAATTTTTGAAAATTAGTTTAGCGCAGCACTTTCCTTTCTTGAAAAATGGGTTGCTATTTGAAATAACAGCAAGCCATGGTTTAAGCGCGGGTCACAGTCTAAAGTAACTGCAAGCCATTTTTTGAAGCGCGGGTTACAGTCTGAAATAACTGTAAGCCATATTTTTAGACATGTATTGGAAAAAGAATATTTACACCTCGTGCTCGAACTTCATCTATGGTCCCGTGCCATTATTGAATGACATTTCTAAGACCACAGATGTTATCGATACCAGAAGACATGTCTTGAGAAAACAATATTTTTGGTATTTTTAAATTTTCTGATTTTTATGGATTTTTGTTGGTTTTATAATTTTCTATTTTCTTTTTGTTGGTTTTATATTTTTGTATTTGGTTTTTCGATAAATATATACAGAGATAGAAAAATAGTTTAAGAGGATGATGATACGAGTACCGAGAAAAGGAAATCGTTCAGCACTTTGTAGAAGATAGAAGTCATCATCTCTTAAACTTTCACCACTAAAGCATTCGAGGCTCTAGAATCGTCGCAAGAACTTGAGCCTTCAAAGGTGAATCATTGGCAGCTTCCCCCCAAACCGACAAACTAAGAATAAAGACCATTTCCCCAAGAAGTAGAAATGAATAAAAAACGGTCTCATTGAATGAAGCTCAGCACCCCAAAGAATTCGAGAACACCGAAGTAACAAGTTGAAACATTGATCGTCTCAGTGGTTATCAAATCCGGAATAACTCTGATTAGGTCCGATCACATGAACCTGTTGTGCATCCCCGATGTACACATTACTCTTCGAGATTGACCAGTTGTCTATTCAGGGGAACAATATATCAACATCTTCATTTTACCAAGTGCATTCCAGTTATCTTCCATATAACCAATCAGCCCATAATGTACACAAGTACCCAACCAGAGTAGAGACAATGACATCACAGTAACTGGTTGAATCATTGATTTTCTCTGCGGATGTCAACTCCAGAATAACTGATTAAGCTCGATCATGTGAATATGTTGTGCGACCCTGATGTACACATATCTCTCCCCTGATGGTTGCGATCTCATCGGAATCATCATTACACTGTGTACATGAAGCAATAACCGGAAGCACTACCATAAATCATATAGAAGATATCAATAAGCAATATCATCTCAAGCTCCACATATTCTTCTCATATTTGTTCCTACTGAAGGCTGAGTTAACACATACCAAAAGTATCCAGAGACCACTTCCCCCCAAATGGTTGGAATAATACATCCTTCCCCCAAATAGTTAGAATAATATATCCTTCCCCCAAATAGTTGAAATAATACATCCTTCCCCCAAATAGTTGGAATAGCACACCAACGGCTACGAGTTAAACACTGAGTTTCTCTACGGTTATGACATTTGTCATTCCCGGGATTACTTCAATAGAGAAGAAGTATTAAGTTCATCACGTGTACTCATTGTGTGTTTATATGTATGTCTCCTTCCCCCTTACTGGTTTTGATACCTCAGAATCAGCAACACATTGTACATACCAAATATTCTTAAAATAGAGAAGAACAAATATTAGATCAAATGAATCATGTGAGAATCAACTGCTACAGAAACTCTCTCTGACTATATTTATCAACCCATATGTAGACAATTTGAAGTGATCACTAAAGAAGAAAACCCGATATACCAAACTTGAAACAGAAGTCAAATTCCCCACATTTGTATCTTAAGCTTGCACTTAATGATGGAAGAACGGTGTTGAGAATCTATGCTTCAAGCAAATCTCTAAGTACTCACTACTCAAACAAAGTATGAGACAATAACACCTCTTGAGATTATCCACATCGTCGGTCTTTAACCATCCACCCCGACTGCTGGTAACTAGATAAACCAAGTTTTCAACTCAAATTCTTAAGCCCGAGCAAGTTATCAAATAAGAACAAGCCTTTGTGAAAGTCAACTTCAATCTCAAATAAGTGATAAATGATTAACTCCGAAGTAATCAATCTTGTGTCAAATGTCTAACACGTGAATAAACATACAATCGGATGTACATTGACCCACTGAATGAACCGGAACAAATGATTCCTCAACATCAATGCATTCTTCCTAAGGTATACATGTAGAGACTGATATGGAAGATTCACCAATAATGTCTTTGAGTGGATGAGGTAGTCATTTTCCTTAATGTTCATGTGGTTGATTTATAGTGTGCTCAATGAGAGGAGCAATAATCCGTGCAGATTTGGCAAAGGAATACCAAAGAGCGGATCTTTATTTAATAGTGCAACTACAATATCATGAAAGCCATTATCAACGCCTTGTGAAGTAACTGGAAATAAGGTTTCTTGAGAATTCCGAGAAGTACTTCTTAGATAATGAAACAGTTGAGTCAGTAGGAACCGGAGCATGAGCTTCAGAAACTAGATGATCAACATTCGTTGGAGGTTGGAAGTACTCATCAAACATATCATGAAAAACAATGAATCCCAATCAATGAATCCCAGTTATCCTTAGTAAGTGAAGCATTAGGCGTTGAAGGAGAGTCATATGACCATAATTCAAGCATCTATCAACATGTAGAATATGCACTCTTCTCCCCCTAAAAAATTGCATCCGAAGTTGCCATTTTTGATTTGAACAAGTGAATAAGAATACAATCAACAGTAGTGATAAGGTTTTAAAAGGTACCATTTTGAGGGGTCGTTTAAGTCCTTATTTGATCACTTTTGTATCCGTTATTGCTTAATATCGTTCCTTTTCACTTTTTAGGTCTCGTGAAGGCAAAATGCTGGAATGACACTTATTTGGACGAAAAGGCGCGAATATATGAAGAAAATGGCCAAAGTCAAAATCGAGACACTCACAGTTGTTGAAAGTAGAAGGCGACAGCGTCAGGTGCTATTGGCGACGCCGTCCCAAAATTATTGTGACGGGCCAGAACCCAAAACTCGTATTTTCAAGAGACGGCGTCTAGTTGTGAAAGAGTAGGCCGTCGCTACTCAGACGGCCTAGATGCAATCCAGACGACGTCAGAAGCTGAAGAGGACGGCGTCACGGACATAAGGTGACGCCTTCGCAAGGTTAACGTGGCCAAGACGAAACCCTAATGACGGCGACACGACGGCGTCACGAAACATAAGGTGACGCCGTCGCATATGTAATCTTATATATAGAATCCGAATTTTTCAGTCTTTGTGTGGAGAGTCTTTGGAGTAAAAACCTAAAACCGAACCTAAGGTGTCTTGTACAGTATTTTAGGGTTTTAAACCCTATCTTACATCAAGATAAGTCTTTACTTCATTAATTCAATTATGTCTTTGATTATTTGTGTGTATGCTTGCATGTTCTCCATGTCCGGCTAATTTATTTGTGTGTTTGCTTAGGAAGTATGAAACTTAATTATTGAATATTGATTGGTTGTTTCTTATCTTAGTTGATTAATGATCTAGTAATGCGATAGGTCATTCGTTGTGTACTTAATGCTTGATTCATCTTTGTGAACCTTAGAATATAATTACCTGAGTAGTTGTAGGCTAAACCATCCAAAGAGCGCCTTAGAGTAGGAGTTTATAATCCCTAGTGGGTTTGTAGACAAGACCCTTTGGTAAGTTCAAAGAGTTAGGGAGAAACCCATACCCTACAACTTTAGACTCACAACGCAACTAGGAATAAGACGTGACACTCAACCATCAATAGGAGATAATTAAGGAGTAATACAAACTAAGTAAACACATCTTTAAACTATCATACGAGCACACATTAATTAGACATAGACTCCCACAACCTTAGTTTAGATAATTAGATAATAGTAGAGTAATCGGTAGAAATACCAAACCCCCAAATCCAATACCCGAGATTCGTACCTTTCCATTTTCATAAAATATAAAAAGATAAAAAAAATAATCTTCCTCAACCTTAACCTTAGCGTAGTAACTCCTTACTAGCATTCCTATTCCCCTAGAGAACGATATCAATACCCGTGGCTTACCCTAATTACTACACTACAACGATTAGGTTCACTGCCTAGGGTGTTATAAAACTTGCTCGAAGAAAAGGAAGTTCCTTTGACCCCGAACGACGCGTGTAGCGTTATCAAGTTTTTGGCGCCGCTGCCGGGGAATAGAATAGCTAGTTAGTAGTCCACCTCGTTTAGGTTCTTTGCTTGATTCCTATCAAGTAAACTTTTTTCTCATTTTTAGCTTTCTCTTAGTCTATCCCCCTTCTTCTTGACCCTCGTTCGTAAAAACCATCACTCACCATGATCCGTATCTTCCGTCGAAGATTCTTCACTCTACCCGTTCCCAATCCCGAGATTGAGAACGCAATCCCACAAAACCCTTCACCCACTCACCATTTTGGTAATCACCTAGGGCATAATGAGATAAATTGGCAACAACAAAGTCCTTTCTATTACTCTGATTCTGATGAGGAATTTGATTATGGTGAGGCACTTGATAGCGGAGAGGTCATTAATGAAATTGAGGAAGACCCCTCCCAATGTTTTGACCCTAGGTGTAGGATTGAGAAAGATGGCCCCTTTAACATGCAATTCCCTTGCAAAATAGGACTAGAAGGGTTCGATGCTTATTTGAATTCATTCTTACCTTTAAACTTAATCTCAAGGGACCTATACAACAAAATCAAGGTCAATGAGTTAACTTATCAAGGGAACAATGTTGTTGAAGCAGTCATTTATTTGCACGTGTTTGTCGGAAGTTTTGCTTATTTGGTAGAGTTCATGGTCTTAGAAGACTTAGGAGAATTTATAGATAAGGACCTCACTCAAGTAATTTTTGGAAAACCTTTCAAAAAATTGACTAGGTTGAATGAACGGATGATTGATGGTCTAATTACATTCTCTGATGAAGTTGAAGATTTCATCTACCAAATGCCACGCGCTCATCCTAGGTTTAAACATAAGGACATCAAGGTTTGTAATAGAATGACCCCTATTCCATTGCTTAGTGAAAGGGATAAGCAGAGTGGGCTTAGGTACCCATATGAGAAAACTAAGCGGTATTACAAAAAATGCCTTGAATTAGGAGATGATTACAAAAAGAATGAAAGAGCGTTGGAATGGCTTAAGTATGAGCACGAGAGGATAGGTGAGGAAACGTAGGAGCACGACTACGAGTCTAGCTACAAGACTCTTTAATAAAGAAAAGCGCTTCGTGGGAGGCAACCCATGCTTAATTGTTTGCTTGTTAGTGTCTTATATCTTTGATTAATTGTTTATCCTCATGTTTAAATTTGTAAAAATGCTTTATTTTGTTTTTAACCTCGTCTTAATTGCATATAAAGGTATTTTACATAAGGGATAAGTGTAGGGAGGATTACACACGTTTTCAAAAGAAACGTAAACATGAGAATAACAATTAACTAAAAGATATTTATGTTTGTTTGTTCGAGTCAAATGCTTGTATCGAGTCATAATGGATGTTTTGCAGAAATTTTTCCAGATTCTAAAGATGTAAAATTTTCCAGAATTTTTTTCAGAAAATCACAGACCAGTTTTTGTCAGGATAACCTGACGACGTCAGGATTGCAACCTGACGGCGTCAGGAAGGAGTAAAAACATTAGATTACTTTTTCTCGTTTTCTGAGCTACTTATAAATTTTTGGAATTTTCCAGGTCTTAATCTTCTTAGAAATTTTGTAAACATCCATTCCACAAGCATTATATCCTAGTTTAAATCGAGTCTTATATATATTATTACCGCCGATTTTACGCGAAGGTTTCGTTTGTTTTCTTCAAGTGTGCAGGTTTAGTTTGTCAGGAAGAAGTTACATAAGATTGGGAGGAGCTTTTCACGCATTAATTCTTCTTGAAAAAGATTTAACCACCACTTTACACGGATCCTACCGAGCTAATCAGGGGAGTATTAGTTTCTTTCGTTTTTAATTACCTTCTTTTATCATAACTTTGATACTTTCGGGGAACATTGGGGACAATGTTCAGTTTAAGTGTAGGGAGGGAAAATAAAACGGGAACTTTGAAACTATGCTTATCCTTGACTATTTGCTTTGTCCAATTGTGATTGTGTAATAAACCATGAGAAAATGTCGGTTAGGGTAATTTTGGCACCAAATTAAAATTTTTTCATGACATATAAGAGTGGGCCATTAGTCTTAACAAAAGCGTCTCATGGATAGGAAGTTGCATGACTAGCACAAAACCCTTTACCACCCAAATTCCACCAAAATGTGAGGATCGCCCTTAGATTAGTAGGAATTAAAGCATTCATCTTTAATGCTTAGAGTGTGAACCGGTAGTATATTAGATTCTAGAACTTGTTTTGTGATGCATTCCGAGATCGCAAGTGAGGCTACACTTGTGTAGTTAGGAATAACTAAATGATAAGAGGCATTAGGATAACCCTTGTTTGATACCTGTAATATAATTACTTCTTCCACTTCGGTTGAGTAATTCCCCCACACCCTTTGCGTTGTACTCATTTTTAGTACACGATACCCCTAGTTAACCCCTCAGAGCCTATCCTTTTCGCGGTTCTCGTGATGTTTCGGTTTTTCCGGAATATCAATGAAGAGCATTGTTTACACCCCACCCCCAAATATACACCCAAATCGCCTTAGCCTACCCCTTATGCACTCACTTTTAGTGCAAATGTTTGTTATCACCCTAAACCCTTAGTTCAATTATCTAGTTGCTTGCATAAGTTGCTAAGTCGAGTCATATCCTTTGTATACAGTTTTGGGATGATTGGGATTCATGGGAAAAGTTAAAGTTTATGAAATGACGGGAAGGGAACGTTAAATTCAAATTCCCTTTGTTTGCGTAATAATGTACCCCAAGTGTTTTGATCTTTTCAATTCGGGTCAAATTAGTGTTAGAGTAATAAAAAACTCAAGTGTAGGGATGTGCCTTTAAATCCCTAGTATTTTGATGTTATCGTAGAGGATGGTAGAGTAAAAGGGTATGAAAAAAAAAAAAAAAAAAC